>JAWWMR010000104.1:1152606-1165019 GCA_035047985.1 Basileuterus tristriatus
GGGGGGTCCATGGGGGGCGCCTAGGGTGGTGGCTCCATGGGTGGCTCCTACGGTGGTGGCTCCATGGGTGGCTCCTATGGAGGGGGTTCCATGGGAGGAATTGGGGGATCCCTTGGAGGTGGCTCCATGGGTGGCTCCTACGGTGGTGGCTCCATGGGTGGCTCCTATGGAGGGAGCAGTTCCTTTGCCCCAGAGCGTTGCTATGGGAACAGAAGAACCTTTGGGGGCAGAAGATCCTTTGGGGGCTCCTCGGGCGGGGGCTTTGGGGGCTCCTACGGCGGGGGCAGCTCCTTTGGGGGCGGCTCCTGCGGAGGGGGATCCTACGGAGGAGGCAGCTCCAGCTCCAGGAGGTTTGGAGGAGGAAACTGCGGCTTCTATTATTTCTGAGGCAGCCCCGGCTCCCCCGGCAGCAGCCGCGGGCTGGGCTCAGCTCCTGGGGAAGCTGCAAGCCAGGGACATCCCAGGAATCGCCTTCTCCAGCCTTTGTGGATCTGCATCACTTCCCAAAGCCCTGGGAATCATCCTTTGTGCTCCCTGCGTGTGACTCTGCCCCCAACCCTTCCCTGCCATTAAAGTTCTGTTGCATTCCAATTCCCATTGTTTGGTTTCTTTTTCCTTTTTCCAACTCATCTTTTTTGCCTAATTCAGCCCTCCCCTAATTTGGGAGGGCTGGAGGCTCCAGGATGAAAACCAGGCCCAGAAACCCACTCAGGACTGGGTTTGAGGGGGAACAACAAATTTTCCACCATCAATATTTCCCAATAAAACCCTTTTATATACCTATTTTTCCCTCCCATTTTCTTTTCTACCTTTTTCCTACAAATCCTTCAGTTGGAAATCACTTTGCCCAGAGCCAGCTGAAATCATCCTCTCTTAAATCCTGGAGTAACTTTCAGACCACTTTAACAGGAATTTGGAGCTCTGGTTTCACCCTGTGACACATCCTTGGATTTGCTGAACTGGAACTCTCTGGGATTTTTCCTCCTCTCTCCAGAGCTTCACCACGATTGCAAACAAATTATCTAATTGTTTTCCAATTGAGCCTGTTCCTCCTGCCCCATTAAGGTTTTGCTTGGAGCTGACGAATTTGTTGGGTGCCACCATTAAATTAATCGCAGATTAAAATTCCTAAACCTCTTTAGGCACACGGGGAATTTGAGCAACTTGAGTCGTGTGTCATCTAATTTTCTGTTTACCTCCAGAGCTGGCAATTCAGTTTTTCAAACCCATTTTCAGCTTAAACAGAGAGAGAAAAATTTGATTTTCCAAGCAGGAATCTCTCATACAGACAACTTCTTTTTCTTGATATTTCCCATATTTCAGTTCATCCTTTTTGATTTAATAAATATTAATTATTCTGCAGTGCAATAAAAAGTATTTCAAACATCTTTGAAACTTTCTTTTGGGGTTCCTGCTCTCCCTCCCATGTTTCCCAAGAGAATAAAGGTGGGTTTTAGGTCACTTTGGGCACATCTTTAGACCTGGGGCTCACCCAGGGTGCTGTCTGTGTTCCCATCCCGACAGAAAACAACAGCGCCAGGCGGGACCCGAGCTCTTGTGTCACCCCTCCCTTGGGAAATCCTCTCTTGCACAGCCTGGTGACATTTTGCTGTCACATAAAAGCAGCTCTTTGATGATGCCACAGTCGGGAGAAATTTCTCCACGTCTTGAAGCGTTTGGCGCTGCCAGCTCAGAAATCAAGGAGAGGCTCCCTGGTGGATTTCATTTGGTTCCCATCCCCATCCTCACATTTTCGCCTTGGTTTGTGTTCTTTGATACTCCTCAAAATGTGTTCAGCTTTCCCAAACCTCAGAATTCTGCAGGGAATCACAATAATTCCCCAAAACTGGTTTTAAATATGGCTGCAGAATGGATGGGACCAGGCTCTGCTCCCAGGGAACAGAGCCAGGAATAGAGGGAATGGCCTCGAGCTGTGCCAGGGGAGGCTCGGGGTGGGAAATTTGGGAAAATTCCTCCTGGAAAAGGTGGCCAGGGAGGTTTGGAGTGGCCACCCCTGGAGGTGTCCAAGGAAGAACTGGAAACTGCCATTATCAATGGCACTGGTCTGGTGGGAGATGGACATCGACCAAAGGTTGGACTCCATGACCTTGGAGGTTTTTTCCAGCCTCAAGGACTGGATTTTGTGATTCCAGGAATGAACAGGAGGGAGGAGCTGAGCTAAACCAGGGTGTAAAATAAAAACCTTGTGGCTTTCCAGCTGTCAGCTGACCACATCCCACCCCTCCCATGCTCATCAAAGTCGTCACCTCCAGAGACCCCCGTGCCCCCCAGACAACACCTGAACCCTTTTGTGCTTGGATTTTGGCTGCTCATCCAACCCTCTGTTTCACAACCCAAATTAATTAAACAATTACCTCCCAATTACCATAAAACCCCATAATTGCTGCTCACAGAGCCAGCTTGAGGAAGCCTAGAGAGGTAGAGGAGAGGATGGGACCGAAAGGGCCCAGCAGAGAAAGGAAATCCCAACAAAATGATGATGATGCAGGAGGATTTTAATGGGATACACTACAAATGACACCAAACAGACACTCCTTCCTTCATCCCACTGCCCGAGAAGAATCCACCTTCCACCCATTGTTCTGCTCCTGTCAGGGCTGCAGTGACAAGCTCCGTGCCAGGCCTTTCAAGCTGCTCTGTTTTTCTTCTCTTTGGCACAATGGAAAGAAGGAGCTGGCGCTGAAGGGTGATTAACAGAGGCTGCTGTTAATTAAAGACAAAGGGGAAATGCAGGGAAGAGGTGTGGGCCCAGTTCGCAGAGGTCCTGAGCCAGGGTGGCTCCCGTTGATGTTTTTTTCTTTTGCCATCTCCAAAAGCCGGTCCCAGCTGCGGGTCTGCATCGTGGGGTTCCTCTCCGTGGGGATCTTCAGCTGCCTCAGTTTCCCAGGCGGGACCCACGGCTGCTGCTGGTGTAGAACTTCCTGAGGTAGCAGCCCCCCGAGGAGGAGCCCCCACATCCAGAGGAGCCCAGCTTCCCCGAAGAGCTCCCACATCCGTAGGAGCCCCCGGATCCGTAGGAGCCCCCAGATCCGTAGGAGCCCCCAGAGCTATAGGAGCCCCCAGATCCGTAGGAGCCCCCAGACCCATAGGAGCTCCCAATTCTGGACAGGCCACCAGAGTAGCCCCCCATCCCTGAGCCGTAGGAGGCACCACCGGAGGGCTGGGGCAGGGACGATGCCACGATGCTATCCTGGGGGCAGGAGCTCATGATGGGCCCGGGGAAGGTGATATACACGGGTGGGGCGTAGACCAGGGCCGTGGAGTCCCCACAGGAGGCCACACACGGGCCAAGGCCTCTGCTGTAGGCACAGGGCTCAGGACATGTCACCTCACAGCCGGGCAGGCACCGGGAGCTGATGCAGTTCATGGTTGTCAGGGATGCAGGAGGAGCTGGGAGGGAGAGAAGATGGAGTCAGGGAATGCCATGGACAGCAAATGAGGTTTGTTCTCCGTGCTCAAGGAATTCCGGGATCCCCGAGGTTGGAAAAGAGCTCCAAGAGCATCGAGTCCAAGCTGTGTCCAACCCCTACCTGGTCACCCAGGCCAGTGTCCAGGAGTTCCTTGGACACCTCCAGGAAAGGCCACCCCAAATCTCCCTGAGCCCCTTCCAAGGCCTTTTCCCTTTTCCAGGAGGGATTTTCCTGAATTTCCCACCCTGAGCCCCTCCTCAAGGCCGTTCCCTCTTGTCCTGCTCCATTTCCTGGGATCAGATCCCAAATTCCCCCTGGAGAAGCCCAAAATTCCCCCCTGGATCCTCCTTTTCTCCAGGCTGAGCTGCCCCAGCTTCCTCAGGATTTTCCAGACCCTTCTCCAGCCCCACAATGACCTTCCTGAGTTGGGGGACCCAGAATTGGTCACAGGATCAAGGTGTGGCTTCACCTCCTCCCTCAGATCCTCCTGTCCTGGGACACCATTTCTCCCTCCCCTGCAGAAAACACCTTGAATTTGATTTTTCCAGTAAAATTTAAGCTTTAAATTTGCGCCTCAAGCTTTGAAAAGCCACAAGAAATATTCAAATAACTCCTAAAATTCTATCTTTAAATATCAGATTGATTTCTTCCAAGTGACTGCAGTGAGACTCCAATGAGAAGCAGGATTACTGCCACATCTCCCAGCTAAAATCCCCAAAACCAAGGAACGAGTCCTTTTTTAAAACTATCGCTACAGAGAATGAGAGAGAGCAAAGATCAGCTTAAATCCAACTCACCTGGAGTAGCAGGAGAAGACAGGAGATGGTTTGAGGAGACTCCTGAGAGGTCCCTGCTTTTATACCTCTTTGGAGGCAGCTCCTGGGGTATGAAACATCCCATAAAATCTCTCAGCCTTACCAAATTCTGATTTTTTTCCCTCTGTGTGACTCCTCTAACGCCTGTAATTATTTTCATAGTTCCCAATTAGCAAATCAACCCTCGACATATACAATCTGACTCTTATACCATAAATTTGGCTTTTTCATTGTGTGGGAATTTTACAGCCCCGGTTGCTGTGCAACATCCCGGGGATGACTGGATTTACAATGGAACCTGACCCCTGCCTGTTATTTTTCATTAATGATTTAAGTGAGGCCTGGACAGGATCAGCCCTGCAAGTCTGCACTAAGGAACGGCTTGGGCTGATGATGAGATAATTTTGAAGGTCAAACCCATTTGGGAAGAGCTTCAGGAGGAATATCCTCATGGAAAGGGCATTGGGAGGGGATGACCAGGGGGGTTTGGACACCACCATCCCCGGAGGTGTCCAAGGGACAACTGGACATTGGTCGGGGTGACCAGGTGGTGATGGCTCAAATGTTGGATTTGACGACCTTGGAGGGCTTTTCCAACCAAAATTCCAAGTTTGGGATCCACCTTGGCGCCCAAAGGCCTGGTGACCTTGGGCTGTGCCCCTGCAGTGGCACAGGTGACATCCTGGTGACAACGCTGAGCTCAGCATCCCCAAAATGAGCTTTGATTAAAATTACTCAGAGGTTTCAGGGCTTAGAGGACCTTGCGTGTCACTTCAACGCCTTTGGAATGAGTTTTGCTGTCTCAGCCCCTCGATTTGTGGGTGCACGAAGGGTTGCAAAGAGCCCTGACCCCTGTCCAAGGTCGGATGATTCCATTTGGGAGGGATTTCACCCAAATCTGAGGATTACACCCCAATTGTGTGAGTGACATGAGGGGAGCCACCTTCCTGCGAGTCACTGAAGGAAAATAAACACAGAGATCAGCTCCTGTTTCCTTTGGAACCAGAATGATGCCGAAAGGATTTTCCTCCATGGAGTCTGAGACAAAAGGAGACTTTTGGGTGTTGGGTTTGTGTCACTCAAAGCAGGGCTGGAAATGATCAGCAATTATGAGCTGAAATGAAAACAATGGCGAGGCTTAAGAGGATCTTTTTCTTTGTAAGTGATAAGAATTTAGTAAATCGCGGGTGACATCACGTCCTCCTCATTGTCTGAAAATGGAATAAAAGGGAGAGACCTGAGACATCTCCCATCCTCGCAGCTCCACTGATTTATTCCCTCCAAGACAACGAGGTGAGTCTGACTTCATTGCACTCCTCAATACTTTGAATTTTCTCCTTTTTTTATCTTGCAAAATTACAGGAGTTTTAGAAAAGCTGAGGGAGAGAAGAGTGGATTTAGAAATGTTGGGGGAAAAGGAAGAACAGAGCAAATAAAATTTTCCTTGGGGACTTTCTGAAGGGAAATCTTCCCGTAGATCTAATTGAAAAGGGAATTAATAGGAGATTTTCCATGGGGACTTTCTGAAGGCAAATCTTCCTGTAGATCTACTTGAAAAGGGAATTAATAGGACGATTTTCCTTGGGGACTTTCTGAAGGCAAATCTTCCTGTAGATCTACTTGAAAACGAATTTTTCTGGGCAAGGAATTGTTTAAGGATCAACAGTTCAGCCCCAGAGAACAGGGGAAGAGTTATTTGTTTTGAGAGAATCAGAAGAAAAAGAGATGTGGTGGTAGGAAAGGAAGAACTGAGAAGCCTCAGGAAGGAAGGAAATAGCAGGAAAATGGGAATCTCTGAGGGAGGATTGAACTGGGAGCAGCTGGAGAAGGACAAAGTACAACTGGTTCATACTGGGAACCCATGGCCTGGCTGTGCTGCTTCCTTGACCTCACACTTCCTCTCCCAGCTTGATCCCAAAGCCCAAGAGATGCTGTCCAACGCCAGCCCCGAGTGCCTGCCGGGCTGCGAGGTGACCTGCAGCCAGCCCTGCGCCTACAGCCGGAGCCTGGAGCCCTGCATCGCCTCCTGCGGGGACTCCAAAGCCGTGGTGTTCCCTCCTCCCGTGGTGCTCACCTTCCCGGGCCCCACCATCAGCACCTGCTCCCAGGAGAGCGTGGTGGGAGCGTCCCAGCCCATGGTTTTGGGTGCTCCCATCGCCAGCATCTCCGACGAGCCCTATGGGGCCGGGGGCATGGCGGGGGCAGGACCCTCCTTCGGGTCCGGGGGCTGCTTTGGCTACGGGGGCTCCTCGGGGATGGGGGGTCCCCTGGGGTATGGGGGTTCCTTTGGCTACGGAATGCAGAGCTCCCGTGGGTCCTGTGGCTACGGGGGCGTGCTGGGGGCCAGGGGCTCCTTTGGGTCTGGGGGCGCCTGTGGCTACGGAGGCTCCCTGGGCATGGGGGGCTCCTCGTACGGCCGCAGGTTCCGCAGCGCCCGCGGCGGGTCCTGCCTGGGGAGCTGGGGCTCGTCCTAAGGCCGAACAGCCCAGAGGATGAAAACCCAGGATCCAGACCCGCCGCCAGGCCTGGAATTCCGAGGCTGATCCCTGGGAACCAGGCCCGCATCTCCTCCTGCTGTGCCTCATCTCCAGTCAAACCCCGGTCCGTGCCACGACGACTCTCCTGGAACTCGTTAATTGATCTTGTTCCTGTGTCCTTTCTGGTGGGGTGGGAATGCTTCAGAATTCCACGTGGGGCTTGCTGTAAAGGCCTCGTCTTCACCTTGTGGAGTGGCTTTTGTCACCCCCGGGGGTGGCCTGGCTGCACTGGCACCACCCATGAATTGCTCTGTTTTGTTCTATTTCATTTACTTCACCCTAATAAAAATCTTTTCGAATTGCATTGGCAGCTTCCTGGTTTTCCTTTCCGCAGAATCCCAGGATCATTTAGGCTGGGAAAGACCTCCAAGGTCATCAAGTCCAACCTTTGATCCCCACGAAATGAGGTCACCCCTAAGCATCCCAATTCCCCATTAGCCTGGCTCCAAGGGTAAACTGGTTTTAACTGGGAGCTGCACCAGTCCATCCCCAGAGGTTATTCCAGCCTATTGGAAATTATTCTGTGTTATTCGTTGGATAGTGTGGAATAGATCAGAATGGGAAAATAGTTTATTGAGGAATTTCAGACCAATTATATTTGCATTAAAGCAGAATTAATTCCCCTCTGATGAGAGTTAATTGCTGCACAAGGATTCCCTTCTCTCAGGCCAGTTTGTAACTGAAACTGTGGTGAAATAAAAGGCAGAACCCGGGGCTGTGATGCAACAGGGCTTTAATACAAACGAAAAGTGGGATGAGGCAGTGCAGAGACAAAGAACGGAATCTCCATGTCAGCATTCCCATTTCAGCATTTCCATGTCAGCATTCCCATTTCAGCATTTCCATGTCAGCATTCCCATTTCAGCATTCCCATTTCAGCATTCCCATGTCAGCCTGGACTCCAGTCCAGCAGTCATTCCAAGACATTCTTTTTCCAGCTGGACACTTTCACAGTCAAGTCCCGTGACTGGTTTGACTCTTTGGGTTCAGGGAGTACAAAACACAAGGGGAGTGAGGGACAAAGGGAGGGAACATCGGGGTCCTAAGCCTTGGGTAAAGCACAAACAAGATCCAAACAACCCCAGCTCCGACCGGACCAGTTGGAGCAGAGACTGCTTGGAATTCCTAGCCCTCAACTACTACCCTGCATCCTATTTCCCTTGGGACATTCCTCAGCTTTAAAGGGTTAAAAAGGCCCGTAGTTCCCGTAGTTCCCGTAGTTCCCGTAGTTCCCGTAGTTCCCGTAGCGATACCTGGAGTACCCTCGGGAATAATAGGGGTAATAATTCCTACCGTAGCCTGAGAAATAGGAGGAGCCGCGGTAGAGGCTGCCCAGCCGTGACATCCCACCCCCGCAGGAGGAGCCCCCTCCCATTTCCCCTCCGCAGGAGGAGCCCCCTCCCATTCCCCCTCCGCAGGTGGAGCCCATTCCTCCCCCTCCGGATCCCATTCCTCCCCCTCCAGACCCCATCCCTCCTCCAGACCCCATCCCACCCCCTCCAGACCCCATCCCACCCCCAGACCCCATCCCACCCCCTCCAGACCCCATCCCACCTCCAGACCCCATCCCACCTCCTCCAGACCCCATCCCACCCCCTCCGGACCCCATTCCCCCGCCGATTTGAGGGATGGACGAGCCAACGATGCTCTCGGTGGGGCAGGAGCTGATGATGGGCCCCGGGAATGTCACGACCACGGGCGGGGCGTAGACGATGGCTCGGGAGTCTCCGCAGGCGGCCACGCACGGCTCGCTGCAGGCGTCCACGTAGGGCTGGGCGCACGTCACCTCGCAGGGCGAACAGCTGAGCAGCTGGCCATAGGAGGACATCGTTCCAGATCCAACCTGGAAGGATGAGAAGGTCCCAACCCAATGAAGGCACGGCCTCAGAAGGATTGATTGGAAGGATGAGGAAAAATTCCTCATTTCTGGCGTTATTTGTGTGTTTAATTATTTAAGCGCCCCCTTTTAGAGGTAAAAAATGTCCCCAGGCTTCTCGATGAGAAAGGGAATCCAGGTGAAGAAAATGTGTCTTGTCCCTAAATTCTGAGGGATGAGGCTGAGATATCCGGCAGGAAACGGGAGGCGTGTGGGGGATGATTCCCTTTGGAATTTCCTGGATTCCAAAGGGAGCTGGGAATGGGGATTTGCTGGATGGTGTTTGGATGGACAGGTGCAGATGTGTGGGATTAAATCACCTGAATAAATGAGCTTGTGGTTAAAAAAAATAAAATTAGAATTTTTTAAAAATCACAGTTTCTAAGGCACAATCCGCTTTTCCATAAATTGCACCAATCAAGGGAGAGGAACTGTGGGGAAATGCTTTTGATTCTGCTCCCACTCCTCTCTAGAGTTCCATGGAATGGACCTTGAAGATCCAGTTCCAACCTCTGGCATGGGCAGGGACACTTTCCATGGACCCCAAACCCCGTCCAGCCTGGCCTTGGGCAGTTCCAGGGATGGGGCTGCCACGGCTTTCCTGGGAATTCCATTCCAAGGCTTCCCCACCCTCACAGGGAAGGATTCATCCCTAAAATCCCATCCAAACCTCCTGTCCATCAGTGTGACCCATTCCCCCTTTTCCTTGCACCCCATCCCTTGGAAATTGTCTCTCCCCATGTTCCTTTTGGCACCTTCAGGTCCTGGAAGGGCACAACTGGGTCAGCCCAAAGCTCTTCTGTATTTTTGTCCTGTCTCTATTCCCAGAATGAATTCTGGGGGGAACCTCCCTGTCCTTTTCCCACTTCATTCCCTTCCCTTCTCCCACTTCATTCCCATTCCTGTTCCTTTTGGGAATCAATCCCACCCTGATCACAGGTTTGGAGTGACCCTACTCCATAAATAAATGCTCAAATCCCTAAAATTCCTCCCATCAACATTTTTATAACTCCCATTCCTCTCCCCGCTTTTATCCACCTTAATCCCAAGCCCCACTTCCCACGCAAAAACGGGCTTGGAGAATAAACTCTACCCCTGAATTAGGATAGGATATAAAACCTCAGTTCAAAGCTCCCCATAAACCAAATTACCTCTAATTAGGAGCTGATTCAGTTAAATCTGACTTACCCAGTCAGCGAGGAGAACGAGTCAGCAGAGGCAGCTCCAGGGCTGCCAGTCTGGAGCACTTTTATATCCTGTCATGGAGAAGGGAAATTGGGAGCCACCTTGACGCAAGCCCTTGTGAAATGGAATGTTTTCCCTGCTCCTGCCTCCCCTTGTCGCAACTGTTTTGATAACGCCTTCGGATTAGGAGATAATTCCCAGTCCCACACAGGTGCTTCACCCTTCCTGGGCCTTTACTGGAAATCTCTCCATCCTGGGGGATGGAGGGGGGGATTCTCCCTAAAATCTGAGGGGGATTTTCCCTAAAATGTTCATTTTGTGTGTGTGTGGTCACTTTGTGTTCATGCCATGGGTTTTTTTATGGAATTTCTGACTTCTCAATTCCACACGTGCATGGGTGTGGGATAATCCCCAGGCCTACAAGTGCCTCACCCTTCCAGGGCCTTTGTTGGGAATCTCTCCATCCACTGAGGGGGATTTGCCCTAAAATATTCACTTTGTGTTCATTCTGTGTGTTTTTATGGAATTTCTGTCCTGGGACATAAATTCCCAGCCCCACAAGGGGATGTGGGATGATCCCCAGGCCTACACAGGGCGCTGCAGGTGCTTCACCCTTCCAGGACCTGTGTTGGGAATCCCTCCATCCACTGAGGGGGATTTTCCCTAAAACAATGGGATTTTCCCTAAAATATTAATTTTGTGTTCATCCTGTGTGTTTTAATGTGTTTTTATGGAATTTCTGACTTGGAACATGAATCCCCAGGCCCACAGAGGCCCAGGCCTACAGGTGCTTCACCCTTCCAGGACCTTTGTTGGGAATCTCTCCATCCACTGAGGGGGATTTGCCCTAAAACAGGGGAATTTTCCCTAAAATATTCACTTTGTGTGTGTGTGTGGTCACTTTTTGTTCACCCCATGGGTTTTTATGGAATTTCTGTTCCTGGAGCTGTCCTTTGAACAGAGAATTTCCTTTTCACATTCCAAGTGGGAAGTTTGAGGTGCCAAAGCAATTCCTGGACAAGAATTCCATCAGAAATTCAGCTAAGAAAGGGCACCTCACCAGGATTGTATATTTTATATGCAATTCCTCATCTCAGGGGTTATCCCCTTCAAAATAAACAAAATAAACAACTAAAAATACTAAAAACCAGGAAAAAAATGAATTTTCCTTTGGGGATGTGTTTTTTAGAGGCCAAGATGAGGAGAGGAATTTAGTTTAGGATTAGAGGACTCAGAGCAAACATTACCTGAAGTCCAGGCCCACAAATTCAGCTCAAAAAAAATCCCCACGGCCTGGAAAATGCTGATAATGTGATTTCCATGCTCATATTTACATTAAAAAAAACCCCTCTTCCTTCTCAGTTGTGGTGAATTATTAAAACGAAAGGAAAACACAAAAACAAAGCCCCAAATAAATGGTTTTATTTACATTTCATGACTCTGGAATCAATCTAATGAGCAGAGGAGACACATGAGCAGCACAGAACAGTCTGACTCACTTAATTTGTGGCAATTAAAAGCACCTATTAATTACAGTGATTGACAGCTGAGGCAATTCCAGGAGTTACCAAACCCAATATTTGAAAGAAGTCCATAAGAATCTCATCCCATTGTCTTGGAGGAGAGAAAACTGGTTTAAAACACAAAACTGCCCAAAAAACTCCATGGGGTTTGGTTTCTGGAATTGGGGTTTTTTTCCCTGGAAGCTTTAATGGGATCCTTTCCGTGGTGGAATTTCACAGCCCTGATATTCCACGGAGATCCTTCCAAAAGAAATTCAGCTCCCAAGTGCAAACCCCTGGCACAGCCCCAAAGCTCCTTTCACAAGCCCTGAACCTGCCTCAGATCAAAGAGTTCCTTAAGAGATAAGAGAAGGAGATAAACTCCCTTCCCAGCTGGAAGAGAAATCCTTCTGGAAATATAAATTGAATTTTTAAAAATTCAGGAATTTTGGCTTTTTTTTGCAAAAGATTTTCAGGGGGAAAATACCCAACAAAACAACATATTTTATACATTAAAAAAACAAACTTTAAAGAGCAGCACACTGTGCTGAGGAGCTCCAGACTCACCTCCAACAAACCAACTCCAGAGATTTTACCTGGGACATTCCTCATCCTGTTTTTTCCTGGCACGCTGACGTTGTTGTTGTTGTTGTTGATGTTGTTGTTGTTGTTGTCGTGGCCGTAAATTGATTTTCTGGCTTCAGGAATTCCAGGGCTCCCCTCTGATCCTTCCCGGCTGCTTTGCATACGGAGATGAAATCAGAGGAAGCTGCTGCAGCTGCTTTGCTCTTCCCTATAATTTTCCAAATTGGGCTCCGAGGCCGCTTGGCAGAGAGGAAATCATCGGTGTCATCATCGCAGATGGGGGCAGAGCACCATCCTCAACCCTCATTTTCCAGATGTTATCGGGGCAGTTCCAGGCTTGGAAGGGAGCAGCCAACAACACCCAGCAGGAAAACAGAATCTCAGTTTTGGAGCAGCTTCTGGGCTCCCACCTGGAATCCAATTTCCAGTTAAAAAGATGATATTTTGGGGTGTTTTTTCATTGGATAATTGTGAGATTGAAG
>JAWWMR010000104.1:1204232-1214716 GCA_035047985.1 Basileuterus tristriatus
CCCAATTCCTGCCCAGTTCCTGCCCAGTTCTTGCCCCATTCCCGCCCAATTCCTGCCCCATTCCTGCTCAATTCCTGCCCAGTTCCTGCCCAATTCCTGACGGGGGTGCCCATGGGAGGGACCAGCAATTAATTCTGCAGAAAATCCTCATTAATGAGAAAAAAGCAAATAAAGATGGGGGAATTGGGTGAGGGGCGTTTCAGGGGTGTCTCCCCTGGAATTCCCAGTCTGGAATCCCGATCCTATAAAAGATGGATTTGGGTGGGAAATACGGAATTCCCAACCCTGCCCTGTGCTGCTCTGGGTGGGATATCCAGAATTCCCAACCCTGCCCTGTGCTGCTTCAGGTGGGATATCCGGAATTCCCAACCCTGCCCTGTGCTGCTCCGGGTGGGATATTTGGAATTCCCAACCCTCCCCCAGGACTCATCCCAAAATCCCACAAATCCGGGGAGTTCCGAGGGAATTTCGGGACCCCGGATCCCCGTGGGTTCGGCGGGGGCGGTTTCTGGTTTGGGATTTCTGATTCAGAGCTGAGGCCGCTGTGGCATTCGGGGCCGTCTCGGGGGTGACGTCGGAGGTGGCACCCGGGGCTCCGTGCCCTGCGTGTCACCGACCTCAGACGAGGCGTGGGGACCTCGGCCGGGCCCCGATGGCGCAGATTGGGGACAGGCAGGGGACACACGGGGACAAACAGGATGAGCGGGGTGAGGAGTCCTGGTGCTCCAGCCCCGCCGGCCTCACCCCACTGCCTGTCCACATCCCGCCTGGAAAAGTGTCCCAGGAGCCAGGTGGGACAAATTCCACCGTCCCAGGTGGGTCCAGCCTGGCCTTGGGCGCTTCCAGGGATGGGGAATCCATGGAATTGTCTGGGCCAGGGAGGGATTGACCCCTAAAATCCCATCCAAACTGGCCAAGGGAATTCTGGAATGGTTTGAGATGGAAAGGAACCTTAAATCCCAAAAAATCCAACCCCAGTTCCATGGGGAGGGACCTTCCCCTATCCCAGGTGGGTCCAGCCTGGCCTTGGGCGCTTCCAGGGATGGAGAATCCATGGAATAACCTGGAATAACCTGGGCCAGGGAAGGATTGATCCCTGAAATCCCATCCAAACCAGCCAAGGGAATTCTGGAAGGGTTTGGGATGGAAAGGAACCTTAAATCCCAAAGAAAATCCCACCCCAGTTCCATAAGCAAAGCCAGGACATGCCTGGAGCCTTGGGAAAAGCATTTTTGGGGCAAACCCAGCAGAAAAGAGGTTCAGCACCACCAGGACGTGCCTGGAGCCTCAGGAAATGCATTTTTGGGGCAAATCCAGCAGAAAAGGGGTTCAGCACCAGCAGGACGTGCCTGGAGCCTCAGGAAAAGCATTTTTGGGGCAAATCCAGCAGAAAAGGGGTTCAGCACCACCAGGACGTGCCTGGATCCTCGTTGCCTCATCCCGGGAATGTCACCAAATCCCAGGGAAGTGCTGCCGAGGCCAGGGACCTTTTCCAAGGCGGATTCCCGAGGCCCCAGCCCCTGGGGTGGGGATTCCAGACAGTTACAGGCCACCAACCCCCCCCTCATTTGCATAATCACCCCAAAAATCCACCCCAAAATTACAGCGTCCCAAGGGTGTCATTATGGCCCAGGCGGGGCCTAATTTGCACCAGGGTAATTTAATCCAGGTTTAAAAAAAAAAAAAAAAAAAGCCCAAAAAATGAACGTTGGGGACAAATCCCTGGGCTGAGTGTCCCCGAGGTTATTAATTAGCCAGCGTTAATTAATTGGGCTCCTACACCCAGGGCGAGCCACGGGCGCGGCTGCGGGACGAGTTCCTGCTCTGAGGTGGCCCCCGTGATGTCCCCGTCACCCCGTCCCCCCCTCCAAACCCCAAATCCAGGCTCTGGAATTTTCCAGATTTCCTCCAAGAGTTCCTGGGGAATAAAGGAAGAGTTAATTAATTTGCCGTCCGAAGATTAAATTAAAAAATAAGGAGATTATGAGGTAATTACGGCCCGAGGGCAGCCGGAGGAAATTCGGCATTAATCGACCTCTCAGCAGAGGTTTCTCTGCTTTTATTTTTAATTAAAATCCGGCCAAGTTGAAATGAAAATGGTCCAATTAATATTAGAAGTTTTATCGTGATTTTTCTCAATGAGAAGTCATCAATTGATTACAATTTCCTTGTTCAAAAATCTGTTTAAAAATTCATTTAATCGTTTAGAAATGGCTGGGGTTGGTTTATTTTTTATATTGGATAAAGCGGCCAAATACTCATTAATGAGAAATAAAAATAAGAATAAAACTCTACAGGGGTGTCCCACGAGCCAAAATCAGGAGGATTTGGGGAATCTCCCCCAGGTTTTAGGGCTGAAATCTTCTTCCCTTTGCCTGATCCAAAGCTCAGTGACCTCGGGCTTGAAATCCCAAAGGAAATGCACAAAAAGAGACAAAAATCCCCTCTGGAATTGTGGGATGAATTACGTGGGTCATAAAGATCTTGACTGTCCCTTGATCTGCTCATCCTGAGCTCTGCTGCCATCAGCACTTAAATTTTCCTTTTAATTAATTTAATTAATTTAATTAATTCAATTTAAATATTAATCCCCATTTTCATGTGGTTTCGCAGGTGTTAAAGACGTAAACTCCCACCCATAACACAAATATTTACACTGAAATCCACCCTCCTCCATTTACGCTCTGGAGCCCTTCCAGATTCACCCCCAAAAAAAAAAAAATAAAAATCCAAAACTCGACCATAAAAGGATTTTACAGCCAGGATTTTCCAGGATTAGGCGGAACCGGCCCGAAGAGCCGCTGCTATTTCGGGGTGAAAATGATAGGGAAGGGTTGATAAAGCCAAATAACCCGTTTGGGACTGGGCTTGGCCCAGGATGAATCAGGACAACGTCCACGAA
This sequence comes from Basileuterus tristriatus, assembly GCA_035047985.1. Taxonomy (NCBI): domain Eukaryota; kingdom Metazoa; phylum Chordata; class Aves; order Passeriformes; family Parulidae; genus Basileuterus; species Basileuterus tristriatus. The sequence goes on from JAWWMR010000104.1 coordinate 1,207,135, forward strand.
GGGTGGCTCCTCTCCAACCCCAACGGGGACCCTATAAAAGCAGCCCCGGCCTCGCCTGGCTCCGCACGGCTTCCCAGGAATCCCACTCGGTCCCGACGGCGCCTTGGGTGAGTGGGGCTCCCTCGGGAACGTTCCCTTTGCCGGGAATGTTCCCCTTGCTTGGGAATTTTGGTGTTTCCCCGGCATTCCGGCGGACGGGAGAGCCGTTCCCGGCGTTTTTTGGGGAGAAACCGAGGGGTTTCTGCGCGTTGGGATTGTTGGGTTGGGTTGTCCTTGAGGGAAGGGAATATGGGAGAAGTTTGGGGAGTTCTTTGGGTGCGGGGCCAGCTCCCAGCCGGACCAGCGGCCCCTTCTCCGTGGAAATTCCGGCGTTTCCATGGGGCAGGGAGCACCCGTGTGCCCGGGCACGTTCCGGAGGTGGGAGCGGGGCACGGCGCAGCTCCCGGGATCAGATCGGGTGCAGAGGTTCCCCACGGGAGGCCTGGGGATGCCACAAGGGAGCAAGGAGGGAAGGAGGAGGCTTTGGAGGTTTCCAGACGCAGCTCTTGAGGTCTCTGCCCCAGATCTTTGTCTTGGGTTGGGTTAAAGCTGCTCTCGCCAGGATCACGGGGATGGATCTTGGAAACACCAGGAAGTCCTGGAATGAGGCCATGGAGATGCTCCAAGGGCTGGGGAGAGGCTGGAGAAGCTGGAAGGGTTCCCCTGGAGAGGAGAAGCTCCACACAGACCTCCCTGGACAGCAGAGGGGTTGGACTGGTTCCATTTAGGGCCCATCCCAAGGAAATACTCCATGGGATAACCCCACGGGGCAGGATCTGGGGGCACCTCTTGAGTCAGCACCGCCGGGTCCCTCCCCGTCACCGCATCCCCGTCACCGTTCCCGCTCCGACGTCACCCAGCGCGCCAGTGGCGAGGCCAGGGGCCGCTCCCCATCCCACTGAAACCCCGGAATGTGCTCCCAGCGGGGAACACGGAGCCGGGAATTCTCCTCCCTCTTCCCAAGGGGATCCCCCAGCCCCCGGTCCGCTCCTGTCCCTCCAGGCTCGCTCGGATCTGCACGATGTCCCCGTTCTTGGACAGCATCGCCACCATCGTCGGCGTCTTCCAGCAGCACGCCCGGGCAGATGGGGACGGCTCCGGGCTCAGCCGCAGGAGGATGAGGGAGCTGATCCAGAGGGAATTCGCAGATTCCCTGGTGGTGAGAGCCGTGGGAAGGGCTGGGGTGTGGGAACGGCAAAATCCTCTCTGGAAAGGGAACGGGGAGGGTTCCACCAAAGGTCGGGTTCCACCAAAGGTTGGGTTCCACCAAAGGTTGGGTTCCACCAAAGGCTGGGTTCCACCAAAGGTTGGGTTCCACCAGAGATTGGGTTCCACCAGAGGCTCAGTTCCACCAAAGGCTGAGTTTCACCAAAGGCTCAGTTCCACCAAAGGCTCGGTTCCACCAAAGGCTCGGTTCCACCAAAGGTTGGGTTCCACCAAAGGCTGGGTTCCACCAGAGGTTGGGTTCCACCAAAGGCTGGGTTCCACCAAAGGTTGGGTTCCACCAAAGGTTGGGTTCCACCAGAGTTTGGGTTCCACCAAAGGCTGGGTTCCACCAAAGGTTGGGTTCCACCAAAGGTTGGGTTCCACCAAAGGCTGGGTTCATTTGTGTTGGGGAAGGGAATGGAGAATCCTGAGGGAGCTGGGGGGCTCAGCCTGGAGAAAAGGAGAATCCAGAGGGGATTTTGGGAAATTAATTCCCACAGTTGGTGCTGAGCCCTAAAAGTGAAATTATGAGAGATGGAAGGAGGATTCCTGTGAATCTTCCCATCGATGTCCCCCAGTGAGCAGGAAGACCAAAATCCCTTTTTTCCCTTCCCATTTTTGCATTTCTCCTCCAAGAAGCAGGAAGACCAAAATCCCCTTTTCCCCCTCCCATTTTTGCATTTCTCCTCCAAGGAGCAGGGAGACCAAAATCCCCTTTTTTCCCCCACCCCACGTTTTTTCCCTGCAGAAGCCACACGACCCTCAGACCATCGAGAAGATCCTGCAGTTCCTGGAGTGGGATGGGGACGGGGACATCGATTTCAACGAGTTCCTCCTCCTGGTGTTCCGGGTGGCCAAGTGCTGCTTCTGGTTCCAGCCGAGGGCCCCGTTCCTGGTGCAGAGGACAAAGCTCCCGACCGGAGGAAAATCCCTGCGGGAGGCGGAATTCAGGAGCAGAGCGAGCCGCCGGCAGCTCCAGGAGGAAGAGGAGGAGGAGGAGGAACGACAAACGTGGGAGAGGAACCGCGAGGCTGAGCTGCAAGGAGACCTCAGGGTCGGCGAGGTGGAAATCTCGGAGGAAACGAGGAGGGATCAGCAGGAACGTCGCACACGGAGCGGGGAGGAACCACGGCGGGAGCTGATCCCTCGGGAGCGCCGGGAACGGAGCCTGGAGCCGTGCGAGCAGCGGCAGAGCCGGAGAAGGCGGCAGCCCCCGGAGCCGGACAGGAGGGAGGGAGAGCGGGGAGCCCAGGAGGAAGAGGAGGCAGACGTGAGGACGGGCAGGCAGCGCCGGGAACCCCAAGCACGGCCGGAGCAGTGGAGCCGCCAGGAGCAAGGGAGTGATGAAAGAACCCAGCGGCCACGAGGAGCAGATGGAGAAGGTGACAATCGGCCACGGGAACCCGAATGGCTCCGGGAAGAGAGGAGCCGCCACCGCCGGCGGGAGCTGGGACAAAGGGAACTGGAAGGGAGAAGGTGCCGGGCGGCCGAGCTGGAATGCCCGGAGTCCAGGCGGCCACACCAGTCGTACCTGGAGGAACCGCTGGAGATCGGCCTCGGGGAATGCGGGAGAGCGGAGCCGGAGGAACGCGGCTACGGACGGAGAACAAGGCGGGAACGGGAGCTGGAATCTGCGGAAAGGGAAAGGGAGATCCGGGAGGAGCAGGAGAGGAGAGAAAGAGATGATCCCAGAAGAAAAGGGAGAATGAGAGAGAGGAGGGTGGATGAGGAACGGGAGCTGGAGGTGGAGGTGTCTGAGCGCCGGACACGGGAAACGGAGGAAGAAGTGGCAGCCAGAATCCTGAGAGAGACACGGGACAGACGAGAGCGAGACATCCGAGACATCCGTGAGATTCAAGGTGATGGGAGGAGACAGAGAGAAACTCTGAGGTACGAGAGGGACAGAGAGATCTCAGTGGCAGCAGCTGAAGCCGATGTCAAAGTGCGCCGAGAGATCCTGGTGCGAGGTGAGGAGCTGAGAAGGACGGAATGTCCCCTTGAGTGTGGAGAAGACAGAAGAATTTGCCCCAGAAGAGACAGAGAGGAGACCCTGAGAGAGAGGAGAATTGATCAGCAACGGGAGCTGGAGGGCTCTGAGCGCCGGGCACGGGAAAGGGAGGAAGAAGTGACCAGAGTTGGCCAGAGAGAGACACGGGACAGACGTGAAATTGGTGAAATTCGTGAGATTGAAGCTGATGGAAGGAGACAGAGAGAAACTCTGAGGTATGAGAGGGACAGAGAGATCTCAGCGGCAGCAGCTGAAGTTGATGTCAAAGTGCGCCGTGAGATCCAGAAACGAGGTGAGGAACTGAGAAGGAGAGAGCGTCCCTGTGAGCGTGAGGAGGAAGCAGAACCAGAGAGGAGAATTTCCCGGGTCAGAGAGAGGGATGAGGCTGTGAGGGAGAGGAGAATCGATGTGGAACGGGAGCTGGAGGTCTCAGAGCGCCGCAGCCGCCGGACGCGGGACAGCGAGGCAGAAGTGACCATCACTGACCAGAGGGAGGCACATGAGGAGATCAGGCTGGAGGTCCTGGAGGAAGAAGAAGATGAGGAGGAGGAGGAGCTGGAGCAGGGCCCGTGCCGGTACCAGACCCTGGACGTGGACACCGTGGATCTCTGCCCGCCGGGACAGGAGGCGCCCATCAGTGACCTCAGGGTCCGGTACCGCCCCGCCGACCCCGACGTGCGGCCCGAGGTGCGGCTGCTCCCCGAGCCCGTGGAGCCTCCGGCCGTGGCCTACCTGGTGCACGTCATCCAGAACCTGCAGGACCCCCAGGCCGCCACCTACGAGATCGTGCGGCAGCAGCCCGGCCAGCGGGGCCGGCCCGTGCGCGTCCGCACCCGCCCCAGCGACCGCAGGGGCCGCCCCGAGGCGCCGCCATCCAAACTCCCCGATGAGGGTCTGGAGGAGCGCAGGGAAAGATCCGGAAAAGAGGCGAAGGACGGAACCCTGAAGGATTCCGGAGCCCCGCGGGATTCCGCCGAGCCGCAGGCCGCGAAGGGCGAGCGGGTGACAGCCAAGGAGCTCCGGAGGCGCCCCGAGCTCCCCGAGGTGCAGCAGGGCCAGCCCCAGGCTGAGGAGCCCCAGAAGGTCCCGCGGGAGGCGGGCGAGGCCAAGAGCGGCGTCCCCCCGGAACGCCCAGAGCGGAGAGACCCCGGAGAGACCCTCAGGGAGGGAGCCCGGGAGGGTGAGGAGGCTCCCGAGGAGGAACCCAGCAAGAGGAGCGCCCGGGAGCCCGAAAATTCCCGGGTTTCTCGGGAAGGTGGCACCAAGCAGGGCCAGGAGCCCCTGCAGGAGGCCCCGGGTCGCGCCAGGGATGAGTCCAAGACGTCCTGAGGGGAATCTGCCTCTCCCTGGGGCCTTTTGAGGGTCACTCCTGCCCCTCAGGATGTGGTGGCCCAGCAGTGATGGACTCAAAAGGATCCCGGGGTGTCCAGTGGGGTTTGGGGGCTTTTCCCTGGAATGGATCCTCAGGAGGAAGGGAGATCCTCCCAAATCCGGAGTTTCTGCCTCCCTGCTGGGTGTGTCCCTCGATATTTAATCACTTTTTCTGCTCTAATTGGAGTCCTTGGGTGCCTCTGTCCTCTTTTGCACCCTGGGGTGTCACTTCAGGTTCCCCCAGCCCCAGGGCTGGGGATGCTGTCGGCTTCTGACTCTAAACTCGAAAAAAATTCCTGATTTTGGGGCCTGGAAATCCTCAAGGCTGAGGAAAACAAAAAAATCACCTTTTTAGCCTCGATTCCAGCAGAATTCCAGCTCCAGGCCTGGAGCCACAGGGTGCTGGTGGTGGGTGGGGGATTCTCCTTCTCCTCCTTTTCCTTTTCCTTCCTTTTTATCGCATGGAAAATGGGAATAAACGGCTGATTCCTGCAGAGGCTGCGAGCGTCACCTTCCGGAGGGCTGGGAGGGCTGGGAGGGCTGGGATCAGGCATTCCCAGTTGGGATCAGGCATTCCCAGCTGGGATCAGGCATTCCCAGTTCAGATCACACATTCCCAGTTGGGATCAGGCATTCCCAGTTGGGATCAGGCATTCCCAGTTCGGGTCAGACATTCCCAGTTCAGCCCCCAAACTTTTCCTAATCCCAAATCCCACCCAATCCCCATTTCCCATTCCCACATCCTGCTCCAGGCCAGAGCCAGGGGCTGTCCCTGAGTGATGGGGACAGGGCAAGGGACAGGAACAGGAACAGTGACACAGCTCGGTGGCAATGCCAGGGACAGGGACAGGAACAGTGACACAGCTTGGTGACAATGCCAGGGACAGGAACAGGAACAGTGACACAGCTCGGTGGCAATGCCAGGGACAGGAACAGGAACAGTGACACTGGCAGGGCTCAGTGGCAATGCCAGGGACAGGAACAGGAACAGGAAGAGGAACACAGCTCTGTGACACTGGCAGGGCTCGGTGTTGGGGACAGGGACAGAGCTTGGTGGCAATGCCAGGGACAGGAACGGGAACAGTGACACTGACAGAGCTCAGTGATGGGGACAGGGACAGTGACACAGCTCAGTGACAATGCCAGGGACAGGAACAGTGACAGGTGGCAATGCCAGGGGCAGTGACACAGCTGCCAGCGCTTGGTGACAATACCAGGGACAGTGTCAGCCCTTGGTGGCAGTGCCAGGGGCAGTGACACAGCTCAGTAACGATGCCAGGGACAGGAACAGTGACAGTGACACTGACAGCCCTTGGTGGCAGTGCCAGGGGCAGTGACACAGCTCGGTAACGATGCCAGGGACAGGAACAGTGACAGTGACACTGACAGGGCTTTCCTCCCCAACCTCCCCGTGAAGATTTTTGGGATTTCTCCCCCGCTCCCATGCCCCAGGACGACTCCAGGGCTATCCCAAGGAGCGAACCGGGATGGGGCCGGGTTTGGGAATGCCCGCAGAGCCCCGGACCGGGCCGGGCGCATTCCAGGCCCGCGGGAGGAGCCGCGGTTGCCGCTGGAAACGGGAATTGCCCAACGCGTCCGGGGCTGACTCAGCCCGGGCGGGGCTCCCGAACTTTCCCCGAGCTCTTTTTGTTCCCGGCCCGACAACCCCGAACCGGAGCGGAGCCGCCGCGTGTCCCAGCCATGGTGAGGGATTCCCGGGAATTTGGGGGGGGGAAAAAGGAGATTTTCCGGCAAAACGGCCCAAAATCGGAGTGGGAGGGGGTAGGGCGTGGTGTCTCAAAGGGAGGAAGAGGAGAGGGGGAAGAAACGGAAAAATGGGGGAAAAAACGTAAAAAAACGGGTGGAAAATGGGGGGAAACCCAGGGCAGAAACCGAGAGGAAAATGGGGGGAAAAAACCAGAGAAAAACAGGAAAAAAAGTGGGAGAAACAGGGGAAAATGGAGAAAAACGGGGGATAATGGGTAAAAAAAAGGGTAAATGGGTGAAAAACAAGGAAAATCCGGGGTGGGGTGGGAAGAAACGGGAAAATGGGGGAAAATAGGGGGAAAGGGGGAAGAAAGGGTGGGGAAAACAGGTAAAAAACGGGCGGAAAATGGGGGGGAAGCCAGGGCAGAAACCGGGAGGAAAATGAGAAAAAGTAGAGAAAAACAGGAAAAAAACGGGGGAAAAACAGGGGGGAAATGAAGAAAAACGGGGGAAATGGGTGAAAACCGGGGAAAGTGGGTGAAAAACAAGGGAAATGGGTGAAAACAGGGAAAACTCGGGTTGGGGTGTGGAGAAATGGAGGGAAAACGGGGAAAGAGCGGATCCAGCCCGGCCCTTCCCACGGATCCGCCACCTCCCCAGGGCATTTTCCAGGAGCCGCTCCCGCTCCGGGCCCGTCCCGCTGCGCCAGGGAGCGAAATGCCGGGAAGAATGCGGCGGGACGGGTCCGGCCGAGCCCTTCCCGCAGCCCGAAATACCGGGATTGCCCTTGGAAAAGCTGGAGTGGGCACAGGAGGCTCCTCACCCCCAAAAAGCCGGGATTGCTCCTGGAATGGGCAGAGGGAGCCTTTCCCTGCTCCCCAAAAAACCTGGAATCGCTCCTGGAGTGGGCAGAGGAGGCTCCTCCTGCCCTTCCCTCATCCTAACAAAAAACGGGATTGCCCCTGGAATGGGCGGACACAGGGGCCTCTCCCTGCTCCCAAAAAATCCGGGATTGCCCCTGGCACACCTGAAATGGGCACAGGAGGTTCCTCCAGCCCTTCCCTCATCCCCAAAAAAGCGGGATTGCTCTTTGGCACACCTGGAATGGGCCCAGGAGGCTCCTCCTGCCCTTCCCTCATCCCCAAAAACCGCGATTGCCCCTGGAATGGGCGGGCACAGGGGCCTCTCCCTGCTCCCAAAAAATCCGGGATTGCCCCTGGCACACCTGAAATGGGCACAGGAGGTTCCTCC
>JAWWMR010000104.1:1215646-1237874 GCA_035047985.1 Basileuterus tristriatus
GCAGAGCGCCTTCAGCATCAACCCGGGTGAGAATGCATCAACCTGGGGCAGTAATGCATTGCTGGGGCTGCAATGGGGCTGCAGAGCACCTTCAGCATCAACCCAGGTGAGCCTGCATCAATCTGGGCAGTAATGCATTGCTGGGGCTGCAGAGCGCCTTCAGCATCAACCCAGGTGAGCTTCAATGGGGCTGCAATGGGGCTGCAGAGCACCTTCAGCATCAACCCAGGTGAGGATGCATCAATCTGGGCAGTAATGCATTGCTGGGGCTGCAATGGGGCTGTAGAGCGCCTTCAGCATCAACCCAGGTGAGGATGCAATGGGGCTGCAATGGGGCTGCAAATGGGGTTGCAAATGGGGCTGCAGAGCACCTTCAGCATCAACCCAGGTGAGCCTGCATCAGCACGGGGCAGTAATGCATTGCTGGGGCTGCAGCATCAGCCCAGGTCAGCAGCCCAAATCCTGGGGAAATCACGGGGAAATCTTGGGGAGATTCTGGGGAAATTCAGGAGAAATCACAGGGAAATACTGGGGAAATCCTGGGGGGAATCCAGGGAAAAACCCAAGAAAATCACAGGGAAATCCTGGCAGAATCCTGGGGAAATTACGGGAGAATCCCAGGGAAATCCTGGGGAAATCACAGGAAAATCACAGGGACATCCTGGAGAAATCCTGAGGAAATCCTGGGAAATCACAGGAATATCCTGGGGAAATTCTGTGAAAATCCCAGGGAAATCCTGGGAAAACCTTGGGAAAGTCATGAGAGAATCACAGGGAAAATCCTGGGAGAAACAGAGAATCCTGGGGAAATCCTGGGAATTCCAACGTCTGGATCTCCCTGTATCCCCCCAATCCCATTGTTCTTCCACAAAAACTCCCAGAGAAATCCCATTTTTTCCCATTTTTCCCAGGATTTCCCGTTTTTCCCCTGGAGTTTTCCCAACCCCTGGAATGTTTTCCCGTTGCCAGAGATCGTGTGTGATCCCCTGCTGGATTTCAACGTCTGGAGCTCCCTGCAGCCCATCAACGCCTCGGGGCGGCTGCAGCCCGAGCAGCGCGTGGTGCTGGCGGCCACCAGGGTGAGTGGGAATCCTGGGGAATTCCTGGGGAAAATCTGGGAAAAATTGTGGGAAAATCTGGGAAAAATTGTGGGGAAATCCTGGGGAAAATCTGGGGAAATCCTGGGAAAAATCTGGGAAAGATCATGGGGAAATCCTGGGAAAAATCTGGGAAAGATTATGGGGAAAATCGTGGGGAAATCCTGGGACAAATCTGGGAAAGATCGTGGGGAAAATCGTGGGGAAATCCTGGGAAAAATCTGGGAAAGATCGTGGGGAAATCCTGGGAAAAATCTGGGAAAGGTCATGGGGAAAACTGTGGGGAATTCCTGGGAAAAATCTGGGAAAGATCGTGGGGAAAATCGTGGGGAAATCCTGGGACAAATTTGGGAAAATTGTGGGGAAATCCTGGGAAAAATCTGGGAAAGATCGTGGGGAAAATCGTGGGGAAATCCTGGGACAAATCTGGGAAAGATCGTGGGGAAATCCTGGGAAAAATCTGGGAAAGATCGTGGGGAAAATCGTGGGGAAATCCTGGGGCAAATGTGGGAAAGATCATGGGGAAATCCTGGGGAAAATCGTGGGGAAATCCTGGGGCAAATCTGGGGAAAACTGTGGGGAATTCCTGGGAAAAATCTGGGAAAGATCATAGGGAAATGCTGGGGAAAATCGTGGGGAAATCCTGGGACAAATGTGGGAAAATTGTGGGGAAATTGTGGGAAGAATCCTGGGGAAATCCTGGCAACATCTCTGGGAAAATTGTGGGGAAATTCCTGGGGAAAATCCTGGGGGAAATCATGGGAATGTCTCTGGGAGAATCATGGGGAAATCGACGAAAATCCCCAGAAAAATAACGGAGAAATCCCAGGGAAAATCCCAGGAAAATCCCCAGAAAAATCATGGGAAAATCCAGGAAAAATCCACGTGAAAATCCCTGGAAAAATCCCACAAGAATAATGTGAAAATCCCATGGAGATTGTATTTTCGGGGTGTTCCCTGTCCCATTCCTGGTGTTTCCCAGGTGGACAGCCACTGGTTTTTCTGGAACATTCCCTGTTTTTCCCATTTCCAGGTGGACAGCCACTCGTTTTTCTGGAACGTGGCCCCGGGGGCCGAGGCCGCCGTCGGCTCCTTCGTGGCGCTGCTGGCGGCTGCCCAGGCCCTGCACGGAGCCCCCGGCGCCCAGAGCCTGCCCAGGAACGTCCTCTTCGTCTTCTTCCAGGGGGTGAGAGCCAGAATTCCATGGGATCCAGCCCAGGATCCAGCCCCAAATCCTTGGGATCCAGCCCCAGATCCTTGGGATCAATCCCAGCCCTTGGGAATGGGTTCTTTCAGGGGTTTTGGGTGGGATTGGGGTCAGCTCAGCTCCCCAGGAATGTCCTCTTCTTCCAGGGGGTGGGAGCCAGAATTCCATGGGATCCAGCCCAGGATTCCCAGGGATCCCAGCCCTGAGTCTTTGGGATCAATCCCAGCCCTTGGAAATGGGTTTTTCCTGGGGATTTGGGTGCAATTTTCTCTGGTTTTGGTTTTTTTCCTTTTCTCCGTTCTCTTTCTTTCTTTTCCATTTCTTTCCTGTTCATTCCTTGGTTTTTCCTTTCTTTCCCGCTTCCATTTCCCCTTTTCCATTTTCCCTTTCCCCTTTTTCTTTTTCCTTCTTTTCCCTTTCCCCTTTTCCCTTTCCCATTCCCCCATTCCCATTTCCCCATTCCCTTTTCCCTTCTCCCTTTCCTTTCCCCTTTTCTATTCCCCCTTTTCCTTTTCCCCTTTTCCCATTTCCCCTTTCCCCTTCCCAATTTCCCTTTTCCCATTTTCCCTTCCCCCTTTTCCCTTTTCCTTTTCCCATTCCCCTTTCCCCTAATCTCCTTTCTCTTTCCCCCTTTCCCTTTTCCCATTCCCATTTCCCATTCCCACCCGGAATTCCGGGTTTTTCCCTTTTCCAGGAGACCTTTGATTACATCGGGAGCTCGCGCCTGGTGTTTGACATGGAGCAGGAGAAGTTCCCGGTGCGCCTGGAGAACATCGGGGCCTTCCTGGAGCTGGGCCAGGTCCGGGGCTCCCACGGGGACCCTTTTCTGGGAATTCCCTCAGTTCCCCCTGGAATTTCCCAAGTTTTCCCTCAATTTCCCATCCCAGTTCTGATTTTTCCTGAATTTTCCATCCCAACTCTGATTTTTTCCTGTAATTGCCACGCAAGAACCTGGAATTCCCACCCAGGCCCCCAGAATTCCCATCTCCACCCTGATTTTTCCCTGGAATTCCCATCTCCACCCTGATTTTTCCCTGGAATTCCCACCCCATCCCTGATTTTTCCCTGGAATTCCAATCCTAGCCCTGATTTTTCCCTGGAATTCCCACCCCATCCCTGATTTTTCCCGGATTTCCCCCCTGGCTGTTTTCCAGGTGTCCCTGATGAACAATTCCGTGCTCTGGATGCACACGGATCCCGTCTCCCGCCGGAACCAATCCGTGGATTCCCAGGTGAGCCTGGAAAGCCAGGAATGTTCCCCATCCCAAGGAACCCCTGGGAATGTCCCCCATCCCAAAGAATCCCTGGGAATTCCCTGCCAACCCATCCTGGGCTCGGAGCCTTTCCCAGAAATCCAAACCCTGCTACAATTCCTGGGATATTCACAGCAAAATCCGGGATTTCAAGTTCCCAGTGGGAATTCCATCCGGCTCAGATTCCCAGTGGGAATTCCAACCATTTCAGATTCCAAATGGGAATTCCCAGTGGGTATTGCATCCAGTTCAAATTCCCGGCAGGAATTCCATCCAGTCCAAATTCCCACTGGGAATTCCAGTTAGTTCAAATTCCCGCTGGGAATTCCAACCAGTTCAAATTCCCTGTTCAAATTCCCACTGGGAATTCTATCCCAAAGAACCCTCTGGGCTGATCCCAAACTCCCTGTTTTCCGTGGATATTCCACCCAAATCTTGGGGATTTCCAGCAGGATTCCAACCCCCCCATCCCAGAACCCCTCAGCATTCCTGTCATTCCCATTTTTCCTGTTATTCCCGTTTTTATTCCCGTCATTCCCACCATCATTCCCGCTGTTTTTCCAAGTTCAGCATCTCCTGGCCGTGCTCCACAGCTCCGGCTCCAGGGTTTCCCCACATCCCAGCACCCCTCGGCATTCCTGTCATTCCCATTGTTCCCATCATTCCCGTTGTTATTCCTGTTGTCATTCCCATCATTCCTGTTGTTATTCCCGTTGTTTTTTCCGTCATTCCCGTTGTCATTCCCGGTGTTTTTCCAGGTTCAGCATCTCCTGGCCGTGCTCAAGGGCTCTGGCTCTGGGGTTCCCCCACATCCCAGCACCCTTCGGCATTCCCCTTATTCCCGTTGTCATTCCCATCATTCCCATTGTTATTCCTGTTGTCATTCCCATTGTCATTCCCGTCATTCCCGTTGTTATTCCCGTTTTTCCCGTTGTTATTCCCGTTGTTTTTCCAGGCTCAGGCTCTCCTGGACGTGCTCTCTGGCTCTGGCTCCGGGGTTCCCCCACATCCCAGCACCCCCCAGCATTCCCATCATTCCCATTGTTCCCATCATTCCCGTTGTCATTCCCATTGTCATTGCCGCTGTTATTCCCATTGTTATTCCCATTGTTATTCCCATTGTCATTCCCATTGTTCCCATCATTCCCGTTGTTATTCCCAATGTTATTCCTGTTGTCATTCCCATCATTCCCGTTGTTATTCCCGTTGTTATTCCCATTGTTCCTATCATTCCCCTTGTTATTCCCGTTGTCATTCCCATTGTCATTCCCATCATTCCCGTTGTTATTCCCGTTGTTATTCCCATTGTTCCCATCATTCCCCTTGTTATTCCCGTTGTCATTCCCATTGTCATTCTCATTGTTCCCATCATTCCCGTTGTTATTCCCGTTGTCATTGCCATCATTCCCGTTGTTATTCCCGTTGTCATTCCCGTTTTTCCCGTTGTCATTCCCGTTGTTATTCCCATCATTCCCGTTGTCATTCCCGTTGTCATTCCCGTCATTCCCGTTGTTATTCCCGTTGTCATTCCCATCATTCCCATTGTCATTCCCGTTGTTATTCCCATCATTCCCGTTGTTATTCCCGTTGTCATTCCCATCATTCCCGTTGTCATTCCCGTTGTTATTCCCATCATTCCCGTTGTTATTCCCGTTGTCATTCCCGTCATTCCCGTTGTCATTCCCGTTGTTATTCCCGTTGTCATTCCCGTTTTTCCCGTTGTCATTCCCGCTGTTTTTCCAGGTTCAGGCTCTCCTGAAGGTGCTCTCTGGCTCGGGCTCCGGGGTTTCCCTGCAGGAGCCGGGGGTGTCCCAGCCCCTCCCGCCCTCGTCATTCCAGAGGTTCCTGAGATCCCGGAGCATCCCGGGGGTGGTGCTGAGCGACCACCGCGCCCGCTTCCACAACAGGTAAACACCGGGAATGCCGGGAATGCCGGGGCGGTAAATCCGGGAATTCCGGAACACGTAGATCTGGGAATTCCAGGAATCCTGGAACAGGTAAATCTGGGAACTCTGGAACGCGTAAGTCTGGGAATTCTGGGATGGGTAAAATCCGGGAATGACGGGGCAGGTAAATCTGGGAATGCCGGGAATGCCGGGGCGGGTAAATCTGGGAATGACAGGACTGGTAAATCTGGGAATGACAGGAATTCTGAGACAGGTAAAATCTGAGAATTGTGGGACGGGTAAAACTGGGAATACCAGGAATTCTGGGACAGGTAAAATCCAGGGATTCCCAAAATTCTGATACAGGTACATCCGGGAATTCCGGGAATGCTGGGACGGGCAAAACTGGGAATGCTGGGAATTCTGGAAATTCCAGGACAAGTAAATCTGGGAATTCTGGGACAGGTAAAACTGGAAATTCCAGGAATTATGGGAATTATGGGACAGGTACAACCCAGGAGTGCCAGGAATTCCAGAACAGATGCAAAATCTGGGAATTCCAAGAATTCTGAGAATTCTGGGACAGGTAAATCTGTGAATGCCAGGAATTCTGGAACACGTAAATCTGGGAACTCTGAGCTGGGTAAAATCCAGGAATGCCAGGAATTCCGGGACAGGTAAATCTGGGAATGCCGGGAATTCTGGGACAGGTAAAAACTGGGAATTCTGGAAATTCTGTGACGGGTAAAACCCAGGAATTCCAGGGCAGGTAAATCTGGGAATGCCGGGAATTCCAGGGCAGGTAAATCCGTGAATTCCAGGAATTCTGGGACAGGCAAATCTGGGAATTCTGGGATAGGTAAACCCAGGAATGCCGGCAATTCTGGGCCAGGTAAAATCTGGGAATTTTGGGACAGGTAAATCTGGGAATTCCAGGAATTCCAGGGCAGGTAAAACTGGGAATGCTGGGAATGCTGGAACAGGTTAAATATCTGGGAATTCTGGGTGTTACAGGGCAGGTAAAAAATCCTGGAATTCCAGGAATTCGGAACAGGTAAAACCCACAAATTCTGGAACTGGTAAAATATCCAGGAATTCTGGGAATTTGGGCATTCTGGGACAGGTAAAGATCCTGGAATTCTGGGAATCCCGGGACAGGTAAAATGCAGGAATTCCGGCCATTCCAGCAGGATCCCACAGGAATCCCATCCTGAAAATCCGGGATTTCCAGCGGGATTTTTCCCTTCCCGTGGGAATCGCGGCCCGGCAGGAATGCTGGGAATGCTCGGAAGAGCGGCAGGGAATTGCTCGGACAGGCGAGAGGAAATTCCGGCTTTTTCTGGGAGAAGGTTCCTGGCCCCGAGCCCGGCGGGGCCGGAGGCGCCGGAGCCGCAGCTGCGCTTCCGGAGGCTGCTCCCGGAATTTTTCATGGAATTATTGCCCGGCTGCTTCCTCTCCCCTTCCAGGGGTTTTTTTGGGATCACCCCCTGTGACCCCGGTCCAGCATTTCCAAAGGAATTTTGGGATCTGCAGCGGGAATTTGGGAATCCCAAAAATCCCAAATTCCAGCTCCGGGATCCCTTGGGACCATCCCGGCTTTCCCAGGGATGTGGGAATCTGGAATTCCCATGGGAATCTGGAATTCCGGCCGGGATCAGCCATTGATGGGCCATGAATGGATAAAACCCCTTGGAATTCCCATCTTTTGCTTGGATCCTTTGGGAATTTTCCCCTTCCTGGCTCATGGAACTGGCTCTGAAATTCCAACCGCGGCCTGGAAAATTCCAGGCTGGAAGAGCAAATTCCAAGCTCTGCTCATTAATCCCAGAAAATCCTCGGGAGAAGCTTTGGAATTCCAACCCCTCTTCATTAATCCTGGGTATTGGGAATTCCTGGTCCCTTCTCCAGTGGGGTTTTCCCTCCAGGATGGGAATTCCGACCCCATCCCAGAATTTTCCCGGATTTTTCCTGGATTTTTCCTGGATTTTTCCTGGATTTTGTTCCCAGGTACTTCCAGAGCATCTACGACACGGCCGAGAGCATCGGGATGCGTTATCCCGAGGGAATGAGCCCCGAGGAGCAGCTGGAGCACGTCACCGACACCGCCAAGGTCCCGCGGGATTCCGGGAATTCTGGGAATTCTGGGAATTCCTGGGGTTTGGGATCTGGGACTTGGGATCCAGGGGACTCCTGGGGTTTGGGATCCGAGGGATTTCTGGGGTTTGGGATTCAGGATCCAGGGGATTCCTGGGATTTGGGAGATGGGAATCCTTGGGATCCCGGGGATTCTCGCGATTTGGGGTCCAGGGGACTCCTGGGATTTGGGATCTGGGATTTCTGGGATTTGGGACTTGGGATCCAGGGGATTCTTGGTATTCGAGAGCTGGGAATTTCTGGAGCTTGGGATGCAGGGGATTGCTGGGATTTGGAATCTGAGGGACTTCTGGGATCTGGGGGATTCCTGGGGTTTGGGATCCGGGGGGGTTCCTGGGATTTTGGATTCGGGATCCAGGGGATTCCTGGGATTTGGGATCTGGGATTTGGGATCCATGGGATTCCTGGGATTCGGGATCTGGGATTTGGGATCCAAGGAACGATTGGGATTTGTTCTCTCCGCAGGCCCTGGCCGAGGTGGGCACGCTGCTGGCCCGGGCTCTGTTCTCCCTGGCCGGGGGAGAAAACGGAACCGAGAGCATCCGGGCGGATCCCAAAACGGTGGGAATTGTGCTGGGAATGAGTGATGGGAGTGAGGGGAATTCCTACTGGGAATGATGGGAATGAATGCTGGGAATGAGTGATGGGAGTGGTGGGAATGAGGGGAATGAGTGGTGGGAATGCTGGGAATGAATGGTGGGAATGAGTGATGGAAGTGAGGGGAATTCCTGCTGGGAATGATGGGAATGAATGCTGGAAATTCCTGCTGGGAATTATGGGAATTCCTGCTGGGAATTCCCGCTGGGAATGCTGCGGTGGGAATCCACAGGCAGCCTGGCATCCCCGGTTTCCCTGGAATGCCCAATTTTCCTGGGGTCCCTGAGATTAGAATCCTCAAATTTTCTGGAATTCCCCTTGTGCCCTGCAATCCCCGATTTTCCTGGATTTCCCCAATTTTCCTAGATTTCCCCGATTTTCCTGGAATTCCCCATTTTCCCGGGATTCCCCCCCATCCCTGGGCCCTTTTTCCCTGATGGAATTCCAGGATATTTTCCCCCCAGGTCACTCGGCTGCTCTATGGGTTCCTGCTCAACTCCAACAACTCCTGGTTCCAGTCCCTGATCAAACCCGACCAGAAGGGAATCCTGGGTGAGGAGAGAGACCCCATTCCCACTTTTCCTGATGGGATTCCCATGAGCTGTGATCCCCATTTTTCCCGTCTCTAACCCCCATTTTCCCCAGTTGTAATTCCCATTTTTCCTGGCTGTGGTTTCTGGTTTTCCTCTCTCCAATCCCCGTTTTTCCAGCTGTGATTCCCTAGAGCCAGAATTCCCATTCCCAATCCCATTTTTCCCATTTCCCAGCTGGAATTCCCATTCCCAATCCTATTTCTCCCATTCCGCAGAGCCTTAATTCCTGTTCCCAATCCCATTTCTCCCATTCCCAATCCCATTTTTCCCATTTTCCCCATTCTCAATCCTGTTTTCCCCGTTCCAAATCCTTTTTTTCTCTGTTCCCAATCCAAATTTTCCCATCTTTTCCCATTTTTCCCATTCCCAGTCCTGTTTTCCCCCTTCCCAATCCCCTTTTTCCCATTTTCCCCGTTCCAAATCCCATTTTTCCCATTTTCCCCATTCCCAATCCCCTTTTTCCCATTTTTTCTGATCCCAATCCCATTTTCCCTGTTCCCAATTCCGTTTTCCCCATTCCCAATCCCATTTTCCCCATTCCCAATCCCATTTTCCCCATTCCCAATCCCATTTTTCCCGTTTTCCCCGTTCCTAATCCCATTTTTCCCGTGTTTTTCCGTGTTCCCAGGCCCGTTCCCCCAGCACTACGTGGCCGTGTCCAGCCCCACCAACACCACGCAGCTGCTGCAGGCGGTGCTGGGGAACCTGACCGGGAGCAGCGCCAACCTGAGCCGGGAGCAGTGCCAGAACCCCGGGAAAACACCTGGAACACAGCCCGAGGTAATCCGGGATTGGGATTGGGATTGGGATTGGGATAACGGGAGCAGGGCCAGAACCCCGGGAAAACACCGGGAACACTGCCCGAGGTGAGATAATGGGATTGGGATTGGGATAATGGGGTAACAGGAGCAGTGCCAGAACCCCGGGAAAACACCCAGAACACAGCCTGAGGTGATCTGGGATTTGGGATTTGGGATTGGGGTAAACGGGAGCAGTGCCAGAATCCCAGGAAAACACCGAGAATGCTGCCTGTGGTGGGGATTGGGATAATGGAATTGGGGTAATGGAATTGGGATAATGGGAGCAGTGCCAGAACCCCGGGAAAACACCGAGAATGCTGCCCGAGGTGGGAATTCTGATTGGGATAATGGAATTGGGGTAATGGAATTGGGATAATGGGAGCAGTGCCGGAACCCCAGGAAAACACCGGGAACGCAGCCTGAGGTAATCCTGGGATTTGGGATTGGGATTGGGATGGGATTTGGGTTTTTCCATGTGTAATTCCTATTTTTCCTAGCTGTAATTCCCATTTCCCACCTGTAATTCCCATTTTTCCCTGTGTCATTCCATTTTTCCCTGTGCCATTCCCAGCTGTGCGAGTTCTGGTGGGTGCAGGGTCCCCTGGACGGGAATTCCACATCCCGAATTCCCGGCTGTGTCCGCTCCGGTGTCCATCTGTCCCTGCCTGTCATTCCCGATTTTCCCAGCTCTCATTCCCATTTTTTCCCTGTGTAATTCCCATTTTCCCAGCTGTACGAGTACTGGTGGGTGCAGGGTCCCCTGGATGGGAACTCCACGTCCCGGGTTCCCGGCTGTGTCCGCTCCGGTGTCCATCTGTCCCTGGCTGTCATTCCCAATTTTCCCAGCTCTCATTCCCGATTTTCCCAGCTCTCATTCCCATTTTTCTGGCTCTCATTCTCATTTTTCCCTGTGCCATTCCCAGCTGTACGAGTACTGGTGGGTGCAGGGTCCCCTGGACGGGAACTCCACGTCGCGGGTTCCCGGCTGTGTCCGCTCCGGTGTCCGTCTGTCCCCCGCGCTGTCCCCGGCCTTCGAGCTGCGCCGCTGGGACTCGCGGGAATTCTCCACCTGGACCGAGAGCCGCTGGAAGGACATCAGGGCCCGAATCTTCCTGGTGGCCAGCAGGGAGCTGGAGGTGACACCCGGGAGGGGACAGGGAGGGACCCTGGGTTTATCCCAATCCCCAATATCCCCAAATTCCCAATTCCCAGTATCCCAAATTCCCAATATCCCCAATATCCAAATCTCCAATATCTCCAATCCCCTATCTCCCGAATCCCCAGTACCCAAAATTCCCACTTCCCAGTATCAAATTCCCAGTATCCTCAATATCCCAAATTCCCAATATCCCCATTATTCCAAATCCCCAATTCCCAATATCCCCAAATTCCTAAATCCCCAATATCCCAAATCCCCAATTCCCAATATCCCCATTATTCCAAATCCCCAATTCCCAATATCCCCAAATTCCTAAATCCCCAGTCTCCAAATTCCCAGTATCCCAAATATCCAATATCCAAAATTCCCAATCCCCAATATCCCAAATATTCCCAATCCACAAATTCCCAAATCCATAAATTCCCAATATTGCAAATCCCCTAATTCCCAATTCCCAGTACACCCAGTATCCCAATTCCCAATGTCCCCAGTTCCCAGTCCCCAAGATTCCAAATTCCCAATTCCCCAATCTCCTAAATTCCCAATATCCAAAATTCTCAATATCCCAAATTCCCAGTATCCCCAATATCCCAAATTCCCAATCCCCAATATCCCAAATATTCCCAAATCCACAAATTCCCAATATCGCAAATCCCCAAATTCCCATTCCCCAATATTCCCAATTCCCAGCATCCCAAATCCCCGAATTCCCAATTCCCAAATCCCCAATATCCCAAATCCCCGAATTCCCAATATCCCAAATATCCCAAATTTTCCCCAGCTGCTGACGCTGGCCCTGGGGGTGCTGGTGCTGCTCCTGTCCCTGCTCTGCACCTTCCTCATCAACTCCAAGGCCGAGCTGCTCTTTGGGATCCCAGCTCCTCCCGGCTCCTCTGGATACTGAAAATCCCGGAAAACCGCCTGGAAAATCTCAGAAAACATCCTGGAAAATCCAGGGAAAACCGCCTGAAAAATCCAGGGAAAACTGCCTGGAAAATTCAGGGAAAACTGCCTGGAAAGCCCAGGGAAACTTCCTGGAAAACCCAGGGAAAACCGCCTGGAAAATTCAGGGAAAACTTCCAGAAAAAGCCTTGGGAGGGAATTTTCCCCCCCGGCACTGGAAATGCCAGAGATGTTCCCGGGAAATTCCCGGAATTCCAGGTGGGATCAATGCCCTGGGTGGGAAATTCCTGAAATTCTCATTTGGATCTGATGCCCCGGGTGGGAAATTCCCAGAATTCCTGATTGCTGAATTCCTGGAATTTCTGGATGGATCCGGTGCCCTGAGCAGCAAATTCCCAAATTTTTCCTGGAATTCCCACTTGGATCCATCCTGTTTCCCAGGGTGGAGCTTTTCCCAAAATCCAGATAAAGGAAGGATAAAGTGGGGGGAGGGTTTTGGGAATTGTGAGGAATTCCAAAGGGTCTGGGAATGTCCCGATGGAAAAATTCCCTTTTTTCCCTGGGATTTGTAAATATTATAAATAAATCCGTGGAGTTCCCAAGGAAACTTTTTCATTTTCCAGGTTTTTTCCCCACAATCGCTGGGAATCAGGGAAATTTGGGATTGGGTGGATAAAGGGGATGGGATTTGGATCCCAAATCATTCATGGAAAAGGAGGAGCCAGGAAAAGCTTTGGGAACAGATGGGAAGGGGGGCAGCCAAAATTCGGGATAATGGGTTTGGAATTTTGGATATTGAGCCGGGAATTCGGGATAATGGGCCGGAAATTCGGGATAATGAACTGGGAATTTGGGATAATGGGTCTGGAGCAGCAACTGGGAGTGACCAAAATCCCGGGAATTCCCGGGGCTGGGAATGAACAAAAATCCCAGGAATTGCCAGGATTGGAGTGAACAAAATCCGGGCAGAACCTTCCTGGCTCATGGGATCTTTGGGATCTTTGGGATCTTTGGGGTCCGGGCACATCCCTGGATGGGATCCCCCATTCCCGGCAATTCCAGGCGGGAATCCCGGCAGGGAAAAGCAGGAAAAGCTGGGCCGGGACCATCCCGAAGGGAATTCCCGGGAATTTCCCTGGGATCCGCAGCCCCGATCCCGGTTCCCTCTTTGGGATCAGCCTGGAGCTCCCGATCCCGTTCCAGGAGGATCCGGGGCGGGAGAAGCGCCCGGAATTCCCGGCGGGAAGCGCTGGGACGGCTCCGCTCGTTCCCGGCTCGTTCCCGGCTGGAGCCGCGCCCGGAGCCGCCGCCTCAGCTGCGGCCGCGCCGGGAACGATCCCAAAAAATCCCCGCGGGGCCGAGGGGAGGGGAATCGGGGTGGGAATGTGGGATTCGGGGT
The DNA here is from genome assembly GCA_035047985.1 of Basileuterus tristriatus. Lineage (NCBI taxonomy): Eukaryota > Metazoa > Chordata > Aves > Passeriformes > Parulidae > Basileuterus > Basileuterus tristriatus. Next base: position 1,228,695 of record JAWWMR010000104.1, read on the forward strand.
GATGGATGTGGATTTGGGATGTGGGATTCGGGATTCGGGGTGATGGATGTGGATTTGGGATGTGGGATTCGGGATTCGGGGTGATGGATGTAGATTTGGGATGTGGGATTCGGGATTTGGGGTAATGGATGTGGATTTGGGATGTGGGATTCGGGATTCGGGGTAATGGATGTGGATTTGGGATGTGGGATTTGGGATTCGGGATTTGGGGTGATGGATGTGGAATTGGGATTCGGGATTCGGGATTTGGGGAGTGATGGATGCGGGAGGGGCCGGGAACGATCCCAAAAAATCCCCTCGGGGTGGCGGGGAGGGGATTCGGGAGTGTGGGATGGGGATTTGGGATGGGGATTTGGGATGGGGATGTGGGATGGGGATGTGGGATGGGGATTTGGGATGGGGATGTGGGATGGGGATTTGGGATGGGGATTTGGGATGGGGATGTGGGATGGGGATTTGGGATGCGGCTGTGCCGGGAGCAACTCCAGGCTCTGTTCCCGCTGCATTCCCTGTCCCATCTCCTGTCCCTGTCCCTGTCCCCATTTCCCGTCCCTGTCCCCTTCTCTCCTGTCCCTGTCCCCGCTCTCTATCCCGGTTCTATCCCGGCTCTATCCCCGCTGTCCCCGCTCTATCCCCGCTGTCCCCGCTCTGTCCCCGCTGTCCCCGCTCTGTCCCCGCTGTCCCCGCTCGCTGCCATGGCGATGCTGGCGATGCTGGCGGTGCTGGCGGTGCTGGCGGTGCCGCCCTGGCTCTGGCTCTGGCTCTGGCTCTGTCCCCGCCGCTGTCGCCAGCTGAGCCCCGCGTGTCGCCGCCCGCGGCTCCGGGGCCGTTCCGGGAGCAGCTGCGAGCGCGGCGGGCGCCGAGCCCGGGCTGGAGGGGCCGGGAGGGGACGGGGACAGAGACGGGGACAGGGGGACAGGAGAGAGGGACAGGGACAGGAGAGGGGGACAGAGACGGGGACAGGGGGACAGGAGAGAGGGACAGGGACGGGAGATGGGGACAGGGACAGGGGGACAGGAGAGAGGGACAGGAGAGAGGGACAGGGACGGGGATAGGAGAGAGGGAAAGGGTACAAGAGATGGGGACAGGTATAGGAGATGGGGACAAGGACAGGGACGGGGACGGGAGATGGGGGACGGGGACAGAGCCGGGACAGCGGGAACAGAGCCGGGATAGAGCGGAGATAGAGCGGAGATAGAGTCGGGACAGCGGGGACAGAGCGGGGACAGAGCCGGGATAGAGCCGGGACACAGCGGGGACAGGGACAGCAGGGACAGCCGGGACAGCGGGGACAGCAGGGACAGAGCCTGGACAGTGGGGAGAGAGCGGGGACAGCGGGGACAGGGACAGGGACAGGACAGGGGACCCAAAAGTCCCTCGGGAGGGATCCCGAGCGCGGCCCTGGGAGGGCGGGACGATCCCGGACGGATCGGGAGCTCCGGGAGGATCCCAAATGCGGGATGGGGGCGCTGGGATCCCCCTGGAATTGCAGCGCATTTCCCAATTCTCCTGATTTTCCCCGATTTTTCCCGATTTTCCCGGAGCTGAACTGGGACAATCCCAGCAGAGCCGGCCCCAAAGGTCGCTGTGTCTCGGCTGGACTCGGGATCGCATTCCCGGCTCTTCCCGGGATATTCCCGGGATATTCCCGAGTTTCCTCCCTTTCACTTTTCCCTCTCCACCGCAGGTGAATTTTCCAGACGGGATTTATGGGATGGAGGCTCTGGATGATCCCAAAGGGACCCGCGGTGTCCTCAGGGATCAGCCGAGAGCTCCAGAGCCTCGGGATTCACCGGGAATTCCGCTCCAGGCTCCCTTTTCCCAATTTCGGGACCGGGAATTCCGCTCCAGGCTCCCTTTTTCCTTTTCCCAATTTTCAGGACGGGGAATTCCGCTCCAGGCTCCCTTTTCCCTTTTCCTGATTTTCAGGGCCGTGAATTCCGCTCCAGGCTCCCTTTTCCCAATTTCCCGGCTCCTTTTTCCCAATTTTCGGGACCGGGAATTCCGCTCCAGGCTCCCTTTTCCCAATTTCAGGACCGGGAATTCCGCTCCAGGCCCCCTTTTCCCAATTTCCCGGCTCCCTTTCCCCGATTTTCAGGACCGTGAATTCCGCTCCAGGCTCCCTTTTCCCAATTTCCCGGCTCCCTTTTCCCAATTTTCGGGACCGGGAATTCCCCTCCAGGCTCTTTTTCCCCTTTTCCCGGCCCGAATTCCCTCTGGAAAGCAGCACCGGGAGCAGCTGTCGCCTTTTCCCGGCCCGCATCCAGCGCGCCCCTCCCGGGGGGCTCCGGCGCAGCCAATGGAATCCCGAATTCCCGCTTTTCCATATTTATGAGGGAAAAGGGAGGGGGGGAGCTGGAGAGGCCAATGAGGCTCCCGGGGTCGGGCCCGGGGTGGATAAATTGGGAATTTTTGAGGGGGAGCGGCGAAATTTCCTCCTCGGAGGCTCCGGAGCGGCGCCGAGCCCCGGGAATTGCGGGGTCGATCCCGAATTTCCATCCCGGATCCTCCGCGGGACCTTCGGGAGAATCCCGGGAAAGTTTTTTCCTCCTTCCTCCGTGGATGGATGAGCGGAGCGGATTCCAAATCCTGGGAATTCCCGGAGCAGAAACGCCCGGAGCCCCGGGATGCTGCGGGACTCGGGGTAAGGCGGCTTTTCCAGGCATCGGGAATGGCTCAAAAACCGGGATCGGGGCGGGAATTCGGCCCCGGATTCCCGGGAAAAGCTTCAATCCCTTAGCCAGGTTTGGCTCCCAAATCCCTTTGGAAAATGGGTTTTTCCTGGGAGGGTTTGGGAGCGGGGAAAAGGAAAAGAACCCGCCTGGAATCCGTTTGGTTTCCAAGGAAAATTGGGAATTTGGTGGCTCACGGGTCGGGAATGGGAGGAAAAGGGCGAGGGAGGAGGTGGGAAAAATTCCCGGGGTTTTGCTGGGAAAAGTGGAGGCTGACCGGGAATCCTTGGAGCGGCTGGATTCGGGAATGGGGCGATTTTCCCTAAAAAAAAAAAAAAAAACCTAAAAGTCGGGACAGAGGCGCTGGGAGCAGGAATTCCACACCAAGGAAAAGCTCCGGGATAACCCAGGCCGGGAATTTGTTTGGATCCGGGAACGAAACTTGAGTTTTCCCAAAAAAAGTCTCTCCTGCTTCCCATCCAGGGATCCATCCCAAATTCCCGGGAATCTCAGATCCGCCAAAGGGGCCAAACCCTAAATTCCCAGATTCCCAAATCCCGTCTCTCGGAGTGAAGCCGAACCGGGAGTGATCCCGAACATCCAAATTCCCGGGAATTTCTTCGGGAGAGCCAGAGGGCAAATCCCCACCCCTCTCGGGGATTTTGGGAGCTGTCGGGCGAATTTTATTCCCGAATTTTTTGGGGGCAAATTCCCACCGTTCCAGCCTCTAAAACAAACCGGGATTGGGGCCGTTCCTGCCCTGTCCCGTGGGATTTGGGATCCGTTCCGGCCGCTTTTCCCATTCCAAAGTTTTTTCCCCTTTTCCCCGTGGCATTCCGGGTTTCCAGGAGCGGCGGCCGGGGATGGGGATGGGGATGAAGATGAGGATGAGGAAGGAGAGGAGAGGATCATTCCCGGCTCATTCCCGGCTCATTCCCGACTCATTCCCGGCCGCTTTCCCCATTCCAAAGTTTCTCCCCCTTTCCCTGGACGCTCCCGGATTTCCAGGGAGGGCAGCGGGGGATGAAGATGAGGAGGATGAGGAGGATGGGAATGAGGATTGGGATGAGGATGAGGATGAGGATAAAGATGAGGAGGAGGAAGATGAAGATGCAGATGATGATGAAGAAGAAGAAGATAAAGATGAGAATGAGGATGATGAGGAAGAAGAGAATGATGAGGATGAGAATGAGGAGGATGATGGTGATGAGGATGAAGAGAATGAGGAAGAAGAGGATAAGGATGAGGAAGAAGAGGATGATGAGGATGATGAGGATGATGAGGATGAGGATGAGGATGATGAGGAAGATGAGCGGGGGCGGGGCGCGGCGCTCGGGATTCCCTGCGGATTCCCGGGAGCAGCTGCGGCCGCTCCATCTGCCGGGAACGGAGCCAGCGGGGACAGACGGGGACAGACGGGACAGGGGGACAGGCAGGGGACAGCAAAGGGGGGGACAGAAGGTCGGACAGAGGGACAGGGGGATAGAGGGACAGAGGGACAGCAAGGGGGGGGACAGAAGGTCGGACAGAGGGGACAGTTAGGGGGGGACAGCCTTGGGGACAGCCAGCAGGGCCGGCCGGGGACAGACGGGGCTCATTTGCGACACAAAGCCCGCCCCCCCCCCGCCGCGCATCCGCCACCTGCCACCCCCGGAGCGGCCCCGGCCCCCCCGATTCCCCCCAAATTCCCCCCAAATTCCCCCCGAATTCCCCCCAGATTCCCAGGCCTTCCCGGCGGATCCTTTTCCTTCCGGGAGCTGGAATTCCCTGAGTTTGTTTCCCCAAAGTAGACGGGATTTGACAGGGAAAAGCTGTGGAAAATACTTTTATTTTATTTTATTTTATTTTATTTCATTTCATTTCATTTCATTTCATTTTTATTTATTCATTATTTTTTATTTTTTAATTTATTTTTAATTTTAATTTCATTTTATTTTAATTTAACTTATTTTATTTATTTTATTTTTTCATTTCATTTCATTATTCGATCTTACCTTGTTTTACCTTCTTTTAATTTTCTACCATTATTATTATTATTATTATTATTATTATTATTATTATTATTGTTATTATTTCATTTTTATTATTTTATTTGATGCCTCTCCCGGCTCCTTTCCCACCCGGAGCTGAAATTCCCGATCCTTCTTTTCCAGACCCGTCGGGATCTGACCCCTGAGGGCTCCGGAGCCGCATCCTGACCCCAAAAACCCCAAAAACCCCGGGAAGAACTCGATCCCGTTTTTATGCCTCCGGATTCATCCCCTGGGGAAGTTTCCTCCCGGACCACGGAATTCCCGAGGAAAAGGCCCCAAACCCCGGCTGGAATGTGATGGGGAGGAGGAGGAGGAGGATCCCCACGGGCCTCGCTGGGAGCCGGGGACGGGCGCCCCAAATCCTCCTGCAGGGGTGACCCCAAAACAGCGGGATCAGCTCCTCCTGAGGTGTCCCCAGATCCCTGGGACCAGCTTGGAGGTCACCTCAAAACCCTTGGAGGTGTCTCCAAATCTACAGGATCCGTTTGGAATTGTCCCCAAGCCCCAGGGTTCCTTTGCTGCTGTGCCCGGGATCCCTTTGGATCTGTCCCCAAGTCCCCAGGATCAGTTAAACCCTGACCCCAAATCTCCTTTGAAATTGTCCCCAAACCCCGGGATCCCTTTGCTGCTGTCCCCAAATCCCTGTTTGGGATCTGTCCCCAAGTCCTCAGGATCCCTTTGGGGCTGTCCCCAATTCCCCAATTCAGTTCAGAAGTGTCCCCAAACCTTGGATCCCTTTGGGATTATCCCTGGGATCCCTTTAGGGCTGCTCCCAAGATCCCTTTGGGATTGTCCCCAAATCCCAGGATCCATTTGGGGCTGTCCCGAGGATCCCATTGGATCTGTCCCCAAACCCCAGGATCCCTTTGGATCTGTCCCTGGGATTCCTTTGGGATTGTCCCCAGGATCCCTTTAGGGCTGTTCCCAAGATCCCTTTGGGATTGTCCCCAAGTCTCCAGGATCCCTTTAGGGCTGTCTCTGGGATCCCTTTGGCTCTGTCCCCAAACCCAGGATCCCTTTGGATCTGTCCCCGGGATCCCTTTGGGGCTGTCCCCAGGATCCCTTTGGATCTGTCCCCAGGATCCCTTTGGGATTGTCCCCAGGATCCCTTTCCTGCTGTCCCCAGGATCCCTTTGGATCTGTCCCCGGGATCCCTTTGTCACCGTCCCCGGGATCCCTTTGTCACCGTCCCCAGGGTCCCCGTGCCTCTGTCCCCTCTCCCTCTGACGATGATGCTGAACTCTGACCCCCCCTCCCTCTCCGTCCCCTCATCCCACCCCGACCCCGCTCCCTCCCCGGCTGCCGGTGCCGGTTCCGGTGCCGGTTCCGGTGCCGGTTCCGGTGCAGGCTCGGAGCCCCTGGGCCGTGCGGAGCCCCTGAGCCGCGAGGAGCGGCGGCGGCGGCGCCGGGCCACGGCCAAATACCGCACGGCGCACGCCACGCGGGAGCGCATCCGCGTCGAGGCCTTCAACGTGGCCTTCGCCGAGCTGCGGCGCCTGCTGCCCACGCTGCCCCCCGACAAGAAACTGTCCAAGATCGAGATCCTGCGCCTGGCCATCTGCTACATCTCCTACCTGAACCACGTCCTGGACGTCTGACTGTCTGTCTGTCCATCCATCAGTCCGTCTCTCCATCCCTGTGCCCATCCCTGCTGCCCACGCTGCCCCCCGACAAGAAACTGTCCAAGATCGAGATCCTGCGCCTGGCCGTCTGCCACATCTCCTACCTGAACCACGTCCTGGACGTCTGACCTGTCCGTCTGTCTGTCTGCCCGTTCCTGTGTCCATCTGTCCATCCGTGTCTCCACGCGTCCACCCATGTGTCCATCCGGCCATCTGCTACATCTCCTACCTGAACCACATCCTGGACGTCTGACTGTCCGTGTGTCCATCCCTGTGTCCATCGGTCCATCCCTGTGCCCATCGGTCCATCCGTGTCTCCACGTGTCCACCCATGTGTCCATCCAGCCATCTGCTACATCTCCTACCTGAACCATGTCCTGGACATCTGACCTGTCCATGTGTCCATCCCTGTGTCCGTGTGTCCGTCCGTCCATCCATCAGTCCGTCTGTCCATCGCTGTGCCCGTCCCTGCTGCCCACGCTGCCCCCCGACAAGAAACTGTCCGAGATTGAGATCCTGCTCTTGGCCAACCATGTCCTGGACGTGTGAGGTGTCCGTGTGTCCATCCCTGTGTCCATCTGTCCATTCGTGTGTCTGTCTGTGTGTCCATCTGGCCATCGGCTACATCTCCTACCTGAACCATGTCCTGGACATCCGACTGTCCGTGCGTCCATCCCTGTGTCCGTGTGTCCATCCCCGTGTCCATCCCTGTGTCCATGTGTCCATCCCTGTGTCCATCCCTGTGTCCATCCCTGTGTATGTGTGTCCATCCCTGTGTCCGTCCCTGTGTCCATCCCTGTGTCCGTCCGTCCATCCGTGTGCCCACCCTGCCCCGCCACTCTCCCGGCCCTGCCCCCGGGGCTTTGGAGCAGCAATTCCGGAGGAACTGGAGCAGCAATTCCGGAGGGATGGAGGAGCCAATCCCGGAGATTCGGGACTGCAAATCCCAGGGGGATGGAGCAGCAAATCCCGAAAGGCTGGAGCAGCAAAACCCCAAAATTTGGAGGAGCAAATCCCAGAGGATGGAGCCGCAATTCCCAAGGGTTTGGAGCTGCGATTCCTGAGGAACTGGAGCAGCAATTCCCAGAGGGATGGAGCTGCAAATCCCAGAGAGCTGGAACAGAAAATCCCAAAAGGTTGGAGCCGCAATTCCCAGAGGAACTGGAGCAGGAATTCCCAGAGGAACTGGAGCAGGAATTCCTGGGCCTGGCTCCCCCTTTTCCCCCCAAACCCTTCCCTCCCCCGTGTCTGTGCCATGAGGATATTTATGGAATTATTTATTGAGAATTATTATTATTATTAATTATTTATTATTATCATTATTTAATATTATTATTATTCACTTATCCACTGTGTCCTTGTGCATTTTTGGGGGGAAAAGGAAAAGGCCCTGTCCCCATTCCCAAACCCCTTTAGGGTCGGTTTCCCCCATCCTCAATCCCCTTTAGGGTCAGTTTCCCCATTCCCAAATCCTTTTAGGATCGGTTTTCCCGATTCCCAATCCCCTTTCTGGTCGGTTTTCCCATCCTGGCAGATCCCAAACCCCTTTGGGGCCCCGGCCCCATCTGGCCCCATTGTCCCCCTCACAATGGGAACTCTCGGCTCTCATTGAGATTCCGGCCCGACAGATTGGGAATTCCGGCCCTTTGTCCTGCCCTCTCCAAGCCTCTCCCGGCACAATTCCCATTTCCCCCCCCCATTCCCATTTTTCTCAAATTCCCATTTTTCCCAAATTCCCTTTTTTTTTTCCCTATTCCCATTTTTCCCCTATTTCCAGCCCTTCCCATCATCTCCATCCTTCTGGAAAATCCCATAAATCCCATTCCTTGGGAAAATCCACCTGGGCTTGGGATAAACTCAGGGAATTGCTCCTGGGTGTCCCCAGGGTGTCCCCAATGTCCCTCCTTGGGTGTCCCCAGTGTCCCCGGGGTTGTCCCCAATGTCCCTCCTTGGGTGTCCCCAATGTCCCTCCTTGGGTGTCCCCAATGTCCCTCCTTGGGTGTCCCCAGTGTCCCCAGGGTGTCCCCAATGTCCCTCCTTGGGTGTCCCCAATGTCCCTCCTTGGGTGTCCCCAGTGTCCCCGGGGTTGTCCCCAATGTCCCCAATCGCCGCCGGGGGAGCAGCGCCCCCTGCCGGGTCCCTCCGGCTCTGCCACCCCCCCAATTTGGGGACATCGCCCCCTGTCACCTCCCCCTCATTTGGGGACATCCCTCCCCTCAGTTTGATAACCCCAAACCCATTTAGGGTTCATTGTCCCCAAACCCCTTTAGGGCCGTGTCCCCTCCCGCAGACCTCGAGGGGAGGGGCGGCCCCATAAAGGCCGGGGTGGGGCCGAGCGCCCCTTCCCAGCTGCCGCAGCCCCATCTGGCCGGGAACGAGCCCCGACCCCATAAATCATCCCGGGAACGACCCCCGACCCCATAAATCATCCCCGGAGCGGGGCGGGAGAGCCCCGGGGCAGCTGCGGGGGCGGCCCTGGGACCCCCCGGCACAGACCCCACAACAATGGGGTCACCTGGGACCCCCCCCCACAACAATGGGGTCACCAGGGACCCCCCGGCACAGACCCCACAACAATGGGGGCGCCAGTAGCCGAGCTTGGGGTCGTAGCTTGGAGTGGGGCTGGGGGTTCCGCTCATTAGGGCGTGCAATAATGGGGTGGGGGGCTCTGAGCCCATTGCTCCATAACCCCATCGCCCCCCGCCCCATAATTCCCCCCTAATCTCCCTGGCCCATCGCCCCCAGCCCCACAACCGCTTTCCCATCACCCCAGAGCCCCCAGCCCCAAAATCCCCCCGCCCCAAATCCCCCAAAATCCCCTCAAAATCCCGATCTCCCCTCGCCCAAAATCCC
>JAWWMR010000104.1:1241088-1251451 GCA_035047985.1 Basileuterus tristriatus
GGGAAAAAATCCCAATAAAAAACACCCCAATACAACAAAATATCCGAATAAAATAAAATATAAAAGAAAATATCTCTGTAAAATCAGAATATCTCAATAAGATTGAATATCCCAGAAAAAATCAAATATCCCAATAAAATTGAATATCCCAGGAAAAATGAAATATCCCAATAGAATCAAACACCTATTAAAAATGCCCCAATACAGCAAAATAAAATATAAATAAATATGAAATATAAAATATAAAATATAAAATATAAAATATAAAATAAAATATAAATAAATAAAATATAAAGGAAAATATCCCAGTAAAATCAAAATATCCCAATAAAATCAAACACCCAATTAAAAATACCCCTCAAAAATAAAGCAAAATAAAATAAAATAAAATAAAATAAATTTAATTTAATTTAATTTAATACCCCAATAGAATAAAATCCCAGTAAAACCAGTTCCCCCAGTTCCCCAGCTCACCTGAGGAGTCGCTGCCGCTCCTGGCCGGGTCCCGGATCCCTGTGACCAGAACAGACCCAAAATTTGGATTTTCCACCCCAAATCCGCTTTGGAAAACCCCAAAACCACCTGAGCCCCAGTTTGGGTTTGGAGAGGGAAAAAACCCCAAAACCCCAAAAACCTGTGGAGAAGGAAAGGCAGGGGTGACCCCAGAAGAGGCAGATTTGAGGTCAGCTGGGAAATTTGGGAGGAATTTGGGGAAATTTGGGAATTTTGGGAATTTTTGGAGGCAGACCTGAGCAGGGGGAGCCCCCAGCCCTGAGGGGTTTGGGATCAGGATCCCCCCGATGGTGCTGCACCCCAAAAAGGACATTTGGGGCACTTCTGGAGGTTTTGGGTCTTTTTGCGGCATTTCTGATTATTTTGGGGTTTTGACTTCTGGATCTTTTTGGGGCATTCGTGATTATTTTGGGGTTGTGGCCTCTGGATCTTTTGGGTTTTGACTTCTGGATCTTTTGGGGTTTTGGGATTTTGACTTCTGGACCTTTTTGGGGAATTTCTGATTATTTTGGGGTTGTGATTTCTGGATCTTTTGGGGTTTTGAGGTTGTGGTTTCTGGATCTTTCGGGGGCGTTTCCAATTATTTTGGGATTGTGATTTCTGGATATTTTGAGGTTTTGACTTCTGGATCTTTTGGGGTTTTGGGGTTGTGGCTTCTGGATCTTTCGGGGTCAATTCCAATTATTTTGGGGTTGTGGCCTCTGGATCTTTTGGGGGTTTGGGGTTTTGAACTTCTGGATCTTTTGGGGCATTTCTGATTATTTTGGGGTTGTGGCCTCTGGATCTTTTGGGGTTTTGGGGTTTTGACTTCTGGACCTTTTTGGGGAATTTCTGATTATTTTGGGGTTGTGACTTCTGGATCTTTTGAGGTGTTGACTTCTGGATCTTTTGGGGGCATTTCTGATTATTTTGGGGTTGTGATTTCTGGATCTTTTGGAGTTTTGAGGTTGTGGTTTCTGGATCTTTTGGGGGCGTTTCCAATTATTTTGGGGTTGTGATTTCTGGATCTTTTGGGGTTTTGGGGTTGTGGCTTCTGGATCTTTCGGGGACAATTCCAATTATTTTGGGGTTGTGGCCTCTGGATCTTTTGGGGGTTTGGGGTTTTGACTTCTGGACCTTTTGGGGCATTTCTGATTTTTTTGGGGTTGTGGCCTCTGGATCTTTTGGAGTTTTGGGATTTTGACTTCTGGACCTTCTTGGGGAATTTCTGATTATTTTGGGATTGTGATTTCTGGATCTTTTGGGGTTTTGGCTTCTGGATCTTTTGGGGCATTTCTAATGATTTTGGGGTTGTGGCCTCTGGAAGTTTTGGGGTTTTGACTTCTGGATCTTTTGGGCCATTCCTGATTATTTTGGGGTTGTGGTTTCTGGATCTTTTGGGCCATTCCTGATTATTTTGGGGTTGTGGCCTCTGGAGATTTCGGGGCTGTGGCCTCAGGGGGTTTTGGGGTTTTGGGGTTTTGGGTTTGGCTCTGACCTCTGTCCTTGTTCCTCTGGTAGGTGACAAAGAGCACGAGCAGGGCCAGCAGCACGAAGATGACGGGGGACCAGTAGCGGGCTGAGACACCCGAGGAGGTTCCTGTGGGGACAGAGGTGACCTGGAGGACACTTTGGGACACTCCAGGCTGGTGGCAGGTCCCCTCGGGATGGTGGCAGCTCCGCTGAGAGGGTGACAGGTCCCCCAGAGTGGTGGCACCTCCCCCAAGAAGGTGACAGGTCCCTCAGGTTGGTGGCACATTCGCTAGAGTTGTGACACCTCCCACAGGAGGGTGACACGTCCCCCAGGAGGGTGACAAATCCCCCACAGTGGTGACATGTCCCCCAGGAGGGTGACAAATCACCCGAGACGGTGACAAATCCCCCAGAGCGGTGACATGTCCCCCAGGCAAGTGACAAGTCCCGAGGGGGTGGCACATGCTCCTCAAGAGGGTGACAGGTCCTCCAGGGGTGGTGTCACCTCCCCACGATGGTGACAAATCCTGGGGACAATGACAAAACCCATTGGGACAGTGCCACGTGCCCAGAATGGTGACAAACCCCCGGGGACAATCACAAACCCCTGGGGACAATGCCACCTCCCAGGGGACAATGCCACCTCCCTGGGGACAATGCCATGTCCTATTGATGGTGACAAACCCCAGGGGACAATGCCACATCCCGGGGGACAGTGCCACATATCTGGGGACAGTGCCACATCCCTGGGGACAGTGCCACATCCTTGGGGACAGTGCCACCTTCTTGGGGACAATGCCACCTCGCTGGGGACAATGTCACCTCCCTGGGGACAGTGCCACCTCGTTGGGGACAGTGCCACCTCCCAGGGGACAATGCCACCTCGCTGGGGACAGTGCCACCTCCCAGGGGACAGTGCCACCTCCCAGGGGACAGTGCCACCTCCGCCCCCTTCCCCTGGCACTCACGGCTCCGGTTCCCCGCCGGTGTCACCGCGATGTCCCCGAGGCTCCCAGGCGGGTTCGTGGTGACCCTCGGCCCCGCTGTCACCGCGTCCCCGTCCCCGGCGGCCGCGCTGGGGCGTCCCGGTGGCCGCAGGGTGTCCCGTGTCCCCTGCGGGGTCTCCTCGGTGACATTCCTGTCGTTGTCCCCATTCCCCGACTGCTCCTCCTGGAAGCCGAGGGCTGGGGATTTGTGGGATTCGGGATTTGTCCGTTCTGCCCCAAATTCAGGGTCACGAAGGGGAATGTCCACCCCAGTGTCCCCTCAGGGGACGTGGGACAGGGTTTGGGGACAGTGACAAAACCCATTGGGACAGTGCCACGTGCCCAGAATGGTGACAGATGCCTGGGGACAATGACAAACCCCTGGGGACAATCACAAATCCCTGGGGACAATCACAAACCCCTGGGGACAATGCCACCACCAGAGGGTCAGGGGTCAGGAGGGGCCGCAAATGGAAATTTCGGGAGGGAAATCCCGGGAATTCTGAGGGATCCCAGGAGAGGCCAGAGATGTTCCAGGTGGGATTTGGGGTGAAAATCCGGGAAATTCTGTCCCCAGAGGGGTTTGGGGTTCTGGAACAGCTCCCCAGGGATGATCCCGACCCCAAGACCTCCAGGAGGGTCTGGAAACCACTCCCGGACACCGGGCGGGATTTGGGATTTTGGGGATTTGGGGATTTTGGGGTTTGGGGATTTTGGGGATTTGGGGATTTTGGGGTTTGGGGATGGCCTGGGGTTGGGTTGGATGGTCCGGGTGGGTTTTTCCAGCTCAGGAGGTGCCACGGCTCTCCGAGGGGGCTGAGCTGGAGCGGAGCAGCGGCCCCACATCCTGTGGGGTTCACGCCTCACCCCCGAAAGCCAAAACCCCAAAATCTGTCAGCTTCCCACGGTGGAAAATGGGGGCTGGGGCTGAGCTGAGTCTGTTCTGAAACCCAGGAGGTTTTGGGTTGTGACACCAGCAGGGAATTATAAAATACCCTAAAATATCCCAAAATATCCCCAAATATCCCCAAATATCCCCAAATATCCCCAAATATCCCCAGATATCCCCAGATATCCCAAAATATCCCCAAAATACCCAAAATATCCCCAAAATACCCAAAATATCCCCAAAATATCCCAAAATATCCCAAAATATCCCCAAATAACCCAAAATATCCCCAAATATCCCCAAATATCCCCAAATATCCCCAAATATCCCCAGATATCCCCAGATATCCCCAAAATACCCAAAATATCCACAAATATCCCCAAATATCCCCAAATATCCCCAAATATCCCCAAAATATCCCCAAATATCCCCATTTGGGGCATGGAATTGGGGGAAGGGAGGTGGAAGGACCCACCAGGATCACCCAAGTCCCATTCGAGATCAAACCCAACAAAACCAACCCAAAACGGCCCCAAAGCCCCTCCTGGTGCTCAGCCGGGTGGGCTGGGATGGATCTGGGCAGCTGGGACAGCTCAGAAGACCCCAAAACCCTGCTGGGAACACGAGCCAGGCTCAGCAAAGCCGGGCTCAACCCAAACCCAAGGAGAAAGCCCCCCAGGGACCTCCCTGCCCTGCACCCGCTGCCTTCAGCCCCTTCCTCTTCCTCACGCTCCAGCCCCGCGCCCCCCGGCCCCACTCACCGGCCCCCGAGCAGAGCAGGGCGAGGCAGAGCCCCCCAAAGCCCCCCGGCCCCACTCACCGGCCCCGGAGCAGAGCAGGGCGAGGCAGAGCCCCCCAAAGCCCCTCGGGCCCATCCTGCCCTGCCCTTCCCCTTTCAGGGCAGGAAGCGGCGGTTGGTGAGCAAAGGTGGTGAAATCGGGGAGGAACGGGCGAGAAACGTCCCTGAGGTCCCTCCTCCACCCCATGGGTCATCTCTCCACCCCATGGATTCATTCTCCACCCCATGGATTCATTCTCCACCCCATGGGTCATCTCTCCACCCCATGGATTCATTCTCCACCCCATGGATTCACTCTCCACCCCATGGATTCATTCTCCACCCCATAGATTCATTTCTCCACACCATGGGTCATCACTCCACACCATGGATTCATTGTCCACCCCATGGATTCATTCTCCACCCCATGGATTCATTCTCCACCCCATAGATTCATTCTCCATTCCATGGAGTCATTCTCCACACCATAGATTCATTCTCCACCCCATGGATTCATTCTCCACCCCATGGATTCATTCTCCACCCCATGGGTCATTTCTCCACCCCATGGATTCATTCTCCACCCCATGGATCCGTTTCTCCTCTCCATGGGATTACTCTTCCATCCCACAGGATTGCTCCTCCATTCCATGGAGAAATCCCATGGATTCATTTCTCCACCCCATGGATCATCTTTCCATCCCCATGGATCATTCCTTCACCCCATAAATTCATTTCTCCACCCCATGGATCATCTCTCCACCCCATGGGTCATCTCTCCACCCCATGGATTCATTCTCCACCCCATGGATCCGTTTCTCCTCGCCATGGGATTACTTTTCCATCCCATAGAATCGTTTCTCCATTCCATGGAGAAATCCAATGGATTTCTTTCTCCACCCCATGGATTCACTCTCCACCCCACGGATGTTTCTCCTTGCCATGGCTTTACCCTCCCACCCCAAACTCTCTCCGTGTCCCGTTTTCCCTCAGATCCACCCCAAATCCCAGATCCCTGAGCCCTGCAGTGGTTGGTGGGGCTGAGGCTCTCTTGCTGCAAAATTCAGAAGTTCCGGAGGTGGGGAAAGGGAGCAGGTGCTGAAACCACACGAGCTCTGGCAGGGGGGGCGTCACTTCTTGTTCTGTTTTAACTTCCTGGGGTTATTTTTGGTGTTTTTCAGCCCTGCGAGAAGCTGAAGTTTTTGCAAGGCTCAAAATGCAGCAGGAGAGAGAGAGAGGAAAAAAAAAATCACCAGAAAGTGACCTTTAATTTACAAAATAAATCATTTGAATAATAATTATTTCCAAAGGTTGCCTGAGCGATCTAGCTGTTTTAACAAAAGGGTTTTCTGTGCAAAAAGGGGTTGGTTTGGAGCCATCCCTGGAGGTCTCCAAAGATGCTGGTCTGGGTGACCAGGATTGGGTCTGACAGTCCCAGAGGGCTTTTCCAGCCTCGGGAATTCCAGGATTCCATGGAAAAACCTCTGAAGAGTCTCCTGCAGCCTGCCTGGGAGTCCTGGAGTTTTGGCAGAGTTTTGGTCCAGGATTCCGGTGGGAGAGGGTGGGGAAAGGAGCCTTAATTCCACAGAGCTGCCAAAAACATGGGGAACGTTCCCAAAAACATGGAGAACATTCCCAAAAACTCTGAGAAAGAGTCACAAAAACAAGGAGAACATTCCCAAAACCATGGAGAACGTTCCCAAAAACATGGAGAAAGAGTCACAAAAACATGGAGAACGTTCCCGAAAACATGGAGAACGTTCCCAAAAACTCTGAGAAAGAGTCACAAAAACAAGGAGAACGTTCCCAAAACCATGGAGGACGTTCCCAAAACCATGGAGAACGTTCCCAAAACCATGGAGGACGTTCCCAAAAACATGGAGAACGTTCCCAAAACCATGGAGAACGTTCTCAAAAACATGGAGAAAGAGTCACAAAAACATGGAGAACATTCTCAAAAACATGGAGAACGTTCCCAAAAACGTGGAGAACGTTCCCAAAACTCGTCCCTGAAATCCCAAAGAGGGAAACTGAAGCAGCAGAGATGAGGGGGCCAGGGGAGATTCCAGGAGGGGGAGATCCGGGAGATCGGGGTCCGGAGCGGGATCGGGGATGTTGGAGCTGATCTGGAGCCACTTTGTGGGGTCCATCTGCTTGCCCGGGGAGTGGAGACCACTTAAACCAGTTCCAGACCCTTTAAACCAGTTCCAGAGCCTTTAAACCGGTTCCAGAGCCTTTAAACCAGTTCCAGACCCTTTAAACCGGTTCCAGACCCTTTAAACCAGTTCCAGAGCCTTTAAACCGGTTCCAGGTCCTTCAAAACCAGTTCCAGGTTTTCAGAACCAGTCCCAGCTGCTTCTAAATCAGTTCTGTTTCTTGTAAACCAGGTCCAGACTCATGAAAATGAATCTAACCATCACTTCCAGGTTTTTTAAACGAGTTTCACGTTCTTAAACCAGTTCGAGGTCCTTTAAATCAGTTTCATGTTCTTTAGACCAGTTTCACTTTCTTTAACCTGTTCCAGTCCCTTTAAATCAGTCTCTTGATCTTTAAGCCAGTTCTGGGTCCTTCTAGACCAGCTCCAGGCCGGCCATGGTGGCATTTTCTGCTGTCCCCCCATCCACCTGCAAGGACAGAGGGACACAAGCTTGGTTTGGGGTCCTGGGGGCTGATCCCAGCCTTGGGGGGAGATCCAGGGTTTGGTTTGGGGGTCTGGACCCCTCTGTGCCCACCCCAGCTCCAGAGGTTCCATCTCCAGCTCACCTGGTCCGGACGCTTGACCAGGGAATAAATGGTGGAGGGGGCTCCCCCCTCTGCTGGTTTGGCTTTATTCCCATCAGGGACACGCTGGGGGAAGAGGATTTCAAAAGTTTTAAAATTTAAAAAAAAAAAAAAATTAAATTGTAAAAGCCGGAAAATTACCCCAAATCCAGAGACCTCAACAAAGAGCCACCTCTGGAGGTGTTGTCCCATCCCAAGGCTGGACCATCCTGGGACAGTGGGAATCATCCCAAACCACGGAATGGGACAATTTTAAACTCCCTCCCACCCCCCAAACCCCCCATTTTTCTCTGACCCCTCCAAAACCGAGATTTTGGGGCTGGGCACGGAGTTTTGGGCAAGTTCAGGTGGAACTCCACCACCTCCAGCTGCAGCACTTCCCACTGGGAATTCTCTAAAGGCATCGAGGACTCTCCAGCTGTCCCCGAGGTGTCCCCAGGATGTCCCAGGGTGTCCCAGAGTGTCCCCAGAGTGTCCCCAAGGTGTCCCCAACCCCGGACTCACCTGCTGGGAAGGCCCCACCTCGGCGTACACGGTGGCGCAGTTGTCATTGGCCCCGGGAGCTGGGGAAAAAAACCAGAAATTTGGGGATTTGGGATGCAGGGAATGCGGGAATCCCACGCTCGGGAGTCCCGGCTCGGATAAAACCTCGACCCCTCGGCCCCTCGGAGCTGCTGGAGGTGGGAATTGCTCCCCACCCCACCCTCCCTGGGGCCGCGGGGTCGGGATGAACTTCCAGCACCAAGGACAGCGAAAATCCGCCTGGTTTTGGTTTAAATGCCAAATTCCTGGCTGCTTCTTGGAGGACAAAACCCGTTTGCTTCTCCTTCATTGCTCATGGAACAGAGCGGGGAAAGGGGGATTTAAATCCCTTGAAATCCAATTTTTTGGATAAATTTCCCATTGGAATTCCTGGGTGAGCAGGTGGGGATTTGGCACAGCTTGGACTCTGTGGTTGTGGAGGAATTTTCCAATCTTGGGGATTCTGGAATTTTTGGCTGGACTGACCCTGAGTTCCCGAGTGGAATTCCTGGCTTTTCTCCCCAAATGTCTCTTATTTTATTTTATTTTATTTTATTTTATTTTATTTTATTTTATTTTATTTTATTTTATTTTATGTTATTTTATTTCATTTCATTTCATTTCATTTCATTTCATTTCATTTCATTTCACTTCATTTCATTTCATTTTTCCCCAAATTCCCTCTTTTTTTTCATGACCCCACAGCTGCTCTCCCAGCTCCCTCTTGGTGGTTCTGGGATGAAGTTTTCCAGCAGAAATGGAAGGAAAATGGGATTTTAGGAATTTGGGATCATCCCCCGGGATCAGCCCTTCCCACTCCCCGCAAGGACAGAGGGGTCGGGGTCCTCCAGCTCCGATCCCAAACCACAGCACCGGGGATGGTTCCCCTGATCCTAAATGCAATTCCCAGGTTATTCCCACCAGGAGAAAGGGCTGGGAACTGCCCCAAAATCCCACCTGTGTCCGCAGGCTTGGGCGGGGAGAAGCGGAATTTCCTCCAGGCTGGGGGAGATGCGACAGAATCAGAACCTCAAATCTGCCCCAAATCCACCCCAAATCTACCCCAAATCTGCCCCAAATCCACCCTAAATCCGCCCCAAATCTGCCCCAAATCTGCCCCAAATCCACCCCAAATCCGCCCCAGATCTGCCCCAAATCTGCCCCAAATCCACCCCAAATCTGCCCCAGATCTGCCCCAAATCTGCCTTAAATCCACCCCAAATCCACCCTAAATCTGCCCCAAATCCACCCCAAATCCGCCCTAAATCCACCCTAAATCTGCCCCAAATCCACCCCAAATCTGCCCCAAATCCTCCCCAAATCCGCCCCATCCAGGCTCCATCCCCCCTCGTGCTCCCCAGGGCTCCCGGGATGGTTTTCCTCCCTCACCTTTGGATTTCCACAGGAGCACGAGGAGAATCAACAACAGCGCCGCCACCAAAATCCCGGCAATGACCCCGAGCCCAGCCCTGACCCCGGCCTGGCTGCTGGAGAGGGAGCCTGGGAAAGGGACAGGATGCAGGAAGTCTCAGGGGAGATCATCAGCCCATCCCAACCTCAACATTCCCATCCCGACCTCAACATTCCCATCTCATCCCATCCCAACCACAACATTCCCATTCCCATCCCAACCTCAACATTCCCATTCCCATCCCATCCCAACCTCAAAATTCCCATCCCAACCTCAACATTTCATCCCATCCCATCCCAACTTCAACATTCCCATCTCATCCCATCCCAACCTCAACATTCCCATTCTCATCCCATCCCAACCTCAACATTCCCATCCCATCCCAACCTCAACATTCCCATCCCATCCCATCCCAACCTCAACATTCCCATCCCATCCCATCCCAACCTGAACATTCCCATTCCCATTGCCATCCCATCCCAACCTCAAAATTCCCATCCCAACCTCAACATTCCCATCTCATCCCATCCCAACCTCAACATTCCCATTCCCATTCCATCCCAACCCAACCTCAATGTTCCATCCCATGCCATCTCCAAATCCCAGTGTTCCCATGGCTCTCAGGGAATTGGGATCAGCCCAACCCAACCCCAACATTCCCATCTCATCCCAGCCCCAAATCCCAGCTTTTCCTGCTCTCAGGGATCGGGATCAGCCCATCCCAACCCCAAATCCCAGCTTTTCCTGCTCTCAGAGATCAGGATCAGCCCAAACCAACCCCAACATTCCCATCCCATCCAACCCCAAATCCCAGCTTTTCCTGCTCTCAGGGATCAGGATCAGCCCAAACCAACCCCAACATTCCCATCCCATCCAACCCCAAATCCCAGCTTTTCCTGCTCTCATGGATCTGGATCAGCCCATCCCAGCCCCAACATTCCCATCCCATCCCAGCCCCAAATCCCAGCTTTTCCTGCTCTCATGGATCTGGATCAGCCCATCCCAGCCCCAACATTCCCATCCCATCCCAG
>JAWWMR010000104.1:1279063-1291186 GCA_035047985.1 Basileuterus tristriatus
GACCCCTTTGTGTCCCCGTCTTTGTCCCCTCCAAAGGAACCCACGACGGTTTACGCCAGCGTGACCCATCCCGTGGCATGAGCCTCCCCGGGATCCACATTCCTGGCTGGAATCGCTGCTGATCCCGGGGAGATCCTTTGGGGATCCTGGGGAATCCTTTGGGGATCCCTGAGCACGCCCAGAGGCTCCCTGGGATCCGTTCCTGACTGGAATCGCTGCCAATCCCAGGGAATCCTTCAGGGAACCCAGGGGGATCCTTTGGGGATCCCTGAGCATGCCCAGAGGCTCTCTGGGATCCATTCCTGGCTGGAATCGCTGCTGGTCCCAGGAGAATCCTTTGGGAATTCCGGGGGATCCCTGAGCACCCCCAGAGCCTCCCCGGGATCCGTTCCCAGCTGGAATCGCTGCTGATCCCGGGGGATCCTTTGGGAATTCCAGGGGATCCCTGAGCACCCCCAGAGCCTCCCTGGGATCCATTCCCGGCTGGAATCGCCGCCAATCCCTGGGAATCCTTCAGGGATCCTGGGGAATCCTTTGGGAACCCCGGGGAGATCCTTTGGGGATCCCTGAGCACCCCCAGAGCCTGCCCAGGATCCGTTCCCAGCTGGAATCGCTGCTGATCCCGGGGGATCCTTTGGGAATTCCGGTGTGGAATTGGCCCGGTGTGGAAAACGCCGGTCACTTGTTTGTAAAATTTAATAGGAATAAAATGGTTACAATGATAGTAATTCAATTAGAGTAATAAAAATTTGGACAATTTGGATCAGGACGATATGAGACAAGAGAGACAAAGAGTTTTGGATGTCCGGGTTCCTTTTCTGGGCAGCACGAGCCCAAAAAAGGCCCCAAGTTAACAGAGGATTAACCCTTAAAAGCAATGACCTGTTGCATATTCATACACCTCATCCGTGATGCACAAATTCCATTCAGGAATTTATGGAATTCTGGCTGGGCAGGGTCAGCTTCTTCCTCTGAACCCTGACAAGAACTTCGTGCCTTCTGACCCATCCCTTCCATCCCCAAATCTGGGGGTTGAATCTTGGGGGTAAAACCCTGAATTTCTGGATGTTTCTGTTCCGTGGATCCCGGTGGGTGCTGGATTTTCCAGGAGGAGAATTCCACAGGGATGGAATTGCGGGGTCTCAGGGGCGCTGGTGGCCGTCGGGATTTGGGAACCCCAGGCGCCTGTAACCCCCGTTATCCTGCAAAAACCAGGCGGGATTTGGGGCATTTTGGGGATTTTTTGGATCCCTAAAAACCCGATGGGTTCTCCATTACCTCCAGGTAGGCGGTGGAGACCAAAGATGGGTCCAGCCTCTTCCTCTTGCTGGAGGAAGGCTGTGGGGGAAAAGGGGGGAAATTCCCGTTGGGAAAAGCAGAATGATGACCCCAAAACCTCGGGGGACACGGGTTCGGTGTCCCCAAAAGCAGAATGATGACCCCAAAACCTCGGGGGACACGGGTTCGGTGTCCCCAAGGCCTGGGGACACTCCGGGACAGCCTCACCCTGCGGCTGAACTGGACCGTGGAGTAAATGGTGACGTTCTGGGGTTCCTCCCGGTGCCTGGGGTGCTCCTGGGGGGAAAAAGGGAAATTTTGGGGTAAAAAATGAGAGATTTGGGGGATAAAAAATTGGGAAATTTTGGGGATAAAAATTGGGAAATTTTGGGATAAAAAAATGGGAAATTTTGGGATAAAAAAATGGGAAATTTGGGGGTAAAAATGGTAGATTTTGGGGATAAAAAATGGGAAATTTTGGGGTAAAAAATGAGAAATTTGGGGGAAAAAAGGGAAATTTTGGGGATAAAAAATGAGAGATTTGGGGGATAAAAAATGGGAAATTTTGGGATAAAACATGAGAGATTTGGGGGATAAAAAAGGGGAAATTTTAAGCATAAAAAATGGGAAATTTGGGGGTAAAAAATGAGAGATTAGGGGGATAAAAATTGGGAGATTTTGAGGATTAAAAATGGGAAATTTCGGGGATAAAAAATGGGAAATTTTGGGGTAAAAAATGAGGAATTTGGGGATAAAAAAATGGTAGATTTGGGGGATAAAAAATGGGAAATTTTAAGCATAAAAAATGGGAAATTTGGGGGTAAAAAATGAGAGATTTGGGGGATAAAAAATGGGATATTTTGAGGATAAAAAATGGGAAATTTTGGGATAAAAAATTGGAAATTTTGTGATAAAACATGAGAGATTTGGGGGATAAAAAATGGGAGATTTGGGGGATAAAAAATGGGAAATTTCAGGATAAAAAATGGGAAATTTCGGAAAAAGTGGGAGATTTTGGGATAAAATTTGGGAGGTTTTGAGGATAAAAAATGGGGAATTTTGGGGATAAAAAATGGGGAATTTTGGGATTAAAAATGGATCCAGCCCGGGGATCTCTGGGAATGTCCTACCGGCGTCCTGGCAGTGACCACGGCGTAGACGGTGGCTCCTTCCTGGGTGGCCTCGCCCGTCCCGGCCTGGGGACCCAAAAACGCCGGGAATGGTTCAGGGGATCCATTTGGGATTATCCCCAAAATTCCCACCCGGGGAATTTCCCCGTGGAGCCGCCCCAGGTCGGGGTCCGAGCAGTGACCGGACACCGAGTGACCAGGCTGGCCGGACACCGAGTGACCAGGCTGGCCGGACACCGAGTGACCAGGCTGGGCGGACACCGAGTGACCAGGCTGGCCGGGCACCAAGTGACCAGGCTGGGCGGACACTGAGTGACCAGGCTAGCCGGACACTGAGTGACCAGGCTGGCCAGACACTGAGTGACCAGGCTGGCCGGACACCGAGTGACCAGGCTGGGTGGACACTAAGTGACCAGGCTGGGTGGACACCGAGTGACCAGGCTGGCCGGACACCGAGTGACCAGGCTGGCCGGACACTGAGTGACCAGGCTGGCCGGACACCGAGTGACCAGGCTGGCCGGACACCGAGTGACCAGGCTGGGCAGACACCGAGTGACCAGGCTGGGTGGACACCGAGTGACCAGGCTGGGTGGACACTGAGTGACCAGGCTGGGTGGACACCGAGTGACCAGGCTGGGGTCAGC
The DNA here is from genome assembly GCA_035047985.1 of Basileuterus tristriatus. NCBI lineage: Eukaryota > Metazoa > Chordata > Aves > Passeriformes > Parulidae > Basileuterus > Basileuterus tristriatus. The sequence continues at coordinate 1,282,116 of JAWWMR010000104.1, forward strand.
CCGGTGACCTCGGGGGGCTCGTGCGACCCCAAAATCCCAAATTTGGGGTGGGAATGGGACAATCCCGGCACTCACGGGGTCCCGGCACGGTTTCTTCTCTCCCACCTCGGCGTAGACGGTCAGCGCCGGCTCCGGGGGCGTCCCGGGGGTCCCTGCGGGGTCAGAATCCCAAATTTGGGGTTCTGAGGGTGAGTTTGGGGCCAGAATTCCCAAACTGGGGTTCCAAGGGTCGCTTTGGGGTCAGAATTCCCAAATTTGCATTCCAAGGGCCAGTGTGGAGTTAGAACTCCCAAATTTGGGTTCCAAAGGTTGGTTTGGGATCAGAATTCCAAATTTGGAGTTCCAAGGGTCAGTTTGGGGTCAGAATTCCCAGATTTGGGTTCCAAAGATCAGTTTGGGGTAAGAATTTCCAGATTGGGGTTCCAAGGGTCGGTTTGGGGGCAGAACTCCCAAATTGGGGTTCCAAGGGTCAGTGTGGAGTTAGAACTCCCAAATTTGGGTTCCAAAGGTTGGTTTGGGGTCAGAATTCCCAAACTGGCGTTCCAAGGGTCAGTTTGGTGTAAGAACTCCCAGATTTGGGTTCCAAGGGTCAGTTTGGGATCAGAATTCCCAAATTTGGGGTTCCAAGGGTCGGTTTTGGGTAAGAACTCCCAGATTTTGGTGTTCCAAGGGTCGGTTTTGGGTAAGAACTCCCAGATTTTGGTGTTCCAAGGGTCGGTTTGGGGTCAGATCCCCCAGGTTTGGGATCCTGCCCCGACATTCCGGACAAACCTTCCTGGGAATTCTTCCTCCTCTTCCTCCAGCAGCAGCAGAAGCCCCCGAGGAGCAGGGTCAGGGTCAGCCCCACGGCCACGGCCACGGCCACCGGGGTCCAGTGCCCGAAATTCTCTGGAATGACTGGAACAGAACCCCAGGATCCTGGAACCGGGCTGGGATTTGGGATCCCTTCCCACCCAAAACATTCCAGGACTCCCTGAACTTCAAATTGATATTTTTGCCTTATATCAAATTTAAAAATGCATTAAAAATACAGATTAAATATATAAAAATGCCTTTATGTTTTATATGTAAGCAAATACAGCTTTAAAAATAATATTCAATAAGTATAAATAATAATTAATAAATGAGTACAATTATATATATATATATATAATTGTATATATATATATGTATAAGTACATATTTTATATAAAAATAAATGTAGGTTTTATACAGATGAATGTCCATTTTTAACAGATAAATAAGAATGCTATGTGAGAAAATAAGTATGGATATATATATAAAAATATGTACATTTTAAATCTATATAAAGTATATTTATATACAAAAATAAGTATAAATTATATATATATATATAAGTGTACTATATAAATAATAAATAATAATAAATAAATGATTACAAGTATATCTATATGTAAGTACATATTTTATATTAAAATACATATATTATATATGTAAGTATATATTTTATATATTAATTGATTTTATATATATAAGTATAGATTTTACATAGAATACATACACAAAAATTATGTATATTGCACACAAAAAATAAATTAGAAATTATATAAGTTACGTCTTTATACATGATTTTTACCTGATGTTTTCCAACAGGTTTTGACTTAATATTTTCCATAATTTCGATTTTTACCTAATATTTTCCATATTTTCGATTTTTACCCAATATTTTCCAGCAGGTTTCTCCTAGTATTTCCCATCTAACATTTTCCATATTTTCGATTTTTACATAATATTTTCCAGCAGGTTTTTTCCTAATATTTTCCATATTTTCGATTTTTACGTAATATTTTCCAGCAGGTTTTTCCTAGTATTTCCCAGCTAACATTTTCCATATTTTCGATTTTTACGTAATATTTTCCACCGGTTTTTCCCCATTTACGGCCTGTAAAATGCAGAACGCTGAGCCCCGGCCCGGCGGGTCCCTCCCAGCGCCCACGGGGAGCTCACCTGGGCAGGTGAGGGCGGCGCGGGCCGCGCTCCAGCCCGCGGGGTTGCTGGCGTTGCAGACGCAGATTTGGGGCTCCGCGCCCTCGGGGAAGCTCCGGAGCAGCCGGGAGGGGCTCCCCGGGATCTGCCCCGGAATCGGCTCCGGGATCTGCTCTGGGATCTGCTCTGGGATCTGCTCCAGGATCTCCCCCGGGATCTGCTCCGGGATCTGCTCCGGGATCTGCTCCGGGATCTCCCCCGGGATCTCGCCCGGGCCATCCCCGGCGCAGCCCCAGCTGTAGGAGACGCTCCCGGGGCTGGAGCAGAGCAGGGCCAGGCGGCACCAGCCCCGATCCCGCTGCAGGATTTGGAATTTCAGCTCCGGCCGCGGGACGGGGTCTGCGGGGATCGAGACGGTGAGAGGGGACAGGGGACATGGGGACAGAGGGACAGGGGGGCAGAGGGACACGGGGACAGAGGGACAGGGGGGCAGAGGGACACGGGGACAGAGGGACACAGGGACAGGGGAACACAAGGACCCAGCCACTCACCCCACACGGACACTCGGAAGCACCGATGGATAATCTCTGAGGAATTCTCAAACTCGGCCCGGTAGAGCCCGTCCTCACCCCTGCGAACCGGGGAGATGCACAGGGAGAGCTCTCCCCGCTGGAATTTCACTCTCCCATGGAATGGACCTCTGGGATAGGAGACATTTCCACCCCTGCTGGCTGTCAGGATCCTCTGCGACGTTTCTGAATTAATTTCCCATCTCCAGTGGATCTCTGTCCACGCCCGCGGGGGTTCCTGCGGCACCAGGCACAGCGATGCTCCCACGGTCACAGCTCGATTTTGGCATTCCGGGGATCCTAAACCAGAGCCAGGGAATCCCGTGTGAGGCTGCGACCCCACGAGAGCTCCACAGCTCCAGAGGGGACATGGTCACTGCTGGGGCCACCCCTGGGCCGCACCTGCAGCGTCCACCAAGGGCAGTCCTGGCCCCAGGGCCCATTCCCCAACCCCATCCCAAAAACTCCAGTCTCTCCACAGCATCCCAGACTGGTTCTGCACCTATTCCCCATCCCATTCCCAAATTTCCCCCGTCTTCCCGTTATCCCAGACTGGTTCTGTGTCTATTCCCCATCCCAAAAGTTCAATTTTCTCCACATTGTCCCAAACTGGTTCTGTGTCCATTCCCCATCCCAAAATTTTCCCTCTCTCCATTTTCCCAAACTGATTCTGTGCCCATTCCCCATTTCCATTCCCAAATTTCCCCTCTCTCCCAGTTATCCCAGGCTGGCCAAGGTCTGTTCCCCATTCCAGGGGTTCCCCTCTCTCCCTGTTATCCAAAACTGGTTCTGTGTCTATTCCCCATCCCAAAACTTTAATTTTCTCCCCATTATCCCAAACTGGTCAAGGTCCGTTTCTTATCCCAAATTTCCTCTCTCTCCCCATTTTCCCAAACCGATTCTGTGCCCATTTCCCATTTCCATTCCCAAATTTCCCCTCTCTCCCCATTTTCCCAAACCGATTCTGTGCCCGTTCCCCATTCCCAAATTTCCCGAATTTCCCCTCTCTCCCCGTTACCCCAGACTCGTCAAGGTCCATTCCCCCTTCCCGGGGTTCCTCTCTCCCCACGCCCTCCCAGGGCCGGTTCCCCCTCCCCAATCCCGGGAATTTCTCCCCCTGCCCCTTTTCCCCTCCGTTTTCGGTTTTCTCTCCTCAGAGCGGCCCCGGATGTCGGAGGCCCCCAAAATAAAACCCGCGGAACATCCGGAGGGCCGCCGGCGCTTCCTGCAGCCCCGTGTGGTCAGGGCGGCTCTGGGGGCTCCTGTGCACGGCCCGGCCCCCAAAATCCCCCCAAAATCCGCCCCAAATCCCCCCGGAGCCGATCCCACCCATCCCGGGCGTTTTTCTGCGTCCAGAGGAGCTCCAGCGGCTCCAGGGCAGAGCTGCAGCTGTGGGCACACCCCGGGGCTGGGGAAATTCGGGAAATGCAGGAAAATCCTTCCCTGGGGCAGCGGGAGCCGGGATCGGTGATGGGGAAGGGATTTCCCCCCGCTCCAGGTGCCAGAATTCCTGCAGGACGCGGGAATTGTCTCTGCCTGCAGCTCCGGGGCTGCCAGCGGGGCTCAGGGGGTCCCCGGCTCTGCTTTTCTGGAGAAAACGGGGGTCCAGGAGGGATTTGGGGTCTGCCAGGGGGGATTTGGGATCAGATCCCCGGGAATGGGGCAGGACCAGGGCTGGAAATTTGGGGAAATTCCACCTGGGAAAGAGAAAAGGCCGCGGAAGGGGCTCGGGGAGGGTGGAATCCCCATCCCTGAGGGTGTCCGGGGAATCTCCGGAATTCTGGGGGGACCAGGTGGGGGCTGGACCCGGCCTGGTGACCTCGGAGCTCTTTCCCAGCCTCGAAGATCCTGGGATTCTGCGAATCCTGGAGCTGGCAGGAAAACCACCACGCCAAACCCGCCAAGGTGAGGCCAGAAGCTGCTCCAGGCGCCTGGAGATGCTCCGGGATCAATCCATCCCCGAATCCCGCTGATTCCCTGCTCCCCACTCCCCAAATCCCGCTGATTCCCTGCTCCCCACTCCCCAAATCCCGCTGATTCCCCGCTCCCCACTCCCCAAAATCGCTGCTTTTAGGGAAAAAAGCCCTTGGGTCACCACCAACCGCCCCAAAATCCCGGGAGAACGAACGAGGCTGGTTCGGGAGAGGGATCTGGGTTTGGGAACAGGGAAAGGTTCGCAGCAAACTATCGCGACAGGGAAGTCGCGACTTTCAGGCAAACTCCGCACCCCAATCGCTGCCCAGGAAGGGGAACCGGCCCCGCGTCAGGGCCCGGCCCGGCCCGGCTCGGCTCTCCCTGGCCAAGGGGGGCTGAGAGAAGCGAGGAGAATCCCCCAGAGCCGCAGCCAGCCCCTCTGCATCCCCCGAGCCCCTCTCGCCAGCTGTGCCCCGCAGAAATTCCCGAATTTCCCGCAAGAATTCCCGAATTTCCCGCAAGAATTCCCCAATTTCGGCAATAATTCCCCAATTCCCGCAATAATTCCCGAATTTCCCGCAATAATTCCCCAATCCCCGCAATAATTCCCGAACGGCCGCAGCCCCCCCGCGCCCCCTCCTCACCCCGGCTCCCGGCCAGGCCCAGCAGCAGCGCCAGCAGCGCGGGGGGACAGCGGCGACCCCCGCGCGGGGACATCGCGGAGCGCAGCGGGGACCCCTCGGGGCTGCGAGAGCCCGCCCGGGACTTCCTCTGCCCCGGCTCCTTCCTCCTCCTCCTCCTCCTCCTCCTCCGGGGGGAGCTGTCACCCCCCGGCCGCCCCTGTGGCAGAGGGGACAAGGACGTGTCGGGGTGCGGCGCTCTCGGCCCCAAACTCGGGGGGAATTGATCTGAATCGCCCCGGGAGGGCAATTTTGGGGGTTTTGGGGGGTTTTGCTTTCCCTTTGCAGCGAGCGCAGGGGACACTTGGGGACATCGCGGTGGCTCCGCTGTCCCCAGCTCGGGCAGCCCAGCGGCAGGGCCGGGAGCTCTGGGGAGGGATGTCCAATCCCAAAATGCACTTTCCAACCCCAAAATCCCTGTTCCAACCCCCAAAATCCTCCCGGTTCTACCCCCAAAATCCTTCCGGTTCCAGCCCCAAAATCCTCCCCGTTCCAGCCCCAAAATCCTCCTTGTTCCAACCCCAAAATCCTCCCGGTTCCACCCCAAAATTCTCATCATTCTAGCCCCAAAATTCTCCCGGTTCTACCCCCAAATTCTCCCGGTTCCAGCCCCAAAATTCTCCCGGTTCCAACCCCAAAATCCTCCCGGTTCTACCCCCAAATTCTCCCGGTTCCAGCCCCAAAATCCTCCCGGTTCCAGCCCCAAAATCCTCCCGGTTCTACCCCCAAATCCTCCCGGTTCCAGCCCCAAAATCCTCCCGGTTCCAACCCCAAAACCCTCCCGGTTCCAACCCCCAAATTCTCATCATTCCAGCCCCTAAATCCTCCCCGTCCCAGCCCCAAAATCCCCGTCCCAGCCCCAAGCCCTGCCCGAGTTCCGGGGTTTTTTATGGGATTTGCTGCTCTCGCCGCCCCCTCCGAGCCGGCGGGAGCGACATTCCCGGGAATTCCGTTCGGTGCCGGGGCCGGGAGGGGGCAGCAGGAGACCGCGAGCGGCCGGGGGGTCCCCGAACCGCCCCCGAATCCCGAATCCCGCCGGGAAGGGAGGAACCGGGGCGCGGCTGCGCCTCCCCCAGCCCCAAATGAAATCCTGGAGCCGTGTCCGAGCTGGGAAAAGGGTCGGGATGGGGTGGGACCCCAAAATCCCAGAATTCCAGAATGCCAGAACCCCAGAACTCCAGAATCCCAGAATTCCTGAATTCCTGAATTCCAGAACCCCAAAATCCCAGAATTCCAGAATGCCATAACCCCAGAATTCCAGAATTCCTGAATTCCAGAACCCAAAAATCCCAGAATTCCTGAATTCCAGAATCCCAAAATCCGAAGAACCCCAGAATTCCAGAATTCTGGAACCCCAAAATCCCAGACTTCCAGAAATTCTGAACTCCTGAATCCCAGACCCCCAAAATCCCAGAAATCCAGAATTTCAGGATCCAAGAATCCATAGATCCCACGGCCCCAGAACCCCCAAATCCCAGAATTCCTGAATTCCAGAGCTCCAGAATCCCAGAATTCCAGAATTCTGTAACCCCAAAATCCCAGAATTCTGTAATCCCATATCCAAGAATCCAAGGACCCCAGGACCCCAGAACCACAAAATCCCAGAATTCCAGAACCCCAAAATCCCAGAACCCCTGAATTTTGGAACCCCAAAATCCCCAGAACCCCAGAATTCCAGAACCCCAAAATCCCAGAACCCCTGAATTTTGGAACTCCAAATCCCCAGAACCCCGGAATTCCAGAACCCCAAAATCCCAGAACCCCTGAATTTTGGAACCCCAAAATCCCAGAATCCCAGGATTCCAGGACCCCAAATTCCCAGAATCCCACAATCCCAGGATGGGAATTTGGGAAGGGATTTTGGAAACCGCACATTCCAAACACGGGGGGGTTTGATGGGGGAAAAAAAGGGAAAAAATCCGGATTTTTCCAGGCTGGGACGGCTCCGTCCAGCCCGCCGGGGATGTTCGGGTTAATTGTCAATCCGGGGATTCATTAACGCGGTTTCATGAATTAATTAATTAATTTGGATTGATTAATTGGTGATGAGGGAGCGCCGAGGCCCCGCCCTAACCCCGGTGGCGGTGGCAGATGTCCCCCGGGTGTCACCTCTGTCCCCAGAACAAAGCCCCAGACAAAAGCGGGAGATTTGGGGAATTAGGGAATTAATTAGGGGATTAATTGGGGATTAATTAGGGAATGGAGGGGAGGGACGTCCCGAGGCACAGCCGCACCCTGCAGCTGCTCCCCAAAGGGGCTTTGTGTCCCTTTTTTGTGCCACAATTCCCAAATTCGCTCTCCAGAGTCAGGAATTCCTCCCGAAATTCTGGAATTCTGGGTTCCTGAGGTTCTGGGGTTTGGGGGTTCTGGAATTCAGGAATTGTGGGATCCTGGAATTCTGGGATCCTGGGGTTCTGGCGTTTTGGGGTTCTGGAATTCAAGAATTCTGAGATCCTGGAATTGTGGGATCCTGGGAATTTGGAATTCTGGGACTTTGGGGTTCTGGAATTCAGGGATTCTGGGATTCCAGGATTCTGGGTTCCTGAGGTTTTGGGGTTCTGGAATTCAGGAATTCTGGGATTCTGGGTTCCTGAGGTTCTGGGGTTTTGGGGTTTTGGAATTCAGGGATTCTGGGATCCTGGAATTGTGGGATCCTGGGGTTCTGGGATCCTGGGAATTCAGGAATTCTGGGATCCTGGGAATTCAGGAATTCTGGGACTTTGGGGCTCTGGAATTCAGGAATTCTGGGATCCTGGGGTTCTGGGATCCTGGGAATTTGGAATTCTGGGATTTTGGGGTTTTGGAATTCAGGGATTCTGGGATCCTGGGGTTTTGGGGTTCTGGGATTCTGGGGTTCCTGGATTCCAAGAGTCTGGGATCCTGGGATCTTTGGATCCTTGGATCCTGGCATTCTGGAATTCTGGGATTCTGGGGTTCTGGAATTCAGGATTGCTGGGATTCAGGGTTCTGGGATTTTATGATTCTGTGATTCCAGGATTCCGGGTTCCTGGGATCTTTGGATCCTTGGATCCTGGGATTTTGGAGGTTCCGGAATTCAGGAGTTCTGGGCATCCAGGATTCTGGGATTCTGGGATTCAGGATTCTGGGATTCTGGAATTCAGGATTCTGGGATTCCAGGATTCTGGGATTCTGAGTTTCTGGAATTCAGGATTCTGGGATTCTGGAATTCTGGAATTCAGGATTCTGGGATTCTGGGATTCTGGAATTTGGGATTCTGGGATTCAGGAGTACTGGGATTCTGGGATTCAGGAGTACTGGGATTCTGGGATTCTGGGATTCAGGAGTACTGGGATTCTGGGATTCTGGGATTCAGGAGGTTTGGGCATCCAGGATTCTAGGATTCTGGAATTCAGGATTCTGGCATTCTGGGGTTCTGGCATTCTGGGATTCTGGAATTCAGGATTCTGGGACTTTGGCATTCTGGCGCTCTGGGGTTCTGGCATTCTGGGAATTCAGAGGCCCCGTGGCCGCAGGGCAGCAGGATTCAGGGGCTGGGGAAGCCGAGGTAGGGAGGCCCCGCCGGCAGCACCCGGGGAGCTCCACGGGCCGGGAGCAGCCGGGGCTGGGCTGGGATTAGGGCCGGGAGCGTCTGGGGAGAGGGGACTGGGGATCTGGGATTGGGGATTTGGGATTTGGGGCTGGGGATTTCACCCTGGATCGGGATTAGGCCGAGGAGCAGCTCTGGGCTGGGAGGGATGAGGTGGGAGTGGGGTTGGGGCACCCAGTGACCACCAGTGACCACCAGTGACCACCAGTGACCACCAGTGTCCAACAGAGTTACTAGTGTCCAGCACCCCCCAGTGACCACCAGTGACCACCAGTGACCACCAGTGTCCAACAGAGTTACTAGTGTCCAGCACCCCCCAGTGACCACCAGTGACCACCAGTGACCACCAGTGTCCAACAGAGTTACTAGTGTCCAGCACCCCCCAGTGACCAC
>JAWWMR010000104.1:1296192-1309108 GCA_035047985.1 Basileuterus tristriatus
GGGGCGGCGGGAGCGGAGCGGGGGAGCCGCGGCCCCGGCGCCGCTCGGCCCCTCCCGGCGGCCATTTGGGGCCTGCGGGGAACCGGGAACCGGGACGGGCCGGGGGGTCCGGGACTCCCGGGGGTCTCGGGGCCCTCCCGCAGCTCCCCCGGGCTCTGCTGTGAAATCTCGGCCCGCGATTCCGGGCAGGGAAATTCCCCCTTTCCCCCTTTCCCCCTTTTTTCTCATTTCCTCCCCCTCTTTTTCTCTATTTTTTTCCACTTTCCCCCCTTTATTTCTGTTCTCTCCCATTTTCCCCTCCCCTGTTTCTCTGTTTTTTCCCCTTCTCTTTCCCTATTTTCTCATTTCCTCCTCCTCCTCCCCTTTTTCTCTATTTTTCCCCATTTTTTCCCGTTTTTTCCCGTTTTTCCCTCCCCTCCTGCCCTGGCACATCTGGGCCCGCTCCCAGCTGTGGATTTTGGCAGCCGAGCCCGTCTGGGAACTGAGCAGGGTTTGTTTTGTCTCCTTCCTGCAACTCCAGCCAGGGAAATTTCCCTTCTTGCTCCTCTTTCTCCCCCTTTTCCACCTTTTCCTTCATTTTCCCCCTTCTCTTCCCCTTCCCTTGCCTTTCCCCCCTTTTTCCCCTTTATTTCCCCTTTATTCCTTGGTTTTCTCCCCCTTTTCCCCCTCTTTTCCCCTTTTATTCCCCCTTTTTTTCTCCCCATGTTTTTTCCATTTTCTCCCAATTTCCCCCTTTATTTTCCCTTTTTGTCCCCATTTTCTCCCCATTATTCCCCCATTTTCCCCATTTTCTCCCATTTTTCCCCCATTTTTCCCAATTTTCCCTGTTTTTCCCCATTTTCCCCCCTTTTTTCCCCATTTCCCCGGGCAGTTCCTGCTGACCCTGTCCCCACAGGAGGAAGAGGATGAAGGCTGGCTGCAGCATCGTGGACAAGCCCGAGGGAGGAGGGGGTAAGGAGCTCCCAAATCCCATTCCTGCTGCTTTTCTGGGATAAAAATCCCATAAATCCCATTTTTTGCTGCTTTTCCAAATTCAAAATCCCATTTTCAGCTGCTTTCCTGGGGTAAAAATCCCACAAATCCCATTTTTGCTGCTTTCCCAGGATACAAATCCCATTCCTGCTGCTTTTCTGGGATAAAAACCCCATTCCTGCTGCTTTCCCAGGATAAAAATCCCATAAATCCCATTCTTTCTGCTTTTCTGGGATAAAAATCCCATAAATCCAATTTTTTGCTGCTTTTCCAGAATAAAAACCCCATTCCTGCTGCTTTTCTGGGTTAAAAATCTGGGTTAAAAATTTCTGCTGCTTTCCCAGGGTAAAATTCCCATAAATCCCATTCCTTCTGCTTTTCTGGGATAGAAATCCCATAAATCCCATTTTCAGGTGCTTTCCCAGGATGAAAATTCCATAAATCCCATTTCTACTGCTTTCCCAGGATACAAATCCCATTCCTTCTGCTTTTCTGGGATAAAAATGCCATAGATCCCATTTTCAGCTGCTTTCCCAGGATAAAATTCCCATTTTTTGGTGCTTTCCCAGGATAAAAATATTTCCTGGGAATGCTCATCCCGCCTCTCCCACCATTCCCTGCTGGGAGAGAAACGAGGGTGGAGGTGCTGCCTTGAAAATTCAAATTATTCCTCCCTCCCCGGGGATGGGTCTGGGGTGGATTTGGGATTATTCCCTCCTGGGATTCGTGGCCTGGCAGGAATGTGGGTGGCACTGGGGAAAAAAAGGGGATTTTTCCCAAAAAAAACCAAAAAAACCTCTAACCCCAAATCAGATTTTCCAAAATAAACCTCACCACAAATCAGATTTAAAAAAAAATAAATCACCACCCCAGATCAGATTTTTCGCCCCAAAAATAGTCACTACCCAAAATCAGATTTTTTCCAAAATAAATCCCACCCCAAATCAGATTTTCCCAAAAAACACCAAACCCTGCTCCAAATTAGTTTTTTTTTTTTTTTTTCCTGAATTCCATCCATGGGATTTTGGATGGAATATTGGATCTAATTCCAAAATGTTACAGTTTGGGGGGGTTTTAGTGGTTTTGTTGTGTCCTTTGGGTGCATTTCCCAAAGAAAAGGAGATGGAAGGAGTCAGAAATGAGCAGCTGGATGGGAAAACCCTGCTCCCACATGGAATACTGAATTGCACCCAAGTTTTACAGATTTTTGCTGGTTTTTCACAGGTTTTAGTGGGGTTTCTGTGGGTTTTTTGTGGGTTTTGGGTGGATTTTCCAAGGAAAATGGGGATAAAAGGAGTCAGAAATGAGCAGCTGGGTGGGAATCTGGAATTCCCTGCTCCCACGTGGAATACTGAATTGCACCCAAGTTTTACCATTTTTTGCTGGTTTTTCACAGGTTTTTTGTGGGTTTTTTGTGGGTTTTGGGAGGATTTTCCAAGGAAATGGGGCTGAAATGAGTCAGAAGCATGGGAAACCTGGATCTCCCTGCTCCCACGTGGAATGCTGAGCAGAATTCCAGGCACCAGTGATTCATGGAATCCCAGCTGAGCTTTACCAGTTTTGGGTGGTTTTTAGTGGTTTTTTTGTAGGATTTTGGTGATTTTGGGGTGCATTCTTCAAGGAAAATGGGGCTGGAAGGGGTCAGAACTGAGCAGCTGGATGGGAATCTGGATCTCCCTTGTTCCCACATGGAATATTGAACAGAATTCCACGCAGCAGTAATCAGTGGAATTCCAACCACATTTTACTGATTTTTTGTTGGTTTTTAGTGGTTTTTTGATGGTTTTGGGTGGATTTTCCAAGGAAATGAGGCTGAAAGGAGTCAGAAGGATGGGAAACCTGGATCTCCCTGCTCCCACACGAAATACTGAACAGAATTCCAGGCACCAGTAATTCATGGAATTCCAGCCAAGTGTTACCAATTTCTGGTGGTTTGCTGTGGGGATTTGATGGGTTTGGGGTGGATTTTCCAAGGAATTGGGGCCATAAGGAGTCAGAAATGAGCAGCTGGATGGGAAACATGGAGTTGTGTGCTCCCACATGGAATATTGAACGGAATTCCAGGCACCAGTAACAAATGCAATTCCAGCCAAATTTTACCAATTTTTGGTGGGGTTTTGATGGGTTTGGGTGGATTTTTGAAGGAAATGGGGCTGAAGTGAGTCAGAAGGATGTGAAACCTGGATCTCCCTGCTGCCACACAAAACACTGAACAGAATCCCGCCTCCTTCCCAAACCCCACCGATCTCCCACCATTCCCTAGGTAACATTTCCCATTTTTTCCCCATTTTTGCCCCCAAGGGTACCACTTCCCCGAGTGGGCGTACAAGACGGAGTCCAGCCCCGGCTCGCGGCAGATCCAGCTGTGGCACTTCATCCTGGAGCTGCTGCAGAAGGAGGAGTTCCGGCACGTCATCGCCTGGCAGCAGGGCGAGTACGGCGAGTTCGTCATCAAGGACCCCGACGAGGTGGCGCGGCTCTGGGGGCGCCGCAAGTGCAAGCCCCAGATGAACTACGACAAGCTCAGCCGGGCCCTCAGGTCGGCAAATTTGGGGTTTTTCATGGGTTTAACCCCGTGGAATTTTGGGTTTTTTAGGTGGGATGTTGTGGTGGTGGGATTGGGTTTCAGTTTTGGTGTCCCGGCTCTGGGGGTGCCGGAAGTGCAAGCCCCAGATGAACCACGACAAGATCAGCCGGGCTCTCAGGTTGGCAAATTTGGGTGTTTTCCTTCAAAATTCAGAATTTCAGGGGTTTTTGGGCGCATCTCTCAGTGTTTGGGGTGATGGGGTTGGCCCAGTTCTGGGTTTTGGTGTCCTGGCTCTGGGGGCGCCGCAAGTGCAAGCCCCAGATGAACTACAACAAGCTCAGCCGGCCACTCAGGTCAGCAAATTTGGGGTTTTTCACATTTTTTTTCCATGAAATTTTGGGGTTTAAAGTGGGATGTCATGGTGGTGGGATTGGGTTTCAGTTTTGGTGTCCTGGCTCTGGGGGCACCACAAGTGCAGGCCACAGATGAACCACGACAAGCTCAGCCGGGCTCTCAGGTTGGGGAAATTTGGATATTTTCCTTTCTTTTTTCCATGAAATTTTGGGGGTTTTAGGTGGGATGTGATGGTGGTGGGATTGGGTTTCAGTTTTGGTGTCCCAGCTCTGGGGGCACCAGAAATGCACGCCCCAGATGAAGGATAACAAGCTGAGCTGAGCTCTCAGGTCAGTGGAATTTGGGCATTTTCCCAAACATTTCATGGTATTTTCCCTGTGGAATTTTGAGGTTTTTAGGTGGGACGTCGTGGTGGTGTTGGCTTGTCCCTCAGGGTTTAGGGTGGTGGGACTGGGATGGGGTTTAAGGTCCTTTTTCCACGCCAGAAGTGTTCCTGGATTCCATTTAATGGGATTTTAGGGATAAATCTTTCCCTGGTCCAGGTTATTCTGTGGGTTTCCCATCCCAGGGAGTGCCCAATTCCAGCTTGGAGTGACCTGGGAATGTGGGAGCTGCCCCTGGCCCTGGGTTTTTAAGGATGTTTGAGCTCTTTCTGCCCCAAACTATCCCAGAATTCCATATTTTGGTTTAAACAGGAAATTATGAAGGAATCCCTCAGGAATTCTGGATTTTTAAGGATCTTTAAGCTCCATTCCAGCCCCAACCATTCCAAAACTCCATATTTTGGTTTAAACAGGAAATTATGAAGGAATCCCTCAGGAATTAGGAAGGAATTCTGGATTTTTGAGTGCTTCGGTAATTTATTTTCCTTTTTTTTTTCTTTTAAATTTTTTCCCCAGATATTACTACAACAAGAGGATCCTGCACAAGACCAAGGGCAAAAGATTCACCTACAAATTTAACTTTAACAAGCTGGTGATGCCCAATTATCCCTTCATCAACATCCGGCCCAACGGTGAGCCCAGGGAATTTGGGAATTCGGGAATTCCGAGTGGGGATGAGGGGGAAAAAACCCCGAAAAAACCCCCAGGAATGTGGAATTTGGTTTTTTCCACAGCCAGCCTGGATAAAAAGCCCAAAACCTGGGAGCAAATCCCAGCTGCTGTGGGGGATGTGGGCTCAGGGTTTATCTTTCCCCGGGGATTGTTGGGATTTGTGGGATAAGAGGATCAGCCTTGGGATGCAATCCCGGAGTGGCTCAGGTGAGTTTATGGGGCCTTGGACAAATCCACGGCTTTTTCTGCCTTCTCTCCCCCTTTTCCCGCTCCTTTTCAACCAAAAATTGCTCTTTTTTAACCCATTCCTGCCCCAGAGTTGGGAGGAATTCCACAGGGATGGCAGTGGTCCTGAAGGAAAACAGGAATTCTTGGATTTTGACTAAAAATCAGAAATTTTTCACTGGAGGAGAGAGGATCATGAGGAGGAGTTTCGGAATGGAGCATAAATGTCCCTTTTTTGCCCTAAAATAATTCTGCCAGGTTTATCCCAGAGTCAGCAGCGGTTTCTTGGGAAAAGTCTTTCCAGGGGGATTTTTGATGGAATTAAACCCCTAAGAGCCAAATTCCTACAGCTGAGGGAATGTCCCGATCAGGCACGGTGGGAAAATGAATCCACAAAACCAGGAAATCCCTCTGGAAGTCATTATTCCCAGAAACTCCAAACTTTTCACCTCACAAAATCTCAATTTAGAGGAGCTGGGCCTAGCACAATCTGTTTCAGGGGGAAGCCTGGAGCACCAATCCAGCAGGAAAAAAAACAGGAAAAGTAGGGAAATCAGTGATTATTTAATCCATAAAGCCCTATGAAAGTCAATATTCCCAGAAACTCCAAATTTTTCTCCTCACAAAATCTCAGTTTAGAGGAGCCCGGCCTGGCACACTGCGGTGCAGGGCAAAGCCTGGAAGGCCGATCCAGCAGGGAAAAAAACCAGGAAAAAAAGCAGAAAAAGTGGGGAAATTGGTGATTATTTAATCCATAAAGATAGAAAAAACCCCTGAAAGTTAATATTCCCAGAAATTCCAAACTTTTCTCCTCACAAAATCTCAATTTAGAGCAGCCAGGCCTAGCACAGGCTGCTGCAGGGCAAAGCCTGGAAGGCTGATCCAGCAGGGAAAAAAACAGGAAAAAAAAATATAAAAAAGAGCAGGAAGAGTGAAGAGTGGGGAAATTGGTGATTATTGAATCCATAAAGACAGAAAACCCCTCTGGAAGTCGTTATTCCCAGAAATTCCAAACTTTTCTCCACAAAAAAATCTTAATTTAAAGGAGCTGGGCCTAGCACGAGCTGCTCCAGGGGAAAGCCTGGAGCACCAATCCAGCAGGAAAAAGAGCAGGAAAAGGAGGGAAATTGGTGATTATTGAATCCATAAAGATTAAAAAAACTGTCTGCAAGTCATTGTTCCCAAAAATTCCAAACTTTTCTCCACAAAAAAGTCGCGATTTGGAGGATCCTGATCCAGCTTCCAGGGTAGAGCCTGGAACACCAATCCAGCAGGGAAAATAGGGATAAAAGCAGGTTCTGTGTGGGGAAAAAAGGGATTTTTTCCAGGCTGGAGCTTCAGTCCGGCGCCGTCTCCAGGGCCTCCTCCCCTGCCTCAGGGAAGCTCCGAGGTTTTGTTTTTCTAAGGCTCCGGGAAGGCCAAAAAAAAAAGGAGAAATTCCTCCAGGTGTTGGTGTCTCCTTCACCTGTGTGGGCCCTGCTGGGGTTTGTTTTATTTTCTTTTTTTTTTTTTTTTTCTTTTGGGAGGAGGGAATGTCTTTTCCAAGCCAAGGAACGGGGGTGGGAAGATGTGTCTGGAGCTGTAATTCCGTAATTAACTGGGAGCAAACGAGTCCGGGCAGTTCCCAGCTCCCTCTGCCTGCCTCCCTCCTGTCCCTGGGGCGCTTGGAAAAAAGAATTTGGGAGAATTTGGAACGCTCTGGGTTAATCCCAGCCCTTTTCATTCCCAGCGGGGCGGGCATTGGGAGAGCAAAGCTGGAATTTGGGGGTTTTCTCCAGGATTGTCACCTCCCTCACGGAGATTTTTGGTGGAAAAAGGAGGTGGAAATAGAAGGGGTTTGGGTGGCAATTTGAGATGTTTTTGTGGATCTTTGAGATACTTCCATGGATTGATGAGATCACCCGTCAGAGGAGAGGTTTTTATGGATGTCTGAGATATTTCTATGGATATTGGGGATATTTCCATTGATATTGGACATATTTCCATGGGTATTTGAAACATTTGCATGGATTGATGAAATTCCCCCTCAGAGAAGAGGTTTCCATGGACATTTAAGATATTTCCATGGATTTTTGAGACATTTTTATGGATACTTGAATACTTTTCCATGGATTGTTGAGATCCCCTCTCAGATGAGACATTTACATGGATATTTGAGCTTTTTCCATGGATATTTCAGACATTTCCATGGACTGATGAGATCCCCTCTCCGATGAGATATTTCCATGGATATTTGAGTTTTTCCCATGGATATTTCAGACATTTCCATGGGTATTTCAGACATTTCCATGCATTGATGCGATCCCCCCTCAGAGAAGAGATTTCAATGAATATTTGAGATATTTCCAAGGATATTTCAGACATTTCCATGGGCTGATGAGATCCCCTCTCAGATGAGATATTTCCATGGATATCTCAGACATTTCCATGGATGTTTGAGTTTTTTCTGTGGATTTTTCAGACATTTCCATGGACCGATGAGATCCCCTCTCAGAGGAGATATTTCCATGGATATTTCAGACAGTTCCCTGGATATTTCAGACATTTCCACAGACAGATGCCACCCCCGCTCAGACCAGCCATTCAGGCGGACATTTCCAGTACTCCCACACATTCCCAACCTCTCCCCGCAAACTCCATCCCCTCAATCCCCTAATCATTTTTTCCCCATTTTCCCCCCCATTTTGCAGGCGTGGTTCCTCAGAGCGCCCCTCCCGTGCCCACGGCCTCGTCCCGTTTCCATTTCCCCCCTCTGGAGCCGCACTCTCCCACCGAGGAGGGCCCGGGCCGCTTCGCCGCGGCCTCGCTGCTGCCGCCTCACGCCGAGCCGGCGCTGCCGGACCCCGAGCGCAAAGCGGAGCCCGCCGAGCTGGAGGAGAGCGCCCCGGACTGGCGCCGGGACCTGCTGGCCCCGCCGCACGCCGCCGCCGCCGCCGCGGGGCCCAAGCGCAAGCCCGAGGTGGTGCTGCCGCTCTTCTCCCGGCCCGGCATGTTCCCCGAGCACCCTCACAGCCCCTTCGCCGTGTCGCCGCTGCCGGGCCGCCCCGGCGTGCTCAACGTGCCCATCTCGCCGGCGCTGTCGCTGACCCCCACGCTCTTCTCGTACAGCCCTTCGCCGGGGCTCAGCCCCTTCGCCGCCGCCGGCAGCAGCTGCTTCTCCTTCAACCCCGAGGAGATGAAGCACTACCTGCACTCGCAGGCCTGCTCCGTGTTCAACTACCACCTGAGCCCGCGGACTTTCCCCCGCTACCCGCTGGTGGTGCCGCCGCTGCAGTGCCCGGTGCCGCTGGAGGAGCAGCCGCAGTTCCCCATCAAGCTGCAGCCGCCGCCCGCCGGCCGCAAGAACCGCGAGAGGCTGGAGAGCCCCGAGGGCAACAACAACAGCAACGGCAGCAACCCCGAGCCGCCCCGCGTCAAGGTGGAGCCGGCGCCCGACAGGGAGGAGGAGGAGAAGCCGGAGAAGCGGGAGGAAGAGGAGGAGGAGGAGGAAGAGGAGGAGAAGGCCGCGGTTTTCGCCCGCCCGGCCGCTCCGGCGTGGGTGCCGGTCCCGCCTCAGCCCGGCTCGTCCGGAGAGGAGAATGTGGAGAAAGCAGCCCGGGATTGCCCCGGCGATGCCGCGGGGCAGGAGAGGAGGGAGGACGCCCTGATGCCCCCCAAGCTGCGGCTGAAGCGGCGCTGGAACGGAGATTCCCGGCAGGAAATGCCCGAGGAGCCCCGGCCCAACGGGATCTGGCACCTGCCCAAAGCCGTGGCCGCCGCCTCCGACACCTAATCCCGGCTGGAACAAAACAAAACAAAACAAAAAAACAAAACCTTGGCAAACAACACCCGGAGGAAAAATCCGTGTATTTATGTAGCAAGGTTGCAGAGCAGTTCGGGATAAGGGCGGGGAGGGGGGCGCGGGGTAGGGCCGGGGGTCTTTGGGGGATTCGGGGGTGGGAGCAGGGAGGGGGGCGGGCAGCTTCGGCCTTTGTGTTGTTTCTGTTGTTGACTTGCAGGTGAAGACGCAGCCGGAATTCCCGGAATTCCCGCTCGCTTTTCCCGGGAAAAGCCGGCTCGAGCTCCAGGACTGGCACGGAGGAATTCCAGGCTCGGGGCTTTTTTGGGACACCGGGAATCTCCACATCCAGGGGTGGGATTTTCTTTGGATTTTTTGGTTTTTTTACGGATGCGAGGTTTCCCCGGCCATCCAGGAGCTGGTTTGGTTCATTTTTCGGTTTTTCGTTTGGATCTTTTTTTTTTTTTTTTGGGAAAAGGAGGAGCTTGGGAATTTTGCATCGGGAATTTTGCACTGTCCACGGAGCGGGGTTGGGGCGGGGGGAAGAGGATTCAGGAAAACTCGGAAAATCGGGATGGAGGCCGCGTCGTTCCCGGCGGATTTCCGGGGAAAATTCCCCTTTTCCCGCCTTTCTCTCTCTCTCTCTCTCTCTCTCTCTCGCAGAAGCCATGAGCAAAACTCTCCAAACTTTTTCAGGGAACGGGAACGGGAATAACACAAAATTAACCGGATGCCTTTAATCCTAACGCATTAAAAATGTTGGGGTTTGGTTTTTTTTTCGTTTTCGTGTGCCCGGAGCGGGAGGTTTTTTTTGTTTCCCCGCTGCGGAATCCGTGTGGGTGGAATTTTTGGGAATGCTTGGAAGGAGCGCTGGAATGATTGTGGTGAGTCCCGGGAACGCCGGAATTCCCGGCGCCATTCCCAGATTTTTGGACCCTCCCCTTTCTCCCCGTTTGACTCATGCCTTAAAGAAAAAAACCACAAAAAAAAAAAAAAAAAGAAAAAAAAACACGTTTGGACTTTTTCTGGGAATTTTTGCTCCGGGAGCGCTCGGATGTCGTGGATCCCTCCCGGATTTTGGGAGGATCCTGAATCTCGCCGTCCTGAGGGGGCTCTGGATTGTGCTCCCAGCGGGATGAACCAGGAATTCCCAGGGATTCGCTCTCGGAGCACCAACTCGGGAATTCCGAGAAAATTCCTGGCTGGAAGAGGAACCCCGGGGGCGATTCCCAAAGTCCCAACCCGGCCGGGTTCGGGAGCCTTGGAATGTGGAGCTCAGAGAGTTTGGGGTGGAAAACCCCTGGATTATCCCAAAAAACAAACAGAAAAAAGAGAAAAACCCGGAGAGGGCGCGAGGAGGAACTCAGGAATTACACGAGGAGGCCTTTCCCGGAATTCCCGCCGCCGATCCCAAATCCAAGTGCCGGAACCGTCGGGAAAAGCAAAAACGCAAAGGGGGGAAAAGCCCGGAATTTCCCCCCCAGCCCTTCAATCCTTCGGATTCGAGGCGAAATCCCGCGGGAGGAGGAGGAGGAAAGTCGGAGTTTCTGTGGCTTTAAAAAAAGGATTTTTTGGGATTGGGGGTTTTTTGGGAAGGGTGGGAATGTTGGGGTTTTTTCCACAGCCATTGCACTGCAAAAAAACAAAAACAAAAAAAAAAAAAGGAAAAAAAATGAAAATAAAAAATAAAAAACTTGGGAGAGTTCAGGGAATTCCGGACTCAGGACGACGGATCCGGCGCCTCTCGGGAATTCCAGAATTCCCAACGGAGCCCGGGAGGAGGAGGAAAAAATAAAGCAGGAAGAGGAAGGAAAAACAAAAAAAAGAGCAGGAAGAGGAGAAGGAAAATGTTTATAAAAAACGGATTTAAAGGAAAAAAATAAAAATCAACCAGATGAAAATTTTACGGAGAAAAAAATCGGAAGTTTCAAGGAAAAATTCCTAAAATTCCAGCGTGCCAAACCATTTAATAGAAAACAAACCCTCGGGAAGTTGGGAATGGTTGGAATTCTCTCCTGGATGAATTTGCCCTGGAGCATGATCCCGTTTTTCCAGCCGTTTTTTTTTTGTTGTTGTTAATTTCGCTTCTTTTTCGTAGCAAATCCGTAGGAAAAATGTAAAAAAATGACAAAAAAAATAATAAAAAAGACTTTTGATGGGACAGCCCCAAAAAGGGGGAATTTCTGGGGAGGAATTTCCCGAAAAGGAGGAAAAGGAGGAAAAATCCAACAGCATTAATGGGGTTGTCCCGGATTTTTTTATTTATTCCATAATTATGTTGAGTTTTTTATTATTTTAAGCTGTTTTTTCCGTTGGTTTCTTTTCTTTTTTTTGCGTCTCCGCATCCTGGTGGGATTGAAAAAAAAACCAGGAATTTTCTCTCGGTTGAAATCATCAAAAATCCGGAAAAACTTTGGATTTTCCGGGGAAAAACTTTGATTTTTTTTTTTAAAGCGCTTTTTAAACCGATATTTACGCTTTTCTTTGGGTTCCAAAAACCCCTTTTTCGAGGGATTTCGAGGGATTTGAACTCTCCCCGGTGGGAATCCGGCAGGAATCCATCGGGAAAATTGATGGAATTTGGGATGGGGAGCGTGGCTTTGTACATAGGGTGTAAAGTAGAGGGGCAAAAAAAACAAAAAAAAAGACAAAAAATCCGAAATTTGTGCCTTTAAAAAATTCCGATTTCTATAAAAATCAGATTTAAAAAAAGGGTTGCATATATATATTATATATATATATGATGGAGTGCTAGAGAAATTTATGGATAATATACATATTTTTTTCCAGGGGTATCCCATAGCTCCGTATTTTGTTATGGAAGTTGAAAAAAAAAAATGGAAAAAAGGAAAAAAAAAACCTGAAAAATAAAAGTATTTTACCTCGAATTCAAAACGTTAAATAAAAACCTTTTAACAGAGAGGGCTCGCTGGTGTCTCTGGGGGTTTTGGGCTTTTCCTGAGGATTTTTGGAGTTTGGGAGGCGGGAGGAGCCGAAATTTTGGGGCGTTCAGGGGTTCCCTGGACCCCGAAAATTCCCGAGGGTCTGGGGGTTCCGGCTCTGGGGTTTGGGGGTTTGGGTGTCCCCAAACCTTCAGTGTCCCCATGGCCCCAAATCCTCAGTGTCCCCATGGGCGTCCCCAAACCTTCAGTGTCCCCATGGCCCCAAATCCTCACTGTCCCCAAATCCTCAGTGTCCCCATGGGTGTCCCCAAACCCACACTGTCCCATGTCCCCCACGTTCTGAGGTCACTGTCCCCTCAAATCCTCACTGTCCCCGTTACCTCCCACACCCCCGGGACATCGTGTCCCCCTCCAATCCTCACTGTCCCCATGGGTGTCCCCCACACCCCCATGTCCCCACTGTCCCGTGTGTCCCCTCCAATCCTCACTGTCCCCATCACCCCCCGCACCCCGAGGTCACTGTGTCCCCCTCGCTGTCCCGAGTCCCCCACACCCCGAGGTCACCGTGTGTCCCCTCAAACCCTCACTGTCCCCTGTGTCCCCCACACTGTCCCGTGTCCCCCACACCCCGAGGTCACCGTGTGTCCCCTCAAACCCTCACTGTCCCGTGTCCCCCACACCCCAAGGTCAGCGCGTGTCCCCCGCACCCCTCGGTCACTCCGTGTCCCCTCACACCCCCGCATCCACACTGTCCCCATTACCCCCGCACCCCAAGGTCACTCGCTGTCCCTCACACGCCGAGGTCACCGTGTCCCCCTCCCACACTGTCCCCATCACCCTCCGCACGCCGAGGTCACCGTGTCCCTGTGTCCCCCTCTATCCCACGCACCCCGAGGTCACCGTGTCCCCATGTCCCCCTCTATGCCCCGCACCCCGAGGTCACCGTGTCCCCCTCCCACACTGTCCCCATCACCCTCCGCACCCCGAGGTCACCGTGTCCCTGTGTCCCCCTCTATCCCACGCACCCCGAGGTCACCGTGTCCCCCTCACTGTCCCCTCTATCTCCCGCACTCCGAGGTCACCGTGTCCCCCTCACTGTCCC
>JAWWMR010000104.1:1352418-1373478 GCA_035047985.1 Basileuterus tristriatus
GAGGCACGGAGAGGGGGAACCATCGAGACCGATGATCAGTGAGATTGATTGGTTATTGATTGGTTATTGATTGATTGGTTATTGATTGATTGGGGGTCACTGGGGTGGTGCCAGGGACCCCCGCGGCACAGAGAGCCCTGTACTCCACAGCCATGGAGTCCATCCAGGGGGAGGCACGGAGAGGGGGAACCATCGAGACCGATGATCAGTGAGACTGATTGATTATTGATTGATTGATTGATTGATTGATTATTGATTGGTTATCGATTGATTGGGGGTCACTGGGGTGGTGCTAGGGACCCCCGCGGCACAGAGAGCCCTGTACTCCACGGCCATGGAGTCCATCCAGGGGGAGGCACGGAGAGGGGGAACCATCGAGACCGATGATCAGTGAGATTGATTGGTTATTGATTGGTTATTGATTGATTGATGGGCAGTCACTGGGAGTTACTGGGAATCACTGGGAATTACTGTCATCCGTTCCCTGACCCCATTCCCTGATCCATTCCCCGTTCCCTGATCCATCCCCATTCCCTGACCCCATTCCCTGACCCCATTCCCTGACCCCATTCCCTGCTCCCTTTTCCCAGGTTGGGCGGAATTCCCGCCAGGAATTCCCGGGGGGAGCGGCTGCTGCTCTACATCGGCATCATCGACGTCCTGCAGTCCTACAGGTCAGCTGTTCATTAGTAATTAATAATTACCTGTTAATTAAACCCACACTTCCTGAGCCTTGGGATCCCCCTGGATCAGGAGTTTCCACCGTGGGCTTCAAACGCCGGGAATTCCATGGGAATTCCTGGGAATTTTGCTCCATTCCTCCCCGCAGGTTCGTGAAGAAGCTTGAGCACTCCTGGAAGGCCCTGGTGCACGATGGGGTGAGTGGGAAATGGGAATTTCTTTGGAGAAAGTGGGAATTTCTATGGAAAAAAGGAACTTTTAATGGAAAAACGGGAATTTTTATGGAAAAACGGGAATTTTTATGGAGAAAAATGGGTGTTTTTATGGAAAAGTAGAACTTTTTGAAAGGAAAACATCCTTTTTAAGGAAAAATGGCCCTTTCTTATGGAAAACCCCTAATCTTTAAAGAAAACTCCCAATTTCAGTGGAAAATCCCCACCTTTTAAGGGAAATCACAAAATTGTGAGATTTTCCCCCTGAATTCCTGGGATTTCCACCCGAATCCCTGGGATTTATGCCCAAAATCCTGGAATTTCCACCCGAATCCCTGGAATCTCCACCCGAATCCCTGGAATTTCCACCCGAAATCCTGGGATCTCCACCCGAATCCCTGGGATGTGTTCCCAAAATCCTGGAATCTCCACCCGAATCCCTGGGATGTGTTCCCAAAATCCTGGAATCTCCACCCGAATCCCTGGGATTTCCACCCAAAATCCTGGGATTTCCACCCGAATCTGTGGGATTTCCACCCAGAATCGCTGGGATTTCCCCCAGGCCCCTGGGCCCTGCCCCTGCCCACCCGGAATCCCGGGATTCTGGGGCTCACTCCGGTTTTCCCGGTTGCAGGACACGGTGTCCGTGCACCGGCCCAGCTTCTACGCCGAGCGCTTCCAACGCTTCATGTGCCACACGGTGTTCCGCAGGATCCCACGTGAGTGCCCCTTGCCACTGCAATTCCCACCTCTCAGCCCCGTTTCCCCTTTTTCCCAGCCTTTTCCAGCTTTTCCTTCAGCTGTTCTCCTTCTCCGTCCCAAAAAAAGCTGGAAAAGTTCTTTTTTTAATGTTTTTTTTTTTTCCCGTTTTCTGGGTTTTCCTGCTTTTTCCTATTTTTTTCGGCTTGTTTTTCCTTTCCTTGGCATAAAAATTCCCTGGAAAAGTTGGAAAAGTGCCTTTTTTTTTGGGGATTTTTTTTCTCTCTTTTCCAACATTTTCCTTTTACTTCTCTTTCTCTTTCCCTAAAAACCTCCCTGGGATCTGCTTTGTTCTCCCTGGAAAACTCTTTCCTCACGGATTTCCCCCTTTCCCTCCTCCCCGTCCCGCTGCTCCCCGCCCAGAGCCCGGGATCCCGGTTCATTCCCGGTTCATTCCCGGTTCATTCCCGGTTTTTCACGGAGTTTCCCTTTCCCAGTGAAGCCGTCCCCGTCCAAGAAGAGCCGGGGCGGCGGCGCCGTGCCCAGGAGGAGCTGCCAGGGGGGGACCCCGGCCCCAAACCCGGCCCCAGCCCCGGCCGGGGGCGACGCCAGGGCCCCCCCGGGCACCGAGCTGGACCTGGAGCCAGGTGGGAGCTCAGAAACCCCGTTTGTGTCCCAAAATGCCCTGTTTGTATCCCAAAAATCCTGTTTGTGTCCCAAAATGCCCTGTTTGTATCCCAAAAACCCCGTTTGTATCCCAAAAACCCCCGTTTGTGTCCCAAAATGCCCCGCTTGTATCCCAAAAACCCCCGTTTGTGTCCCAAAATGCCCCGTTTGTATCCCAAAAACCCCGTTTGTGTCCCAAAAACCCCCGTTTATGTCCCAAAATGCCCCGTTTGTGTCCCAAAACCTGTTTTCATCCCACAGGATCCCCGTTTCTATCCCAAAAATCCCTGCCCCATTCCCAGGTACCCAATCACATTCCCAGTTTCCCATTCCCAGTTTCCCAATTGCATTCCTGTCCCCATTTCCAGTTTCCCATTCCCAGTTTCCCAATCCTATTCCTGACCCCATTTCCATTGCAGGCTTCTGACCCCATTCCCAGTTTCTTGCCCCCGTTCCCAGTTTCCCAATCCCATTCCCAGTTTCCCATTCCCAGTTTCTGACCCCGTTCCTGTTCCAGGCTCCCGTCCGGATCTGCTCCCGCGCTCGGTGCTGGGGTCGGGGGGCACAGTGGCTCTGTCCCTGTCCCCATTCCCAGTTTCCCATTCCCAGTTTCCCAATCCTGTTCCCAGTTTCCCAGTCCCGTTCCCAGTTTCCCGTTCCCAGTTTCCCAATCCCGTTCCCAGTTTCCCAGTCCCATTGCCAGTTTCCCATTCCCAGTTTCCCGTTCCCGTTGCAGGCTCCCGTCCGGATCTGCTCCCGCGCTCGGTGCCGGACGCCGGCGGGGCCGCGGTGGCTCCGTCCCCGTCCCCGTCCCCGTCCCTGTCCAGCCCCTCCCTGGGCAGCGCCGGAGCCACCTCCCCCCCCAGCAGGTGGGGAACGGGGGAAAAGGGGAAAAGGGATCGGGAATGGGGGTTTGGGATTGGGGAAAATGGGGTTTGGGATCGGGAATGGGGGTTTGGGATTGGGAATGGGGGTTTGGGATCGGGAATGGGGGTTTGGGATTGGGGAAAGGGGTTTGGGATCGGGGAAAATGGGGTTTGTGGTTGGGGAAAGGGGTTTGGGATTGGGAATGGGGGTTTGGGATCATTCCTGAGGGGTTTGGGATTGGGGAAAGGGTCTGGGACCATTCCCGGTTTTCTGGGGCCGTTTCCCTGGAATGCCCCCATGGAAAATGGGGAATCCCCCAGGCTGATCCCGAATCCCTGCAGGTCCGTGGGGGTTGAGGTGCACCCGGGCCCCGTTGCAGCTCCCGCAGCCCTGCCCAGGTGAGCCCAGCCGGGATTTTGTGGGATTTGATGGGATTTGATGGGATTTTCTCCAGGAATTCCTGGGGTTTGGAGCTCTGGGCTCGCTGCTTTCCCAACCTTCCAGGGGTTTTGGGAAATCCCAAATCCGGGGTGTTCCTGCTTCTCCTGTTCCCAGGGCTGGAGTTCCTGTGGGATTCCCAGGGAATGCTCTCTCCATCCACAAATTCCATGGAATTCCCAGGTGGAATTTCCACGTTCTCCACGGGCAAACCTGGATTTTTCCAGTGCTTTTTGGGTGGTTTCCCCAGGATTTCCTGGGAATTCCATGGGAGCAGCAGGGGGTTGGGATGGAGGGCTGGCTGCCATTCTTTGGATTTCCCCCCAAAATTCCCCAAAATTCCCGTTTTTCCCGTTGTTCTTCCAGCGGATCCCCCGGGCCCTCCCTGGCCCTGGAGCTGGAGGAGCTGCCGGAGACCGAGATCAGCTTTGTGAGTGTTTTCCATGGAAAAAAACCGGGAATTCCCTGGGATTGGGGGATGGATCCTGGAATATCCTGGGAATGCAGCGGGAGCAGCTCTGCCCTCGCTCCCGGGGCTCTGGGCATCCCAAAATCCCTGGAATTGCCCCAAAAGGAGGAAAATCCCTCAATCCCGAGGGTCTGGAATATCCCAGATCCCACCCAGAGCATTCCCAGATTTTCCCTCCTTTCCCGGGGTTGGGAATATTCCCACTTTTCTCAGTTTTCCCTCATTCCCTGTTTTTTCTCTTCCCAGTGAACGGGCGCCGGTGGAATCCCAGCAAAGCCTCGGAATTCCGGAATTCCTGCTTTTCCCAGCGCTCCTGGGGCTGGGAATGTCCGGGGAAATCGGGAATGGCCCTGGGAAATCAGGAATGTCCGGGGAAATCAGGAATGGCCCTGGGAAATCAGGAATGTTCCCGGGAAATCGGGAATTTTCCCAGGAAATCAGGAATGGCCCTGGGAAATCGGGAATGGCCCTGGGAAATCGGGAATGGCCCTGGAAAATTGGGAATGGCCCTGGGAAATCAGGAATTTTCCCGGGAAATCGGGAATGTTCCCGGGAAATCGGGAATGGCCCTGGGAAATCGGGAATGTTCCCGGGAAATCGGGAATGTCGGGGTCCCCCCGGAATTCCTGGGAACACCGAGCACGCCAGGGATGGAAGCCCTGGGAGCAGGGAGCTGGAATTCCCAGGAATTCCCGGATTTTGGGATGGAAAACGGGGAGAGAATTCCTGGAAAATTCCCAGCCGGAATCGGAGCCGCGCCGATTTTTTTGGGGGGAATTTTTTTAGGTTTTTTTTGGATTTTTATCCTGATTTTTTTTTTTTTTTTTTGGAATTTCCATAGGATCCCATCCTGGCTTTCAGTCCTGGGGGAGTTCTTGGGATTGTTAATTATGAATTATGAATTATGAATTATTAATTTTTATTCAGGAATTGGGCTTTGCTCCGGGTTTTCCATGGGAAATCCCCTGGAAAAGAGGGAAAAAAGGAGGAGAAATCATGGAAGAGCTCCTGGCTCCCCTTTTCCCAGCAGGAATTTTGGGAACCTTTTCCCACAATCTGGGAAGAATTTTTGGGATTTTTTTGGGAATCTTTGGGATTTTTTGGGGATGTTTGGGATTTTTTGGGATTTTGTGAATCTGAGCTCGTCCCGGGATTTCCCCCCAGATTTTTTAAGGATTTCCCTCCAAAATCCCGGGTCAAATCCCACTTTTCCAATCCCCAAATCCCATTTTTTAACACCTCTGACAATCCCACAAAATTCCTGGAGCAGATTTTGGGATGGGATAAAAACAAAAAACCCCAAACCCAGAATGAGGAATTTCCCACCTGGATCCCAAAATCCCAAAAATTCCGAAATTCCCAAATTCCCGGAGCGGCCCCCGGGACTGGAGCTGATTTTTGCTCCATCCCTGATTTTTTTAATGGAAAAAATTCCTTTTTCCCCCAAACTCCCGCTTGGAAAAATCCCATTTTTTATACAAACCCTGGAATTTCGAGCTTTTTGTGCCGAAAACCCCCGGAATGTGGAGCAGGGAGGGAATTCCCTCCCGGGACCTTCCCCACCCTCCCTTTTCCCACATTTTTTTAAGGAAAAGCTGAATTTTCCTGCCCCCAAATCCCAGATTTCCCTTGGACCGGCCTTAGCCCAGCACAGGGAATTCGGGGACAATTCCATGGATTTCCCCTTTTTCCTTGGAATGTTTGTCTATATTAGACAAAGTCCCTCCCAGTCCCCTTTTATTCCCATTTTGTATCGGATCAGGAGGGGAAATTTCCCCAATTTTTTTCCCAATTTTCCCTTTTTTTCCCCCATTTTTCCCCCATTTTTTCTCCCATTTTCCCCTCATTTTTTTCCCAATTTTTTCCCCAATTTTCCCAACTTTTTTCCCAATTTCCCCCCCTCCCAGAACGGAATATTTATGAATATTTAAATATTTTTGGGATAATTCCCCTTTTTCCTGGGAATTCTCCCCATCCAGAAGCTGCGGGGGGAGGGCTGGGGTTGGAATTTTTGGGGTCAGGGTTTTTTTGTTGGGTTTATTTTTTTTTGGGAATTTTCCTGTTCCAAATGGGGAAATTTGGGAATTGTGGGGGGAATTTTCCAGGAGAAAAAGAGGATTTGGCTCTTCCTGGGAATGGGAACGGAATCCTCCTGGAATTTGGGGCGGAATTCCTGGAATTCTCCTGGACTTGGAATGGAAACTTCCCCGGACTGGAGGGGAATCCGTGGAATTTTCATGGACTGGGAACGGACATTGCCTGGACTGGGGAATGGAATTCTCCTGGATTTGGGACAGAATCCGTGGAATTCTCCTGGATTTGGGAAATGGAATTCTCCTGGATTGGGGAATGGATTTCATGGAATTTTCCTGGACTTGGGAATGGATTTCATGGAATTTTCCTGGATTTGGGACAGAATCCGTGGAATTCTCCTGGATTTGGGACAGAATTAATGGAAATTCTCCTGGATTTGGGACGGACTTTTCCTGGGTTTGGGGATGGAATCCGTGGAATTCCCCTGGAATTTTCTGGGGATTTTTTCCCCCGCCCTGGAATTTCCCTGGATTCGGGAATTTGGATTTCGTGGGATTTCCCCCGCGTTCGGGGATGGAATTTTCCTGGATTTGGGAATGGAATTCCTGGAATTGCCGTGTCCAGCCTGGAATTGTCTGTCACCCTCGTGTCCCCGGGTGGGGCCAGCTCTGCCCTGGGGACATTTGGGGGGACATTGGGGACACCCCTGGGGTGGCCTTGGCCGGGGGGGACATGGGGACACAGCCCTGGGGACATCTGGGGGGACCTGGGGACAAGGGGACATCTCGGGGGGGACAGAGGGGCCGTGGGGACACCCCTGGGGTGGCACAGGGGGACAGGGGACACCCCCGGGCTGTTCTCGGAGCCCCTCGCAGACCCCGCGGGGGGTGGCGGTGGGAGGGGACCTTAGGGGACAGTCCCGGCCCTTTGGGGACATTCCCGGATCTTTGGGGACAATTCGGGACCTCTGGGGACAATTCGGGACCTTTGGGGACCACGGCGTCCCCCGGCTGCCATGGGCTCCCCGCCCAGAACTACAACTCCCAGCATGCTCCGCGCCGCACCACGCCCAGACGGGGCGCGCTGATTGGCTGCGGGGTCTGGACCAATCAGCGTGCGCGTTGTTGGGCGTTGTGGGGAACGCGCTGGCCCTGAGAGGGGGAAGGAGGCAAGATGGTTCTGGAGAGCACTATGGTGTGGTGAGAGCTCCGGGAGCGCCGGGACACCCCCCGGAGACCCTCCGGAAACCCCCGGGCAACCCCCGGCAAACCCCGGCACCCGCGCGGGCACCCCCGGCCCGCCCGGCCGCTTTCCCTGAGTCATGGCGGGGGGTGCGGAGCGGGCCGGGCCTGAGGGGAGAGAAGGACGGGGGACAGGAGGGGACAGACAGGGACAGGGAGGGGACAGACAGGGACAGACAGAGACAGCAGGCGACAGGGGGTGAGGGGGAAATAGGACCTGAGGGGATGGGGGGCTGAGGGGACAGGGAGGGACATGAGGGGACAGAGAGAGTCTGAGACAGAGACGAGGCAGATTTTGTGGCTTGAGCTTCACCTGTTCCCAAAAACCCCGGATTTGGGGTATAAACGTCAGCAATTCCCAAAAAAAAAGGAAATAGATTTTGGGTAATGAACCTTGGCTCTCCCAAACCTCCGCATTCCCATAAAAATGACATTTTAGACTGGAATGAACCTCATTTTTCTCTGAAATAAAGCGGATTTTAGGGAGCTAAACCCCATCCACCCCAGCAGAGGGAATTTCCCGTGATTCCCTTGTAACATTCCCGTTTTTTTGGGGGGAATTTCAGCGTGGACAACAGCGAGTACATGCGGAACGGGGACTTCCTGCCGACGCGGCTGCAGGCGCAGCAGGACGCCGTGAACATCGTGTGCCACTCCAAGACCCGCAGCAACCCCGAGAACAACGTGGGGCTCATCACCCTGGCCAAGTGCGGCATTGCCGGGAATCCCCGGGGTTCGGGATCCACGGGGGACGGGCTGGGAGTGACTGGGAATGAGTGCTGGGAATGGGAGGAAACTGGGAATGATTTTGGGGTCGTTGCAGGGGGGAAGTTCAGGAATTCTTGGAATGGCTGTTCCCACTTGGAATGGGAGGGATCTGAGGATTTTGGAGGCAGGAGCTTCAGGAATTCTGGGAATGGGAGGGATTTGGGGATCGCTGGAGGTACAGAAATCTGGGAATTCGGGGAATTTCCTCCCAGATTCCCAAAGAATCCCCAGGAGTGTTTCCTGTAGCTGAATCCCAGGGGGAATTCCCTCCCTGCCTGAATCCCAGGGGTGAATCCCTCGGGATCCCTGGGAATTGCCCCATCCCGTGTTTCCCCAGTAACTGCGAGGTGCTGACCACGCTGACCCCGGACACCGGGCGCATCCTGTCCAAGCTGCACACGGTGCAGCCCAAGGGCAAGATCACCTTCGGCACCGGCATCCGCGTGGCACACGTGAGTCCCCCGCGGGATTCCCGGGAATTCCGGCCGCTCCCGGGGCTTCCCGGGGTCTGAGGGCGTGGATGTGGGACATGGGCTCTTCCCGGGGTCCTGGATGGGGGAAATTTGGGGTTTCCTTGGGTGTTTGTGGTGAAAATGGTGGGGGAGGCTTTAAAGTGTAAATCCATGGGAATTTAACAGAAACCCCCCCTAAATCCCGGGATCTGGGGGTGGGGGAATCCCCGTTTTTCCGGGAATCGGGCCAGGGATGCCCGATTTCCCGGGAATGGCCCCAGATCCGGGGTTTTGGTGCAGCTGGCGCTGAAGCACCGGCAGGGCAAGAACCACAAGATGAGAATCATCGCCTTCGTGGGCAGCCCCGTGCACGACAGCGACAAGGACGTGAGTGCCAGGAGGGAATGACGGGGCTGGGATAGCGGGAATGGACACAGGATCGGGGCTGGGAACACGGGATAACAATGGGAATAATCATGGGATCACTGTGGGATCAGGGCTGGGATCACGGGATAACAATGGGATAATCTGGAATAGTCATGGGATCACTGTGGGATCGGGGCTGAGATCATGGGATAACAATGGGATCAACTCCCAAAAAATCCAGGGCTCAGCCCAGGATTGGCCCAGGATTGCAGGGGGTCACAAGTGTGGATCCCTGGCATGGATCCCTTGGAGCTGATCCCTGGCATGGATCACTGGGATGGATCCCTGGGCACTGGTTCAGGACCAAATTGGGAATGTCAGTGGGATGTGGGCGCTGGGCCAGGTCCCAGATCCTGCTGATCCCAGGGAATTCCTGCCTCTCCCCAGCTGGTGAAGCTGGCCAAGCGCCTGAAGAAGGAGAAGGTCAACGTGGACATCATCAACTTCGGGGAGGAGGTGAGAACCCCGGGAATTGCCAGATTCCAGAGGGAATTCCGGGCCTTTTCCAGCTCCTTGTTTGGGGCTGGGAAATCCTGGTGGGTGTTTTTGGGAATGAGGTCAGTCCTTGGGGGCTTTTCCAAGGTTAGTGTTCCAGGGAAAACCCCAATTCCCAACCTTTCCCTGGATCCCAAATCCTCCCCATCCCCAACTCCTGCTGGGAACCTCCTGACAGTTGGATTTGCCATTCCCAGAGCCCTCTCCTGGCACCACAACCCCACCAAACCCCAAACTCCTCCCCCAATCCCCCACTCCCAGCCCCTCACCACCCCACTCCCGTCGCAGGAGGCCAACACGGAGAAGCTGACGGCGTTCATCACGGCGCTCAACGGCAAGGACGGCAGCGGCTCCCACCTGGTGACGGTGCCACCGGGGCCCAGCCTGGCCGACGCCCTCATCAGCTCCCCCATCCTGGCGGGCGAGGGCGGCGCCATGCTGGGGCTGGGCGCCTCCGACTTCGAGTTCGGGGTGGATCCCAGTGCTGACCCCGAGCTGGCTCTGGTAGGGACCCCAAAAACCCCAAATGTCCCAACTCCCCCATCCTGCTGGGGCTGGGCGCCTCCGACTTCGAGTTCGGGGTGGATCCGAGCACTGACCCCGAGCTGGCTCTGGTAGGGACCCCAAATTCCATGGGATTGGGTGTTTACAACACCAAAACCCCAAATGCCCCAACTCCCCCATCCTGCTGGGCCTGGGCGCCTCTGACTTCGAGTTCGGGGTGGATCCCAGTGCCGACCCCGAGCTGGCTCTGGTAGGGACCCCAAAATTCCCAGGAATTGGGGAATTTCCAGCAAAACCCTGAATCCCCCCCAGCACTGAACTCCAGGGCTCCCAGTCCCCTCCAGGGAACCCTATCCCCAGCTCTTCCCAGATCCCAAATCCGGGATTTTGGGGTTCTGCAGGCGCTGCAGGTGTCCCATTTCCTGAACCCCAAACCGTTTTGGGATTGTTTGTGCAGGCACTGCAGGTGTCCCGTTTCCCAGATCCCCAAGCCAGGGTTTTGGGGTGTTTCGTCCCAGATCCCCAGCCCTGTTTTGGGGTGTATCCCCAGCCCTGTTTTGGGGTGTTTTGGGATGTATCCCCAGCCCTGTTTTGGGGTGTTTTGTCCCAGATCCCCAGCCCTGTTTTGGGGTGTTTTAGGGCCTATCCCCAGCCCTGTTTTGGGGTGTATCCCCAGCCCTGTTTTGGGGTTTTTTGGGGCCTATCCCCAGCCCTGTTTTGGGGTGTTTTGGGGCCTATCCCCAGCCCTGTTTTGGGGTGTTTTGTCCCAGATCCCCAGCCCCGTTTTGGGGTGTTTTGTGGCCTATCCCCAGCCCTGTTTTGGGGTGTTTTGTCCCATTTCCCCGACCCCAGCCCGTGCCTTGGGGTGTTTGTCCAGGCTCTCCGTGTGTCCATGGAGGAGCAGCGGCAGCGGCAGGAGGAGGAGGCGCGCAGGGCGGCCGCGGCCTCGGCTGCAGAGGCCGGGATCGGAGCGACCGGGGGAGATGGTGAGGGGCGACGGGGGGCTGGGGTGGGGCTGGGAACGGGAGTGAGGGGATTGGGAATGGGATTGGGAACGGGATTGGGAGCGGGATTGATGGGATTGGGAATGGGAGTGATGGGATTGGGAATGGGATTGGGAGCAGGATTGATGGGATTGGGAACGGGATGGATGGGATTGGGAATGGGATTGGGAGCAGGATTGATGGGATTGGGAACGGGATGGATGGGATTGGGAACGGGAGGGATGGGATTGGGAAGAGGGATTGATGGGATTGGGAATGGGATTGATGGGATTGATGGGATGGGGTTGATGGGATGGGAATGGGATTGATGGAATGGGACTGGGAACAGGATGGATGGGATTGATGGGATTGGGAGCGAGATTTATGGGATTGATGGGATGGGAATGAGGAGGACTAAAAAGCAGGATGGGTTCAGACTGGACATTGGGGATTTTAATCCTTCCCTGGGCGAGTGGGGACACCCATTCCTGGGACCCCCCTGGATTCCCGGGATGCTCCGTGCATTCCTGCACACCCTGTGCACCCTGGACACCCCTGTGCCCTGCGTGTGCAGAGTCGGACGAGGCCCTGCTCAAGATGACCATCGGGCAGCCGGACTTCGGCCGCGCGGGGCTGCCGGACCTGAGCTCCATGAGCGAGGAGGAGCAGATCGCCTACGCCATGCAGATGTCCCTGCAGGGCGCCGGTGCGTGGGGAAACCCTGGGGAAAACCTCGGGAAAAACCTGGGAAACCCTGGGAAACACCTCGGGAAAAACCTCGGGAAAAGCCCAGCCCGGCTGCTCCAGGGGCTGCCCATGGATCATCTCTGGGTTTGTTTGGCTTTTGCAGAGTTTGCCCAGGCCGAGGCGGCCGAGGTGGACAGCGGGGCGGCCATGGACACCTCCGAGCCCGCCAAGGTGGGCAGCTCCCGCAATTCCCCACTCATCCCATCAATCCCAAAAATCCTACCCCACCCACAGGACAGGGGTGGGGTCACCCTCAAAGTTCTTCCACCCCAAACCATTCCAGGACTCCCTGTCCTGCTTTCTTTGGGATTTTAGGGACAAATCCCAGATCCTGCCCCGGTTATTCCATGGATTCCCCGTTCCACACTCCAATAATGCCAGTCCCTCTAGACCCATCTGGATTGGGATGATCCCGAATCCCCCAGGCCGATGATCCCAAATTCCCTGGGCTTTCCTGTGGATCTGGGTGATCCCAAATCCCCCAGGCCGATCCCCAATCCCACTCTTTCCTGTCATTCCCGTTGTTTTCCCTGCAGGAGGAGGATGACTACGACGTGATGCAGGACCCCGAGTTCCTGCAGAGCGTCCTGGAGAACCTGCCCGGGGTGGATCCCAACAACGAGGCCATCCGCAACGCCATGGGGTCCCTGGCATCGCAGGCACACCGGGAACAGCACCGGGAGCAGAGCCGGGAGCAGCAGCGGGAGCAGCAGCGGGACAGGAAGGACGAGGAGAAGAAATGAACCCGGGAAACGCCGCAGCAACGGGGGCGCCGGGAATTGGTGAATTGCTGAAATAAAAGGAGTGAAAGGCATGGGTTGGGTTTTGTGGGAGTAATTAAATGGTTTTTTTGGGAATTCCAGGAATAATTAAAGGAATTTCTTGGGAATGGAGGGGATTTATTGGGCGTTGTGTGAATAATAAAGGGAATGGAAATAATTTCTTGGGAATGGCAGCAATGATTAAAGGGATTTCTTGGGAATAATTAAAGGAATTTCTTGGGAATTCTGGGGAGGATGAAAGGAATTCCCTGTGCTGGGGTTGCTGGGAACAGAACTCCCTGCAATTCCCAGGAATTCGGGATTGGGAATTCTCGCAGCGGCTCCCGGCATCCCCCGCGCGCTGTTTACCGTGAGGCTGAAGGGCGGGGCCGGGCTGTTGATTGGCAGTAAGATCAACCAATCACGGAGCGGGAAGGGCGGATGTTGTCATTCTGGCGGCGAATAATATAGGGAGGAGGGCAGGGATTAATGTGAGTGGCAGCTCTGCAGGCCAATGAGCAGTGACAATAGGCTTGGCGGCATTTTGGGCACTCCAGCCAATGGGAGAGCGAGGAAGCAGAGGCGGCCTTGAGTGACAGCGCTCTCCAATAATGGCATCGCGCACCATGCGGACGTGGGCGGCACATTCCCTCAGACGCCTCTGTGAATGACAGCGCTGGCAGCGAATGGGAGGAGGGGGTTGAGGCTATTCCGGGCCCGGCCTGGGCGGGTTCTGATGCTCAGGGAGGAATCCCGCGCCCAACAGGAGCCCCCGGCCGGGAGCCGCCGCCATGGACGCTCCTCGAGGCCAATGGCGGCCGGAACCCGCGCTTGATAAACAGCGCGCTTTAACCAATGAAAAGCGTGATAAGGCGGGGGATAATTGATAGACAGCGCTTTTAACCAATCGGCAGCGAGATGCGCCAGCGCTGATAACCAATAGGAAGCGAGGTTATCGCGGTGGGCGAGGCTTCGCGGGTTGAATGACACCCGCGCTTCCCAATCAACACGCCCGCTGTGGGGCGGGTCTCGCTCAGCCAATGGGGAGTGCGGACGGCCGCGTTCACCATTGAGTGACAGCGGAAGGGACCAATTGGAATGTGAATTTTTAAGAGTGACGGGCCGTGCAGCCAATGGAAAAGCGCGTGAGGGCGGGAACGCGCGGCGCGAGCGGCCGGCGGGGCGGGGGGGGGCCAAGCAGGAAGTGGCGGAGGGGAAGCAGCGCCGCTGAGGGGCCCGAGCGGGACCGGGATCGGAACCGGGAATTGGGATCGGGAATTGGGAGCGGGAACCGGGATCGGGAACAGGCAGCGGCAGCGGGGAGCGCCCCCGCGCGCATCTCCAGGTAGCGGGGCCGGAGGGGCGGGAGCGGCCTGAGGGGGTCAAGGCCTGAGGGGGGGCGCGGCCTGGGCGGGAAGCGCGGCCTGAGGGGCCCGGCCCCGAATCCCGGGATTTGGAGCGGGCAGCGTCGCCTCCTCCCTGGGAAAATCCCGGGGTTTGGAGGGGGCAGCGTCGCCTCCTCCCTCGGCAGATCCCGGGATTTGGGGGGGTCACGGTCACCCCCCTATTGCTGGGATTCTGGAGGGTCATGGTCACTTCTTGCGACAGAAAAATCCCGGGATTTGGGGGGTCACGGTCACGCCCTCCCATCCCAAAAACCGCGATTTGGAAGGGTCGTGTTCGCGTCTTCCCACAAAAAAAATCCCGGGATTTGTGGGGATCAGGATTGTCCTCCTTCATCCTGAAATTCTGGGGGGTCGCGGTCGGTCCTTCCCCATCCCAAATCCTGGGATTGGGAGGGGTCACGGTCATCCCCTCCCGCCTGGAATTTCGGGGAGTTTGGGGTCGGTGTGAGGAGTTTGGGGTGGGCAGTTTGGGGTGGGGATGGGGGATCTGGGATTGGAAGCTCGGGATCGGCATGGGGGCCTTGGGATCCTGGATATTTGGGAAAACCCCAAAATCCCACGGAATCCCTGCCCAGACCCCCGCAGCCCTTGTGGGAATCCTGGGAAAATCGGGAATCCCGGGAAAATGGGGATTCCCGAGCCCTCCCTTTGGGATTTTCGGGATCCCGGGCTCGGGGCCAGGCTGCGGGGCCGGCAGATGGTCGGGAATTAATCCCCTCCAAATCCCGGGAATTTAATCCCGCACGGATCCCTCGGGACAAGGCAGCGGCGCCAGGATGGGGAGAGCGGGATGGGGGTTTGGGATTGGGATGGGGAATTTGGGATCGGGAGTTTGGGATCGGGATGGGAGGCTTGGAATTGGGGTTCTGGGTTTGGAATGGGGGTTTAGGATTGGGAGTCTGGAATTGAGGATTTAGGATCAACATGGGGAATTTGGGATCAGGACAGGGAGTTTGGGGTTAGGATTTAGGGTCAGGATGAGGAGTTTGGGATCAGTGTGGGAGCCGGGATTTGCCGCAGGTGGAATTTTGGGACAATCCCTCCCTGTTTGTGGCTGTCCCCGCCTCCTTTTCCGGGGCCGGGGAGGATTTTCCAAACCCCGCTCCTGATCCCATTATCCAGGCCTGGGTGTGTTCATTCCCAGAAATAAACCGGGATTGGGATCGGGATCGGGGAGGAAGGAGTTGGGGTGGGGAAATCCGGGATCCATCCCAGACATTCCCAGGGATTTGGATGTGAATGGGGAAGGACAAAGGGAGCGATTCCCCCCTGGAAAACAATTCCCAGCTTTTCCAAAGGAGTCGTTCCCTACCTGGGGAGGCTTTCCCCGGGATGAAAGGGCAGGAAAGGGGGATTTGGGGAGGAAAAGGCCTCTCCCCAGGCACATTCCAGAGGGAAATGAATGGAATCCCACCTGCCTGGAGCTTTCCAGGATCCAGCGGGAATCTGGGGCTGGAATTGGGGTTGGATCCCTGAT
This sequence comes from Basileuterus tristriatus, assembly GCA_035047985.1. NCBI lineage: Eukaryota > Metazoa > Chordata > Aves > Passeriformes > Parulidae > Basileuterus > Basileuterus tristriatus. Next base: position 1,367,745 of record JAWWMR010000104.1, read on the forward strand.
TTCCCACCTCAGATCCAGCGGGAATTTGGGGCTGGAGTTGGGGTTGGATCCACGGCTCTTTCCCCTCTTTCCCAGTTTTCCTGGCTGGAAAACCGTGGGATCAAAACCCCTCCTCATGAAAGGAGTTTTTTCTCTAAGTGAACCAAAAATCCTTGGAGCTTCCAGGCCTGCTGGGAATTCCAGAATTCCAGGGGTTAACAGGGAATTGCTGTCCCCGGGATGTGACAGATCCTGGGCTCAGCTCCAGTTCTGGAACAGGGCCGGGATTGAGCCGGGATGGGGCGGAGGATCCCGAGGATTCCCCGGATCCTGAGGATTTCCCGGGAGTTCTGGGAATTTGGGGGATGGATCCGCAGCAGGGCTGGGATGGGAAGGGGAATTTTTGGGATGAAAGGGGGAATTTTTGGGATGAAAGGAGGAGTTTTTGGGATGGAGAGAAGGTGTTTGGGGTGGAAGGGGAATGGGAATGGAAAAGGCTGCGGGACATCAGGATTCCCTGGTGTTTTTGGGGATGGAAACCCGGGAATTCCCAAACTCCTCCCACCCTGAACCCCTTTCCCCCACTCCAGCCATGGGGGACATGAAGACCCCGGATTTCGACGACCTGCTGGCCGCCTTCGACATCCCCGACATCGACGCCAACGAGGCCATCCAGTCGCACCAGGAGGAGCCCGAGGCGCACGGGAAGCAGCTGCCGGGGGAGCCGGGCCCCGGCGCGGCGCCCGAGCCCGCCCTGCCCCACGCCGACATCTCGGCCGTCAGCGTCATCGTCAAGAACACCGTGTGCCCCGAGCAGGCCGAGGCCAAGGACGGGCACGGGCACGGGCTGGCGCCGCGGCTGCTGCACAACGGCTTCGCCGGCACGGGCGCGGCCCCCGAGGGCCCCGTGGCGCGGCCCGCCGAGCCCGCCCCCAACGGCGACTGCTGGGCCAAGGAGAAGGGAGCCAAGGGCCTGGAGCTCTTCTCCCACTTCAGCCCCGAGCCCGGCCAGGACGGAGCCAACCTCATCGACAGGGCCCGGGAGGGCAAGGCCAAGGACAAGGCCCCCATCGCGGGCTGCAAGGAGCCCCTGGGGGACGGCCCCGAGGGGCTGGAGCCGCCGTTCCCAGCGCCGTTCCGGGCAGGACCGGCCGGAGATGGAGCCCATCCTGCGCCCTGCATCAAGAAGGAGGAGTCGGACCCGGAGGAGGCTCCGGGCAGGGGCTGCAGCCCCAAGGGGCTGGGGCTGGATCACCTCAAGTCCGTCACCGTCCGCTACCCCGGCGGGGACTCGCCCGGGGCGCCCTGGCCGGGAGCGGAGCCGGTGGCGCTGGACGGCGGCGCCGGGGCTGAGCTCAAACGCTCACCCGGGAGCCCCCGGGAGCCCTTCTCCTCCCCAGGAGCGCCCGTGCCGCCTTCCCCCAAGCAGCTCTCCTTGAAAGAGGAGCGGGAGATGCTGGGGAAGCCCATGGGGAGCCCCCCGAGCGTGTCCAGCGCCGAGGAGGAGGAGGAGGAGGAGGAGGAGGAGGAGGAGGAAAGCACCAACTCGCCGTCGTCCAGCTCCTCGCGGCCGCTGAAGGTGCGCATCAAAACCATCAAAACCTCCTGTGGCAGCATCACCAGGACGGTCACCAGGGTGTCCTCGGACTCGGAGCCGCCCTCCAGCAAACTGCCCGGCGAGCAGAACTCCCAGGAGCCCTTGGAGTGTCCCACGGGCATCGCCACGGAGGCGGCCAAGGAGAAATCGGAGCTCTCGAGCCCCCTGAAAAGCGCAGAGGGGCCCAAAATCGTCAGCGTGCAGCTGGGCAACGGCACCAAGCTGAAGGGGACGGTGCTGCCCGTGGCCACCATCCAGAGCGCCAGCAGCGCCATGCTCATCGCCGCCAGCGTGGCCCAGCAGAAATCCGTGGTGCTGCCCGCCAAGCCCGGCAAATCCGTGGCCAAGAACATCCTGAGCCTGGTGCCGCAGCCCCTACCCAAGGGGGACGGCCGCGCCAACGGCGGCGCCAAGGCCAACGGCGGCGCCAAGGCCAACGTGGCCGGCACCGTCATCTCCCGCAGCCAGTCCAGCCTGGTGGAGGCCTTCAACAAGATCCTCAACAGCAAGAACCTGCTGCCCACCTACAAACCCAACCTGAGCCCCCCGGCCGAGGCCAGCCTGGCGCTGCCGCCCGCCGGCTTCCGCTGCCTGGAGTGCGGCGACGCCTTCGCGCTGGAGAAGAGCCTGGCGCGGCACTACGACCGGCGCAGCATGCGCATCGAGGTCACCTGCAACCACTGCACCCAGCGCCTGGTGTTCTTCAACAAGTGCAGCCTCCTGCTGCACGCCCGCGAGCACAAGGACAAGGGGCTGGTGATGCAGTGCTCGCACCTGGTGATGCGCCCCATCGCCCTGGAGCAGATGATCGGCCAGCCCGACGTCACCCCGCTGGCCTCGCTGGCCCTGCCCGCCTCCAAGGTGGCGCAGGAGGGCGGCGCGGGGCAGGAGCTGCTGCCCGTGCTGCCCCTGGGCTCCGAGCCCGGCAGCTACAGCTGCTTCAGGTGCCTGGAGTGCAAGGAGCAGTGCAAGGACAAGGCCGGGCTGGCCGCGCACTTCCAGCAGGCCGGGCCGGCCACCAGCAGCAGCAGCACGGTGAGGGAGCTGGGAGGGCTGCAAGGAGATGGGAGGCGCTGGGAGGTGGCTCAGAGTGGTGGGAGGTGGGTCAGAGTGGTGGGAGGCACTGGGAGATGGTTCAGAGCACTGGGAGGGCACTGGGAGATGGTTCAGAGCACTGGGAGGGCACTGGGAGATGGTTCAGAGTGGTGGGAGGGCACTGGAGTTCCAAGGGTGATCCTAGGTGGAATTCCCTGGGTTCTGTGCATGATCTGATTGGAATTCCAAGGCTGATCCCAGGTGGAATTCCGAGGGTGTTCCTGGGTGGAATTCCCGGGGTTCCAAGGCAGATCCCGGGTGGAATTCCCAGGCTGATCCTGGTTTCCCAGGTGTGCTCGGTGTGCCCCATGATCCTGGATCCCCGAGGGCCGGCGTTCCCAGGGTTCTGTGGATGATCCCAGGTGGAATTCCCGGGGTCCTGAGGCTGACCTCAGCTGGAATTCCCGGCTTTCCGTGGGTGATCCCGGGTGGAATTCCCGGGTTTCCCAGGCTGATCCCGGGTGGAATTCCCGGGTTTCCCAGGCTGATCCCGGGTGGAATTCCCGGGGTCCCGAGGCTGATCCCGGGTGGAATTGCCGGTTCCAAGGCTGCCCCCGTTCCCGCAGGTGTGCTCGGCGTGCCCCATGATCCTGGCCAACCGCTGCAGCTTCAGCGCGCACCAGCGCATGCACCGCAGCCGCCCGCCCCACGTGTGCCCCGAGTGCGGCGGCAACTTCCTGCTGGCCAACTTCGAGGGGCACCTCAAGGACTCCTGCCTGCACTTCTCCCGCAGGGTGGGATACAGGTACGGAGCCAGGGAGCCCCGGGAACCCCGGGAATTCCATGGAGGGGCCTTGGGGAGCTGCAGAAATGGAGTTTGCCCATGGGGTGTGGGGGGAATTTCCTGCTGGACTGCTTGGAGTCCCACCTCAAGGACTCCTCCCGCGGGGTGGGATGCAGGTACGGAGCCAGGGAACCCTGGGAATTACAGGAATCCTTGTCTGGGGTCCTGGTTCCAGTTGGGAATTTTCCCTGAACTGGTTTGGATCCTGGTCCTTGATAGAATTTTCCCAGACCTGCTTTGGGTTCCGGTTTCAGTTGGAATTTTCCCAGAGCCCCTTTGGATCCCAGTTTCCATGGGGAATTCCATACCCCATTGTCCCCTGGGACTTTTCCAGGTGTCCCAGCTGCTCCGTGGTGTTCGGGGGGGTCAATTCCATCAAGTCCCACATCCAGAGCTCGCACTGCGAGGTTTTCCACAAGTGCCCCATCTGCCCCATGGCCTTCAAATCCGCGCCCAGCGCCCACGCCCACGTCTACACGCAGCACCCCGGCTTCAGCAACCAGCAATCCAAGTGAGTGCTCCCGGAATTCCAGGAATCCCCGGGAATTCCACAGCTCCTGGCTCCTCCCAGGGCCCAGCATCCCGGGGAGGGGCTCGGGTTCGTCCTGGAAAAGGCTGGGGTGGGAGGTTTGGGAATGAGAGGTTGGGATGGGAGGTTTGGGAATCAGAGGTTGGGATGGGAGGTTTGGGGATGAGAGGTTGGGATGGGAGGTTTGGGAATCAGAGGTTGGGATGGGAGGTTTGGGGATGAGAGGTTGGGGTGGGAGGTTTGGGAATGAGAGGTTGGGGTGGGAGGTTTGGCAATGTTCTGCTGTGGGAATGGAGCTGGCTGGGAGATTTGGGAATGGGGCCCTTGGGAATGATGGGTGTGGGGATCCCAGAGGGCTTTTCCTGCCTGAGCCATCCCAGGATTCCAGGACTGGGGGAACTGGGAATATTCCATGATTGGCAGAACCTCCTCCATGGATGGGATGAGCTCAACTCCCACCTTCCTTTTTCCATTCCTTTTCCCCTATTTTTTTCCCTCTTCTTCCCTCCTTTCCCATTTCCTTTTTCCTTTCCTTTTTTTCCTTTATCCTTCCTTTTTTCTCTCCCATTCTCTCCTTTTCCTTTCCCTTTTCCCTTCTCATTTCCCCTCGTTTCCCCTTCCCTTATTTCTGTCTTTCCCCTCCTTTCTCCTTCCCTTTTTTCTGTGCCATTCCCTCCTTTCCCCTTCCCTCATTTCTCATTTCTTTTCCCTTTGCCTTCCCTCATTTCTCTCTTTCCCATCTCCTTTTCCCCTCCCTCTCTGCTCCCCCCGGCGTGTCCCCCGCCCCGTTTTTCCCCGTTTTTCCCCATTTTTCCCCATTTTCCCCCATGTTTCTGCCCAGGATGATTTACAAGTGTGCCATGTGTGACACGGTGTTCACGCACAAGCCGCTGCTGTCGTCGCACTTTGATCAGCACCTGCTGCCCCAGCGCGTCAGCGTCTTCCGCTGCCCGCAGTGCCCGCTGCTCTTCGCCCAGAAACGCACCATGCTGGAGCACCTCAAGGTCAGGGCCCCTTCCACCCGGGAATGGCCGAATCCCGGCCAAAAATGGCAAAATCCTGGCTGGGAATGGCCAAATCCCGGCCAAAAATGGCCAAATCCCACCTGGGAATGGCCGAATCCCGGCCAAAAATGGCCAAATCCTGGCTGGGAATGGCCAAATCCCGGCCAAAAATGGCAAAATCCCGGCCAAAAATGGCCAAATCCTGGCTGGAAACGATGGAAATTTCCCCCAGATTGGGGGAAAAGGGAGTGGGGAGGGGAACCCAGCCATGGTCTGGATCCAGAAACCCACCAAGCTCCAGCACCTCAGGGTCAGCTCCAGCCCTGACGGAATTCCAGCTGGGAATGGTGAAATTTTTGCCGAGAATGGCGAAATTCTGACCGTAAATGGGGAAATTCTGTCCGGGGATGATGGGAATTTCCTCCAGATTGGGGGAAGTGAGACTGAGGAGGGGGAGCCAGCCATGCTCTGGGCACATCAAGGTCAGGCCCCGAATTCTGGCTGGGAATGGCGATGGAGGGGGTGAAATTCCGGCCGGAAATGGGGAAATTCCGTCTGGAAACGATGGGAATTTCCCCCAGACTGGGGGCAGTGGGAGTGGGGAGGGGACCCAGCCGCGCTCTGGACCCGGGGTCGCCCCGGGGTCCCTGACTGCCCGTCTCCCCCGCAGAACACGCACCAGCCGCAGCAGCCCAAGGACGAGCCCTCGCGGCGGCCGGGGGCGCTGCTGGCGCCCAAGGCGGAGC
>JAWWMR010000104.1:1378470-1392495 GCA_035047985.1 Basileuterus tristriatus
AAAAGGGACATTGAGGGGACACGGGTGGGGGGGACACAGGGACAGGGAGGACACTGAGGGGGACACAAAGGGGACACTGGGGACACAGGGGGGACATGGAGGGGGGCACTGGGGGAGAAGGACATGAGGGGACACGGGGGGAACAAGGGGGGGACATTGGGGACACTCCAAGTGTCCCCAGCAGACCAGGCGTGGGGGAAGGGGGAGGGGAAATTCCAGGAAATTTTCCTTCCCTGGGAAGCTCCGGATCCTCCCTGATTTGGAATTTGGGATCGGGACCAGGCCCCGAATGCCCCTCGTGTCCGACATTCCAGCCCCGAATTCCCAGCTGGAATTACCCGGGAAAGGGGGAAGGGGAGCCCCAGCCAGAATCCCACCGGGAATTCCCCACCTGGAAATTCCACCTGGGAATCTCATGTGGAATCCTCCCCGGGTGTCCCAGAGGAGGGAAGGACTCCACGGGGCCGGGAATTCCGGGAATTTCAGGATTTTGGGATTCCCAACCTTCAGGAGACCCCGCCCCGTTCCCACCCCGCACGTTCCATGGGATTGGGGGCGAATTCCAGGGAATTCCAAGCAGAGAAGAGGGGGAGCTGCCCCCATTCCCACCCCCTTCCATCGGGATTCCCCCCCACACTCCATTGCCGTTTTTCCCGGCTTTTCCATGGAATTCTGTCCCATCTCTCAGCAGAGTCCAGGCCGGGGGAGCAGCCAAAGCTCCGAGGCCACTTTTCCCAAGGGAACGGAATCGGGAACTTTGGAATTCTCCCGTTCCTTCCTGGGAGGGAAATCATTTTTTTTTTTCTTTTTTTTCCGGGAATTTTTTTTTTCCGGGGAATTTTTCGTTGTTGTTTTTTGCCCCGGGGCGGGGGCTCTGGAATTTCACATGATGCCGTTGGTGAGGTACTGGAAGCCGTCGTAGAGCTTGGTGGTGATGGACCTCATGGAGCCGTCCACCATCTGCTCCACCAGGAGCTGCAGCTGCTCCTCCGTCAGGTTCATGTGGAAACGCTCCTTGAGGTGCCGGATGGTGGAGGAGCCGTGGAAGCAGGGCAGCTGCGAGCCTGGAAAAACAGGAAAAATGTGAAAAACTGGGGTGGGAATGCTGGGAATCTGGGTTTGAAATGGGGGCAATGGGATGGGGGAGCTGCGAGCCTGGGAAAGGGGAAATCTGGGTTGGGATGAGGGGAAAGGGGATTCGGGATCCTGGGCAATGGAAATCTCGGATAGGATGAGGGGTTGGGACGGGGAATGCTCTGGGGGAAGCAGGTTTGGGACGGGAATTGCGGAATCCCCACCTTGCTGCATGATCTCCACGATCTGCACCACCTTGTCCATGTGCTTGCGGGCGGCGATCAGCCCCTGCAGCATCAGCATCTTGTAGTAGTTGAACATGTCCCCGTCCAGGCCGCCCATCACCTGCGGGACACGGGAATGGAGCTCGGGAATGGCCCGGGAATTCCATGGGAACGCCCTGGGAATTCCATGGGAACGCCCTGGATCCCCCCTGAATTCCCCAGACCCCCCTGGATCCCCCCGGACCCCACTCACGTCCACGAACTCCGTGGTCAGTTTGAAGGCCGAGGTCTCGAAGCCGAGGTTCCGGGGGGAGCTGCTCAGGATGAACCCGAAGTCGATGTGGATGATGTGGCCCTCGGCGTCCAGCAGGATGTTCCCGTTGTGCCTGCAGGGATTCCAGGGAATTCCGTCAGGATCACACAGAATTCCAGGGAATTCCGAGGGATCCCATCGAGATTTAAGGAAAAAACCCAACAGATGTCACATTAAATCATCCTAAAATCCCTAAGATGACATTAAGTGCCCTCAGCGTCCAGCAGGATGTTCTCGTTGTGCCTGCAGGGATTCCCAGGAATTAATTAATTCATTAATTACCTGTCCTTGACCTGCAGCAGGTAGCAGACCAGGCTGTACCATTCATTCATTAATCAATCATTAATTACTGATGTTAATTACCTATCTTTGACCTGCAGCAGGTAGCACACCAGGCTGTACCCCGCACAGCTCCTGATGAAGTTCCTCTGTGCCGACAGGAAGCTCTCGCTGTTGCTGGGGCCGTGCAGACCAGGCTGTACCATTCATTCATTTATTAATTCATTAATTAATGAGTTAATTACCTGTCCTTGACCTGCAGCAGGTAGCAGACCAGGCTGTAGCCCGCACAGCTCCTCACAAAGTTCCTCTGTGCCGACAGGAAGCTCTCGCTGTTGCTGGGGCCGTGCTCCTGCCGCAGGTACTGCAGCAGCGACAGCTGCGACTGCTTCTTGATCTGGTGCAGGGACACGGCGCTGAGCACGGGCTCGATCATCCCGCTGTCCGCCGAGATCACCAGGATCTTGTAGGGCCGGATCCAGAGCGGGACCCGCTCCTGCTCCCAGATCCACTGCGGGAGGGAAATCCAGTGAAAATCCCGTAACAATCCCCATAAAATCAAAAAACTTCCCATTGAAATCCCAAAATATAACCCCCCCCCAATAAAATTCCATAAAATGCCATTAAAACCCTGTGAAAATCACAAATCCCACAGGGATGTGGGTGTTATTGAGAATTCCTTGGGAATTCTTCAGGGATTTCCTCACCTGGAGCCATCTGAGCACGTGGAACCCCGTGAAAACTCCATAAAATCCCATAAAAACCCCCTAAAACCCTGGGATTTTTTTCCGGGAATCCCTCAGGGGTTGGGAATTTCTGGGAATGCCCGGGAGCCGCCTCACCTGGAGCTGTTTGAGCACCTGGAACGCCAGCAGCTCCTGCCGGAGGTCGTCGCCGCACTTGACGATGACGGAGAGGAGGCGCCAGGAGGGGAGGTGGCCGTAGGGAGAGGCCTCCCGGATCCTCCTGGGGGAAAACCGGGAACAACGGGATCACCCCGGCAGCTTCCCGTCGGGAGAAGCTCTGGGAATTCCCGGGAATGGACTTTATGCCATCCCATCCCAGTAAAATCTCATAAAAGTCCATGAAATTCCATTAAAATCCCATCAAAACTATCAAATTCCATTGGGGCCGATCCCGGGAACTGGGGCAGATCCCGGGATCCAGGCAGGCCCGTGGGGGTTCCCGGGTGCGGTTTTCCCTGGGATGCCCCGGAATTCCCGGAATTCCCAAGTTCCCCACCTGACTTTCTCCTGCCAGGGCTCCTTGAGGGCCACGGCCGAGGGGTCCTCGGGGTCCCTGCGGAAGGCGGTGGGCGTGTGCGCCAGCTGCTCCGACAGACGCCGCCTGCGAACGACGGGAATGGGGGGGGGGTCAGGGAAACGCCTGGAGTTCGGCTCTGGGGAGCGCCGGAATTCCGGGGATTTATCAGGGAAAACGCCTGGAGTTTGGCTCTGGGAAATGTCAGAATTCTGGGATTTTATCAGGGAATATTCCTGGAGTTCGGCCCTGGGGAATGCCGGAATTCTGGGGTTTCATCATGGAAAACTCCTGCATTTCGGCTCTGGGGAATGTTGGAATTCCAGGATTTCATGAGAGAAAACACCTGCATTTTTGCTTTGGGGAGTATCAGAATTCCAGGATTTTTATGAGGGAAAATTCTTGGATTTTGCTCTGGGGAATGTCAGGGTTACAGGATTTTTATGAGGGGAAATTCCTGGAGTTTGGCTCTGGGGAATGCCGGAATTCCAGGGTTTTTATGAAGGAAATCTCCGGGATTTTTGCTCTGGGCAACTCCAGAATTCCAGAGTTTTATCAGGGAAAATTCCTGGATTTTTGCTTTGGGGAATGTTGGAATTCCAGGATTTTTATGAGGGAAAAAACCTGGGTTTTTGCTCTGGGGAATGCTGGAATTCCGTGGTTTTCATGAGGAAAAATGCCTGAATTTCTGCTCTGGGCATTGCCAGAATTCCGGGTTTTCTTGAGGGAGAATTCCCGGTTTTCCCGGAGCTCACCGGATGTCCCCGGCGGCGATGAAGACGGGCTCCCGGCTCTCCTGGCTGGTGATGGAATCCACGGAAAACTGGGAGATGTTGTCACAGCTGTTGGTGTGCATCTCGGGGAGCTGCGGGAATCCCGGGAAAACCCCACAGAATTCCATGAAACCCCAACAAATTCCATGAAACCCCATAAAATCCCTTAAAATCCGATTGAATCCCACAAAATGCCATGAAATGCCACTAAAATCCTACCAAATCCAACTGAAATCCCATGAAATCCCACAATATCCCATAAAACCCCATAAAATCCCATTTTTAGTCAGGGGGGACCCAGAATGACAATCCTGCATGGAACCCCCAGGAACGCCCTGGGGACACCCAGAACCTTCTGGAAAGTCCCGTTCCCAGCATTCCCATCTCCATGGGGACACCTTGGGGCCGGTCCCTCCACCCTGGTGCCCCCACGGTGACCAGAACCTTCTGGAAAGTCCCGTTCCCAGCATTCCCACCTCCACAGGGACACCTTGGGGCTGGTGCCACCACCCTGGCGCCACCCTGGTGCCCAGAACCTTCCGGAAGGCCCCGCTCCGGCGCTCCCACCTCCACCTGGAGCTCGCCGATGTCGTCCACGGACCAGGCCTCGTCGTCGTTGTCGTAGTTGGGGACGGTGCTGAAGCTGCCGGCGCGGTGCTCGGGGCCCATCCCGCACTCCGGGAGGTTCTCGGCCGAGCGCGTGCTGCGGATGCGGTTCTCGGGGATGCGCGCGGGGACATTCGCCGTGTCGAAATTGTCACATTCCAGGACCTCCACGTAGATTAGGTAGGGAGCCTGGGGACGGCGGGAATGGGGGGGGGATGAGGGACGGCCCTGGGTGCTCCCAGGGCCGTTTTGGGGGGAATCCCTGGGTTTGGTGGGAAGGGAGGAAAAGGGCGCAGATCCCAGAGGGAACTGGAGCTTCTCAGGGCTTTGGGCCCAATTCCAGCTGTCCCAGCACTCCCAGTCCTGGAAGTGACACCTCCGGCTCTCCCACCATTCCCAGGCCATCCCAAATCCCATCCCACATCCCGCCTCAAATCCCAATTCCCATCCCAAATCCCAATTCCTGTCCCAAATGCCATCTCCCATCCCAAGTGGGGCACGTGCACCACGTGGGGCTCGAATCCCACAAATCCCTACCATCCAGCTCTCCCACAAATCCCAATCCCCATCCCAAATCCCATTTCCCATCCCAAATGCCCAATTTTCCCATTTTGCAAATCCCCAGTTTCCCCAGACCTTGTCCTTGGAGTTGAGCACCACAGCCTGGGATTGGGGCGCGCGCACCACGTGGTGCTCGAAGGTGGCTCCCACCATTCCCAATCTTTTCCCACCCCAAATCCTGAATATTCCCATCCCAAATCCCCAATTTTCCCATTCCCATGTCCCAGACCTTGTCCTTGGAGTTGAGCACCACGGCCTGGGAGTGGGGCACGCGCACCACGTGGTGCTCGAAGGCGGCCGTGGGCAGCCAGGCGCGCGCGGGCAGTTTGTGGTTGAGCAGGGACAGCTCCGAGATCAGGCGCTGCGTCTTCTGCTCCTTGGTGGGCAGCGTGGCCAGGCGCTTCCCGATGGCCATCAGGGACTTGATGAACTCCCGCTCCGGAGCCAGCCGGGCCGGCTGCGGGACCCGGGGAAACGGGGGGAAAAGGGGAAAAGAGGGGAAAGAAACGGGGGGGAAAAGGGGGGAAAGGGGGGAAAGAAACGGGGGGAAAAGGAGGCCACGTCACCTTCTCCACTGGGAAACGCCTTCATCCCATCCCATCCCATCCCATCCCATCCCATCCCATCCCATCCCATCCCATCCCACAGGATCCTCCCACCCCTCGCTTTTCCCTGCTCTTCCCATCCCAGACTGGCTGGGAAAGGTTTGGGAAGAAAAATAAAAAGTTGGGGAAAAAAGGAGGGAAATGGAGGTGATGGCTGGCAGTGGTTTTCCAGTGGGATCCTTTTCCTTCCCTGCCCTCTTCCCTGCCCTTCCCTTTTCCTGCTCCGGAGCCAGCCAGGCTGCCTGGAAAAGGATCTGGACAAAAATAAAAACTTGGCAAAAAAAGAAGGAAAATGGAGGTGATGTTTCGCTGGGACCAAATTCCCGCTCTTCCCTTTTCCCTTCTCCTCCCTCTTCCCGGATCCTGGAAATCTGGGATTCCCATCCTTCCCCCAGCAGAGCAGGATCCCGGGGCCTTTTCCTTCCCCCTGGAATTCCAGAGCCGACATTCCCAGCAGGATCTCCCAGTCCTGCTGGATTTCTGGGATTTGGGAGGATCCTCCCCCCGTCCCTCCCTGCTGTCCCAATCCAACAATCCCTCAGGGATTTGGGATTTCCCTCGGGATGCAGCAGCTCCCCCGTCCCCGCATCGATCCCAAAGTCCCACCCCGCATTCCCAAACTCGGGAATAACCCGGGGCTGATTTTCGGGATCCCCGAGCGCTCCGATCATGCTGGAAACGGCGCATGCAGAAAGCCACGGGCCGGGAACAGGGGGGCAACGGAAAACGCCGGAAAAATCGGGAATATCGCAGAGCAAGAGGAAAGGATCGGGAAAATCAGGGAGAGGAGGATGGGGAGGGGCATTCCCGGCTGGGAACCCGCTGGGTTTGTAGTCCACGTCCAAAATTCCCTCGGGAATTCCGGGATAACGCTCGGCTGCCCTGGCTCCAGGCACGGGAGGAACATTCCAGAGGATCCCAAAAATCCCTTCAGCTCTGCACGGGCTGAATCCCATCCCTGCAAACCCGGGATGTCCCACGGATGCCTCCCGGCTTCTCCCGCGGCATTCCGGCGGCTCTGGTATTCCTGCTCCTCCCACCCAGGCCTTCCCCTCGGAATCCCGGGAAATCCTCTCCCAGCGGAATTTGGGAATCTGGGATCAATCCAGGGATCCCTCTGGATCCCACCTCGGTCCAGGGCAGCTCCTGGATTTTCCAGGGATCCCAAACCTTCCCAAGGATCTTCCCCCAGCCTCAGGAACATTCCAGCGGTGCCGGGATCCATTCGGAGCCTCTGGAATTCTGGGTCCGGTGGGAACCTTGGAGATCTTGGATCTTCCAGCCAGGGGGTTGGGAAATGCCATCACATTCCAGAGGGAAAATTCCTCTTCATCCCATTCCACAGGGAAATTTCATCCCGTTCCAAAGGAGAATTTTCTTCTTCATCCTGTTCTTTTCCAAATGGAATTTTTCTCTTCATCCCATCCCAGAGTGGAATTTTCCTCATCCCATTCCAAAGGGAAATTCCAGAGGGAATCTTCCTCCTCTTCATCCCATTCCAGAAGGGAATTCTCCTCTTCTTCCCATTCCAAAGGGAAACTCCAGAGGGAATTTTCCTCTTCATCCCATTCCTCATCCCAGCATTCCCAAGGATCCTTCCCACACCAAGATCTCCCACTCCAGCAGAACATTCCATAGGGAAGGAGGGATTATCCCTGTTTTCCACTGATTCCCAAAAAAACCCTGGAGGGGAGGAGCCGATGGCTGGGCTGGGAGGAGCAGGAATGGTTGGAAATGAAGGAATTCCTGGAATTTTGGGTGGGAATTTGGGGCTTGGAGCTCATCCCCAAGCCTCCTGTTACCCCTGAAAACAGTGGGATTTAGGATGAGCCCGAAATCTGGGATCAAATCCCAACAGAATTCCCAAATCCAGGCATGGAGAATGATCCCTGGGAATTCCCAGCAGGATCAGAGCTGGGAATGGAATCCAGGAATTCCCAGAAAAGCCCCCCCCCAAAAACCATGGAATTCTCCCCAAACTCCCTGTGCTGGAGAAAATCATGGACTACACATTCCCACCGGGAATCCTGGTGGGAAAAGAGGGAAAGATTCAAAAAAAAAAGATGGAAAAAAAGGGAAAAGGGTTCATTCGGGAGAGAAAAATCAGGGAAAACGCCAGGATTCGATTGGAATTTTCATGGAAAAAAAGGAGGAATTGAGAGAATGGAATCAAGGGATGATTGGTGGGGAAAAAAACATGGAAAAAAAGCAAATCAATTCAATCCCATCCGGCCGAGAATTTTGGGAGCCAAATTCCAAGGGAAAACAAAAACAGCATTTCCTCTTCCACCTGCAACAGAAAAGCAGGAAAAGCTGGAATTCCCTCATTCCCGGGTGGCTTTTGGTGGGAAAATGGGATTTTCCTGGATTTTATCCAACTGGAAGGGATTTTCCTGGAATTCCCTTTCCGAGGAAACGATGCCAGGATTTTTTGGGGTTTTTTTGGGAGTATCTGGGGAATGCTGGGGAAATCCCAGAGGGGTGGAATTGAGGAAATGCTGTGGCGGGAAGAGGGAGCCTCCGGAAAACGGGATCGGAACTTACGGGAGCCAGGGATTTATCCAGGCTTTCCGTACTCGAGGAGAATTCCTGGGAAAAGCAGGAGAAGGGGGGTTCGGGGCGGTTTTTTGGGGGAATGTTTTCCATAGGGAAGAGGGGAAGGAGCAGGGAAAAGGGGGGAGAAAAAGCAAAGTTTAGCTCCAGGTGCACTTCCAGCAATTCCCAAGGTTTTTTTTTGGTCCCATCCTCTTGGAATTACCAGGAAAATTCCGGGAAGGAAAATTCTGCGGGTCTCAAGGGGGATGGGATCAAAGCGGAGCAGATCCGAGCGCTGAATTCCCGGGATTTTCCCGGATTTCCTCCTCTCCGGGATTCCTCACCCCAGCCCAGAAGGACCAGGATGGATCCAGCTCCGAATTCCTTGGATTTCTGACCTTTTCCACCACCAAATCCACGTTTTTTCCTTCCCTGCATTCCAGTTTATCCCGAATTTCAGCACATCAAACGAATCCCATGGAAACGATCCCGAAAGTTCCCAAAATCCCAATTTCTGAGGCCCTTTTTACCACGGAAACATTTCTGATTAATCCCAAATTTTCCTGCCACTCCCACATCTCCCTCCAAGCTCCATCCCAAGCGATTCCCATCCCAAACATTCCAAAATTCCAGCATCTGGAATCCATCAATTCATTATTTTCTTCCTAAAAGGGATCCCATGGAGCTTCACCCCATAAAAACCAGGAATTTTGGGGCTAAAATTCCCAAAAATTCCCAAAAAAGGGGGACAGCCAGGTCTGGATCCCACCTGGGGGGAATACTGGTGGGAAATGACCCCAAAGTTCAACAGGGGAGGGAAAATTTGGGATGATTTTCCATCAATTTCCCCTTCCCTGACGATTTTTGGGATCATTTCCCATCAATTTTCCCTGCTGTTTCCAAGGAATTCCTGGATTGCAGAGGGAGGAGCACCCAGCACTTCCAAGAACTCCGGGGTTTTTGGGGGACAGTCGGGATCCAGGGCTGGAGCCTCCCCGGGTTTGTGCTTTCCCAGCTTTTCCAGGGCCGTTTCCAGGAGTTTCCTCATCCATAATTTATGGAAAGGCTCCAGTTTCCGCCTCCTCCTTTTCCACATTAAAAATTCATCCCGGCGGGAACGGCCCTGGATTTTTCCGGGGTGTTTTGATCCCGAATCCAGTCTGGAAAATTCCTTCCCACCCTTCCTTCTACCCTTATCCCAATTCCCAGAGCTTGGAACAATCCTTGGCTCCTTCCAAGGGCTCCCAGCAGAATTCCCAGCGGAATCAAACCTTGGATTTCTGATCCATTTCCCAGGAATTCCTGGGAATTCCCAGCCATTCCCAGTTTCCCTGGGGTGCATTCCACCCTCTGGAGGATTCGTTTTTCCCGGATTTGGGAAGCGCCGCTCCCAAAATCTGCTTCCAGCACCAGCTCGGGGCTCCTTTCCCATCTGGAATTCCCAGCTCATCCTGGGATCAGCCCTGGAGCACAACCCCAATCCCAGAGGAGCTCAGGGACGAATCCCAAGGAACAACCACGGGATTTTCCCAACACACCAATCCTTGGAGCTCAGCCCCACACAATTCCCTCAGGAACATCCCAGCCTCTACCTCTTATTCCTCACTCTCCACCTTGGGATGGCTGCCTGAGCCTTGGAGCACAACCACAACCCCAAAGGAGCTCTGGGATGAATCCCAAGGCACTTCCACCTCCCTGGATCAGCTCTGGGATGAATCCCAAGGCAGGACCACAGGATTTCCTCAACAAGCTCAATCCTTGGAGCTCAACCCCTCAGAATTCCCTCAGGAACATCCCAGACTTTACCTTTTATTCCCCACTTTCCACCTTGGGGTTGAAACTGAGCCTTGGAGCACAACCACAACCCCACAACTGCCTTTCCCACACAATTCCCTCAGGAACACCCCAGACTTTACCTCTTATTCCTCGCTCTCCACCTTGGGATGGTTGGCTGAGCCTTGGAGCACAACCACAACTCCACAGAATTCCCTCAGGAACATCCCAGACTTTACCTTTTATTCCGCGCTCTCCACCTTGGGGTTGAAGCTGAGCCTTGGAGCACAACCACAACCCCACAGAATCCCCTCAGGAACATCCCAGACTTTACCTTTTATTCCGCGCTCTCCACCTTGGGGTTGAAGCTGAGCCTTGGAGCTCAGCCCCAGCCCCTCAGAATCCCCTCAGGAACACCCCAGGCCTCACCTCCTCCTTGCTCTCCACCTTGGGGTTGAAGCTGAGCCTTGCAGCTCATCCCCAGCCCCTCAGAATCCCCTCAGGAACACCCCAGGCCTCACCTCCTCCTCGCTCTCCACCTTGGGGTTGCTGGCCGTGCGCTTCAGGTTGCTGCTGAGGCTGATGGACACCGTGGCGTCCGACTTGGACCTCTGGTGAGTCCGTTTGGAGGGCGACAGCCCCGTGTCGGGCCCGGGCGGGGCGGCGCCCAGCTCCCTCCTCCTGCCCGCCGGCTTCAGCTCGTCGGAGAGGATGAGCCTGCGGAGCTTGGTGCCGCGCGAGTGGCGCTGCGTGGAGATGTGCATGTCCGAGGAGTAGGCGCCCAGCAGCAGCGCGCACTGCAGCGAGAAGTCGATGCTCTGGCGGCAGCGGTGCACGATGTAGGGCTTGATGGCGTCGCCCACGTCCTCGTCCATGTGGATGTACATGTTGAGCAGCTGCGGCAGGTAGAAGTCCACGTCCTCGTGGCGGAAGCAGAAGAGGCGGTTGCCGATGTAGGCCTGCACGCCGGGCTCCTTGGAGTTGTACAGGTAGGAGATGGCCATGGAGATGTCGAAGAGCTTGGACTCGAAGAGGCGCAGCAGCCACGACTGCTTGGCCTGGTTCTGGTGGCGCCTGCGCGCCGTGCGGGCCGAGCCCTCCTCGTCCTCCTCCTCGCGGATGCGCGGCGCCTCGTCCAGGCAGCGCACGGGGCAGCTCTGCCCGTTGGGGACGGGCTGGGGGCCGCGCAGCTGCTGCACCTTCTGCAGCACCTCCTCGCACGCCCGCTGGGCCACCTCGGCGTCGATGAGCGCCAGCTCGCCCACGCCCTCCGTGATGACGCTCAGCGACGAAGCGCCCGGCTCCGGGGGGCTCCTCCCGGCCGCCGAGTCGCCCATGGTGCAGCAGGGGCTGCGCGCCTCAGAGCTGGGGAAAAACGGGGAGAAAAGGGGGTTAAACTGCGGGAAAATGGGATTTGGGGTGGGATTTGGGGTGGGATTCAACAGGAGGAACTGAGGAGAGGCTGCAGGACTCAGTGATGGGGACACGGGGAGAAAAGGGGGTTAAACTGGGGGAAAATGGGATCAGGAGTGGGATCAGGGATGGGATTCAACAGGAGGAGCAGTGGAGGGGCTGCAGGACTCAGTGATGGGGACACGGGGAGAAAATGGGGTTAAACTGGGAAAAGACTGGGATCAGGGATGGGATTCAACAGGAGGAACAGTGGAGGGGTTGCAAGACTCAGAGCTGGGGAAAACGGGGAGAAAAGGGGGTTAAACTGGGATTTGGGGTGGGATTTGGGATGGGATTCAAGAGGAGAAGCAGTGGAGGGGCTGCAGGACTCAGTGATGGGGACACGGGGAGAAAATGGGGTTAAACTGGGGGAAATTGGGATCAGGGGTGGGATTTGGGGTGGGATTCAAGAGCAGGAGCAGTGGAGGGGCTGCAGGGCTCAGAGCTGGGGGAAAACAGGGAGAAAAGGGGATTAAACCGGGATTAGGGATGGGATTTGGGGTGGGATTCAACAGGAGAAGCAGTGGAGGGGCTGCAGGGCTCAATGATGGGGAAAAACAGGAAAAAATTTGGATTAGGGAGGGGATTCAAGGGGAGAAAGCCAGGATACACCTGAAGGGAAGATGGATGTTAATCTTTTTCCCTGTTAATTCAAGGATTTTTACCTGTTAATTTCAGATTTTTCCTTGCTAATTTAAGGATTTGCTTTATCTCTTTATTTTTCCAACTCCCAAAGAAAGGAACAAAAAAGCCCTCAAGAATTTTCCCTAAATATTCCAAGTGAATCAAACCTAGGTCACCTCCCAGATACCACTTCTCCTTCTTTCTTCTCTTCTTTTCCTCTTTTTTTCCCATTTTTTCTCCAAGAAACCCCAGATGCCCAAATCCTGATCAAAGTCTGAGAGTTTGGCTCCGTTCCCCCATTCCCAGCACTCCAAATCCCACATTCCTGACATTTTTGTGGCTCTTAGATCCCAAAAACCCCATCAGAGCCTGAAAAAATCCCTGATGCTCCCATTTCTCAACGAATCCCAAAAAAACAGGGGTGGAAATTCGGGATTCCACACTCCCCCACAATTCCCATCCCTGTTTTTCCACAAATCCCAGATTTTCCTCCTGTATCCCAATCTCAAATCCTTACATGGCTGCAACCCGAATATTCCAGGGCTCCCCTCCCCTTCACAAAGCGCTCGGCTCATCCCAAAAAAACACATCCAAAGCTTTTCCCTCCTCCCAGAAATGCCTCAGGATTCCAAAGCCTGGGGCAATCCCACAGTCCTGGAATTCCCTCCTCCCATGGATCACATTCCATACACAAATCCCCACTTTCTGAGGTTTTCCAAGCTTTTGTTTTTTCCCGAAGGCTGGGAAATAAACCGGGAAAAGGCAGGGGGGAAGAAAGCAGGGGAAAAAAAATAATAAAAAAAAAAAAGCAGGAATCCACATCCCCAGCTGGATCCCAAGGGCGGCTCCTGGGCTGATCCCAGCGTGGACCCTGAACTGTGGGACCATAAATGATCCAGGAAATCTGGAGCAGGGATCACCCAGGAATTCCTGGAGCAGAAATCTGGCAGGAATTCCAGGAGCACAGCCCTGAAATCCCATTCAGAATGCCAAGGAAGAAATCAGGGGCTGTTTTCAGCAGATCCATGGGATGCACACCAGGAACGACTCCAAAACCTCAAAAAACTCTTCCAGCACCGGGAAAAAAAAAAAAAAGCTGGAAAATCCCCTTTTCCACAAAGTAATTCCCTTCTTGATTCCAGGGAAGCGGAAGGAATAAAAAGGGAGGGATTAAACGCAATTATCTCTCATTATTCAACTTCCCACCAACTCCAGCCGAAGTTTTCCAGGGACAACATTCCCGAGGGGATGAGTGACCCCCGCCAATCCAAATTTTACGCAATCCATGGAATTTTGGAGGGGATTTTGGGTAATTCCAGCGCTCCCAGAGGCACCAGATGGCCCCGGAAGGGAGGAGGGGGGGAAAGGTTGGCAAATCCCCCTGCGGAAAAGCGGCTGGAAAAGGCTCTGGAAGGGGAATTGCGCCACTTTCCCCGCGGGGAGCAGGGCTCCGGCAGCGACTCCCTGGAAAAGGGACGGGAAAAGGCTTCGGGAGAGGTACCTGGAGCGATCCCATCCCGCGAGGCTCCGCTCGGCGAGCCCGGCCCTGCGGCCGGCGCGGGCGGCTCATCCCGGGCACCGGCGGCGGCTGCTGCGGGAGGGAGAGGCGGAAAAACAGCCGGGGATCAGCGCCGAGCCTCGTCCGGGAAAAGGCCAAATCCTGCCCCGCTCCTGCGCCACGGAGCCGGCCCAGCAGCAGCAGCAGCAGCAGCAGGAGGAGAAGGAGGAGGAGGAGGAGGAGGAGGCGAGGCCGGACGCGGCCGCGGAACCGCCGGGGGGACCGGGCTGAGGGGGCGGAGGAGGCCGCGGCGGGGGCGGCGAGGGCCGGGCTCACCTCGGCGGAGCGGGAAGGCGCGGGGCGGCGGGGAGAGGCGCGGAGGGGCCGGGAGGGGCCGGTGGAGAGGCCGCAGCGGGGCCGGGGAGCGGGGCCGGCCGGAGCGGAGCGG
>JAWWMR010000104.1:1404673-1415474 GCA_035047985.1 Basileuterus tristriatus
CAGATATGGACATTAACAACCGGGGCACCTGGGGACATTAACAACCGGGGCAGTTGGGGACATTAACAACCGGGGCAGTTGGGGACATTAACAACCGGGGCAGATGGGGACATTAACAACCGGGGCAGATATGGACATTAACAACCGGGGCACCTGGGGACATTAACAACCGGGGCAGTTGGGGACATTAACAACCGGGGCACCTGGGGACATTAACAACCGGGGCAGATGGGGACATTATCAACCGGGGCAGATGGGGACATTAACAACCGGGGCAGATATGGACATTAACAACCGGGGCAGATATGGACATTAACAACCGGGGCAGATGGGGACATTAACAACCGGGGCAGTTCACAGCTACTGCGAGGAGAGGGAAGAGCATCGGCAGAACTATTTTAAAACAGAGGGGGAACAGAACAAACCAACACGCCACAACACCATAATTCCTGAATTCCCAAAATTCAAAATTCCCAAATCCCAAAATTCCCGACTCCCGGTTTTCCCGGGGGATCACAGCCAGAGGCCGGGGGTGCAGTCCCCGCGTTCCCAAATTCCTGGGGGAAAAAAAATCGGGAATCACATTTTAAAACCTCAATTTTAATAATTTTTTTAAGATAAATTCCTGCTCGCAGTTGGATCCCACCGGCTGGGAATTCCAGGGGAAAAAGGGTTTGGAACAGTTGGAAAAATTCGGGAGGAAGGGATTTGGATGGTTGAAATTCCACGGAGGAATTCCAGCCTCTCCCTGAGGGGAAGGATTTTTTTCCCAGTGGATTTTCCCGGGATTTGATCCCAGGATTTGCTCTTGGCTTTTCCTGCTTTTTTTCCTGGATTCCTGGGCTTTGCTTTGGGGTCGTTATTCCCAAAAAATGCCCTTTTTCACCCCAAAATTCCAGTTTCTGGGAATAACCGGTTGGAAATTTGCCAGGGAAAAAAACCCCAAAGGATCTTTTTTATCGGGTTTGAGAAAAAACAAAGCAAAACAAAAAAAACCCCAAACAAAACGAAAAAAAAGCAGCAAAAAAAATCCCCAGGGAGACGAGGAGAGGATCCAAAAATCCCGAAATTCCTGGGGCGTGCGAGATGTGCAGGGAAGAGGATCTGGAGCTTCCCGACTTTTCCAGGGACTCCTTTGCAATGAAGGAGGGGAAATCCCACATTCCTGAGGATTTTGGGGCGAGTGGAAATCCCACATTGCCGAGGGATTTCGGGGAGGTTGCAGATTTTTATCGGGAAGGGGAGAACTGGAAAAGTGGGGTTTTAATTGCAGGGGGTGAGGCTGAGTCAGGGCCGGCTCCGGCTTCGAAACTTTGCAGAGTTTGGGATTGTGGGATTGTGGGTTTTTTTGGGATTTTGGGGATGGATGGGATCTCAAAGCTCATCCCACTCCCACGGGCAAATCCCAGGTGGCTCCAAGAGCTGCCCGGGCTGGGCTGGGGCAATTCCAGGGATGGGAAATCCATGAGAAAACCTGGGCCAGGGGATGATTTTTCCCAAATATCCACCTGGATGATCCCACTTTATTTATATCCCCCTGTATCCCATTTTATTTATACTCACCTGGGTCTCACGTTGTTTCTGGGCAAAACCTTCCACAGGAGCCCCCATGGATAAAATAGAGGAAAAAAGGAGGGGGGAGGAAAGGGATAAAATGGGGATAAAATGCCCAGCTGGAAGCCAAGCCCGGGAAAAGAGGCAGCGCCGGGAACTTCCCCCAGACCCTTCCCGCAGTCCCGGCCCCGCCCTCGGCCCCCCCCGGGATTTGTTTGTCCCGGGATTTTCCGGGAATGAGCCTCGGGAAGCGGCGGCTGATGCAGGAAACAACTTTATTGATGGCAGGGAAAGCGGGGACAGGGATGGGAACAGGGATGGCCGGGAATGGCCCGGGGGACCCCGAACCCTGAAACCACCCGAGAGGGCCCCAAAGCAGGAATCCCCCAGGGGATCCTAAAGCCCAGAAGCACCCAGGGCACCCCAAACCCATCACCCGGGGCGCCCCAAAGCCCCGATCCCCCCCATTCCCATCACCCGGGGCACCCCAAAGCCCCGATCGTCCCCATTCCCATCACCCGGGGCACCCCAAAGCTCCGATTTCCCCCCCGGGACCCCAGTCCCGCCTCCGGCGCCCTTTGCCGAGCGCGGCGCTGCCGGGGCCGCTCAGGGCAGGGTCACGGATTTGGCGTCGCCGCCGGGGAAGCGCATCTGGTGCGCCAGGCACGGCCCGTTGGGCTCCTTGCCGAAATCCACCAGGAAGTTCTTGTTGACGCTCAGGCCGCCCTTGTCCGTGTCCACGTCGATCTGCAGCATCACCGAGCCCTCCCTGCGCGGGGACAGCGGCGGCTCAGGGCGACAGCGACCCCCGGGGCCGCACCGAGCCCGCCCGGAGCTGCTCCGGACAGCGCCGGGGAGCGCCCGGGCCCGGGGCCAGCGGCACGGGCCGGCATGGGGGCGGCTCGGGGTCCCCAATGCCCGATGGAGGGACAGGACGGGCACAGGGACGGCTTGGGGTCCCCAGCTCCCTCAGGACGGGCACAAATCCATCCAGGACGGGCTCGGGGCCGTTTCCCGTCCCCAGCTCCCCCAGGCTCGGCTCAGGCTGTGCCCGGCCAGGCCGGACCCCCTTGGGCTGAGCTCAGCCCGGGCTCTGCCCGATCCCGACCCGGCCGGCAGCGGCTCCGGGGCAGCCCCGAGGGGGTCGCGGCCCCTTCCCCGCTCCCAGCCGGGCCCGGGCAGCCTCGGGCAGCCGCGAGGCGCTCACTTGATCAGGCTGGGGTAGAACTGCCGGTCCCAGGTGCTGTAGAAGGAGTTGGTCACGTAGAGCCGCTTCCCGTCCAGGCTCAGCTGCAGCGCGGCGGGGCCGCCGTACACGCGCTTGCACTGGGACACACGGACTGGGGTTACTGGGGGTACTGGGGGCACTGGGACACACGGACTGGGGTTACTGGGGGCACTGGGGGCACTGGGACACACGGACTGGGGGTACTGGGGGTACTGGGGGCACTGGGACACACGGACTGGGGGCACTGGGGACACTGGGACTGGATTAACTGTGGCTGGATTCCAGCAGGGGCACTGAGAACAGGCTCAGGCTCACCCACGCTCAGGTGAGCACACACTCGCACTCTCGCTCAGGTGAGCACACACTCGCACTCACGCTCAGGTGAGCACACACTCACACGCTCAGGTGAGCACACACTCGCACTCACGCTCCGCCAGCGCCGCCCCCAGCCCCGCCCAGGCGCTCGGCCCCGCCCCGCTCACCTTGACCACCAGCGGCTCGGGCTGGCACTTGAGCTCCTCGTCCCTGCACACGGTCACGGGGCCCCCTCGCAGGATGCTGCCCCCCACGAACACCTGCAAGGGCCGCGCTGGCACACGAGCGTTCCCCGGCCCGGCCCCCCGCGCCCCCCGGCCCCGCTCGGCCCCCCGGCCCGGCCCTGCCCCTCACCTGCCCCACCAGCCGGGGCTTGCAGCTCCGGGACAGCTCGTACTGCCGGATGTCCCCGTGCAGCCAATTGCACACGTACAGGAACCGGTCGTCCTGGCTGATGACGAGGTCCACGATGAAGGCTGCGGGCAGAGCCGGGGCTCAGGGCCACGGCCAGCACCGGGGGAGGCCACACGGGCCTGGGCTGAGCTGGGCTTTGGGGCAGGGACCAGGACTTTGGGCTCGGTCAGGATTCGGGCTCACTAATCACTTGGGGTCACTCAGGATTTGGGGTCACTCAGGATTTGGGGTCCCCCAGCCGGCTCTGGGGTCACCCCGCAGGCCGTGCCCGGTGCAGAGCTCGCCCAGGAATCAGGAATGCCACCCCCGAGGGCACACGCACCCGGCATCTTGGGCATGATCCAGCCCGACACGTCCTTGGCCGGGATCCGGATCACCTCCTCCACGGCCCAGTTGTCTCTCTGCACAGGGACACCGAGCCCGGCTCAGCCCGCGCCGCCCCGGCCCGAGCCGAGCCGAGCCGAGCCGGGCACGGCGGGCTCAGCCCCGAGCCCCGGCCCCTCCCTGGCTCCGCTCCTCCTCCTCCTCCTCCTCCTCCTCCTCCTCCCGGCCCCGTTGCCGCTCCCCGCCGCCCCACACTCGCCTCGCAGGATTTGTAGAGGCGGAAAATGGCCCCGCTCAGGGCACAGCCCACGTAGCCCTCGGCGGCCTCGGGGTTGTGCAGGAAGCGCACGGTCAGCGGCACAGAATCCTCGCCCAGGTCGAAGCACTGCGTCAGGCTGCGGCACGACAGGTTCCACACGTTCAGGCGGCGGCCGTAGACCCCTGCGGAACACGGGGGAGAGGATGGGGGCGGCCGGGGGGGCCGGGGAGAGACCCCCGAGGGGCTCCTGGGGGGCATCGGCACGGGAAGGGCAGGAACTGGGGAGGGGGAACTGGGAAATACAGGATTTGGGGAGAACACAGAGAAATGCAGGATTCAGAGGGAACACAGAGAAATGCAGGATTCAGGGGGAACACAGAGAAATGCAGATTTAGGGGGAACACAGAGAAATGCAGGATTCAGGGGGAACACAGAGAAATGCAGGATTTAGGGGGAACACAGAGAAATGCGGATCTGGGGGCAGCAGGACCCTGCCCACCCGGGTTCCACCCCGCCCATGCTCAGCCCGAGCCTGGCCAAGGCTCCGGGCACGAATCGGCCTGTCGGGGGCACCGAGCGCTGCCGGCCCCCGCTCAGCCCTGCCGGCGCTGCCACCCGCGTGTCCCCACCTTTCTTGAGGTCATCGGGGTTGAAGCCACGCCCGGCCACTCTGGGCACCATCCCGGCCGAGCTGACCAGGACGTTGTGCCGGGCCTGGTACCAGAAGTCGTGGCCGGTCGGGGGAGCCTCACACTCGTTCTCCCAGTTGCCCTTCAGCTCGAAGGTCTCTCCGTCCAGCACCACGAAGCCACCTGGGACACACGAGGGACGGGCAGGGACAAATCCAGGCTGCTGCACGTCCAGCAGGACCCGCGGCATGGGAATTCGGGCAGGGAAATGGGAATTCCGGCAGGGAAATGGGAATTCCGGCAGGGAAATGGGAATTCCGGCAGGGAAATGGGAATTCTGGCAGGGAAATGGGAATTCCAGCAGGGAAATGGGAATTCCAGCAGGGAAAATTCACCTTTGCCGTGGCCAGCAGCGTCGCCCATGTTGGCGACCAGGACGTCGCCGTTGGGCAGGGGGTGGGTGGTAGACAGGTAGCCCTTGTTGCACTTCCAGAACACATCCACGGGCTCGATCATCTGCGCGAATCAGCGCCAATTTCAGCACCACGGAATCCATCCACCATCCATCCACCATCCATCCATCCATCCATCCATCCACCATCCATGCCTCCATCCTCCCTCCCTCGCTCCGGTGCCCCCGGCTCCCCCGGCCGTACCTTGCAGATCCGCGGCGCCCGGCACTGGGAGCCCACATCCACCACGTAGATGCGGGAGGAGATGAGGCAGGGCAGCACCAGCTTGGTCCTTTTGGCCGCGGCGCCGCCGTCGAAGCAGCCGCAGGCGGGGCCCCAGCCCGCGCAGTACAGCTCGTCCTTGAGGTTGGGCATGGGCAGCCGGTGGATAACCTGGGCACGGCCAAGGCAGCTCAGGCCGGGCCGAGCCGGGACAGCCCGCGGGGAGCGGCCCCGGGGCCGGGGGAGCCCCGGAGAGGGGCTGGGGGCGGCCCCGGGATTTGGGGAGACCCGGAGAGGGGCTGGGGGCGGCCGGGAGCAGACGGGACAAAGGTTTTAAGGTTTTCCTCGCTTCCCCGGGCACAAAGCGCTGCCCGGGCGGCCCCGCAGGGCTCGGGGGGCGCAGCCCCGGCTCGGTCCCGCCCCGGGGAGCCCGGCACGGGCCGGTACCTGGCCGTAGTGGCAGGAGCGCGGGTTGAGGTCCACGGTGGCCAGGAAATCGGGCTGCTCGATGCCGGTGCACCTGTAGGTGCAGGTCACGTAGGCGACCTCCTCCCGCGGGGCTGCGGACACAAAAGCGGCTCGAACCGCGCCGAGAGACCCGAGCGGCACCGGCAGAGCCCGGGGCAGCTCTCCGGAACGCCCGCCCTGATTTCGGGCTGCTGCCGCTCCCTGCAGCTCCCCCGGGCCGCTCCCGACCCGGGAACGAGCAGGAGCGACCTCCGGCAGCTCTGCCCAAGGCACTCGGCACAGACACCGAGCTCGGGAGACCCCGAGGAGCCCAAATCCCCCCGGCCCAGCCCCGCTCCAGAGCAGCACTCGCCTTTCAGCACGTCGGGGCACGAGGGGTACTCGTAGCACGAAGCTTTGCATCTGTCTGGGGAACAGAGGGGACACCGTGAGCCCGGCCCGGGCCCGCGCCCGAGCCCGCTCCGGAGGGTCCCTCCCAGCCCAGGGACCCCCGGGGCCACCCCGGGGCCACCGCGGCCCTCCCGGGGCACCCGTGGGGGCGCTCGGGGCGGCGCTGCCGCCTCCCGGCTCCGGGACAGAGACCCTGGGGACAGCGCGGGGACCCCTCCCCACCTCCCGCGGGGATGGGACAGAGCTGTCACCTGAGCGGAGATGGGGACAGAGCTGTCCCCCGGAGCTGGCACAGGACGGGGACACAGCTGTCACCCGGATCCAGGGCACGCTGGCAGCTCCAGCACGGACAATCGCTCTGGATCCCGGGTCCCGAGGGCCGGGCAGGGCCCCCAGGAGCCCCCAGGACCCCGCAGCAGCTCCGGGAGCAGCAGCCCCACGGGCAGAGTTCGGGCCCGGCCCGGGACACAGAGGCACCTGTGCCCAGGTGTGCCCAGGTGTGCCCAGCTGTGCTCAGGTGTGCCCAGGTGTGCCCAGGTGTGCCCAGGTGTGCCCAGGTGTGTGTGTACAGCTGTGCCCAGCTGTGCCCCGAGCCGGGCTGTGCCCGGGGCTGTGCCCGGGCTGCGGGGCAGCCGCGGGGGTCCCTTACCCATGGCTGCAGCTCTGGGGGTCGCGGCGCTGGCGGCGGAGGAAGGAGCCGGAGCTGAGGGGCAGCTGCTGCTGTCTCGGGGCTGGAGCGGCTGTGCCGTGCCCTGGCTGCTCCCGGGGGCCTTTTATCCCCGCCAGAGGGTGGGGGGAGCGCGGCCAAGCCCAGGGAGGGGCTGCCCAGCGCCTGGGAGGGGCCAGCCCGGCGCTGCGGCTTCTTTCCTCCTCCCCGCCGCCAATCTGGGCCCAAATCTGCTGCTCCCTGCAGCTCTCGAAGCCCCAAAGCCCGCGGCCGGCCCCGGCTCAGCCCGGCTCGCCCCGCACGGAACGGAACGGAACGGAACGGAACGGCTGCTCCGCACCCGCAGCGCCCCCGGCCCGGCCCGGGCATCCCCAAACTGCTCCTGCTCCTGACAGGGGGACCCCGGCCCCGACCCCAGGCTCAGCCCGGGGCTCCCGGGGGTCCCCGCTGGCCCGGCAGGGTCCCCGAGGGGGCTCTGCCAGGGACGGGAGTTT
This sequence comes from Basileuterus tristriatus, assembly GCA_035047985.1. Lineage (NCBI taxonomy): Eukaryota > Metazoa > Chordata > Aves > Passeriformes > Parulidae > Basileuterus > Basileuterus tristriatus. The sequence continues at coordinate 1,412,090 of JAWWMR010000104.1, forward strand.
GGGAGCTCGGGGACACCGCGATGGGCTCGGGGACACCGGGATGGGCTCGGGGACACCGGGATGAGCTCGGGGACACCGGGATGGGCTCGGGGACACCGGGATGGGCTCGGGGACACCGGGGTGGGCTCGGGGAGCTGCTCAGGGGATCCCGGGGGACGGGGACAGATCCCGGGGACACCGAGGGCCCTCAGGAAATCCTCACTGAGCCCCGCTGGGGCAGCTGCAGTCTGGGCAGAACACGGGGCAGCCTCCCTGGGTGACACCTGAGAGTGGGGACCTGGGGTCAGCTGGGGACAAGGGGGATTTGGGGAGCTCAGCGCTGGAAATTGGGGCTGGAAGGGTCACCCGAGACTGTCCCCAGTCCTCTGGTCACCCCCAAGTGTCCCCAAGGCCCTGGGCTGTGCCCAACCCCAGCCCTGGGTGCCACCAGCTGCACAAAAGTGGCACCAGCTGAGCTGGATTTGACCCAAACTGGGCTGAAGTGGCCCCAAAAGAGCCGAGATCCCTCCTCAGGCCCCGAGGGCTCGCAGCAGGGTCCCCTCCCGAGGCCACAGCGAGGGACACTCAGCGCCCTGGAATGCGGCTCCAGCCCTGGGGAGAGTGGCCCGGGCGCTGCGGAGGGCACAGGGACGCGGAATTGCTGCCGCCAGCAGCGCGGGGACACCGCCCGGCCTGGGGCCCGGGGATGTCCCCGCAGCGGGGACAGCTCAGCCCCCCGGCGGCTCCGGGACAGCCCCGGCACCGGGCACGGGGCACCGGGCACAGGGCAGCGCCTGAAGGGCCTTCTCTGGGCTCTGCGAGCGGCAAAATCGCGGAAAACGATCGGGTTTGGGGTGGAAAAGTACAGAAGAGGCTCTGTCCCGGGGCCGCCCTTGGCCTCCAGCCCCGCTTTGGTGTCCCCTGGACACCCCTGGGTGTCCCCGCGTGCCCGCCCTCCCTCCCCTGGCGATGCACACCCGCTCATTAGCCAGCTCATTAGCCCCCCCCTCATTAGCCAGCTCATTAGCCCGCCCCTCATTAAGGAGCCGCGCTGCTCCCCGTGGCTTCCCGAGCTGACGTCTCCGTGTCCCCTCCCTGTCCCCGCTCGGCGCTCGCGTGTCCCCGCGGCGCTGATAACAGCGAGATAAGCGCGGGCTCAGCGCAGCGCGCGTGGCCGCAGGACAAGCCCCGGCGCCCTCCGGCCGCTGCCCACGCCCCGCCGGCCACTCCGGCTCCTCCGGCCCTGGCGGGATTTGGGAACGCGCGGGGATTTGGGAACGCGCGGGGATTTGGGAACGCGCGGGGATTTGGGAACGCGCCGGGATTTGGGAACGCGCCGGGAGCGCCGCACCGGGTCGGGCCCAGCTCCGCCGCCACCTCGGACAGCTCCCGGCTCCAGCAGCGGCCCCGGCCTCCCGCAGCTCCTGGCCAGGCTTTGGCTTCCCCCGAGGCTGCCACAGCGGGGCCGGGGCTCCTTCAGCACCTCCGGTTCCTAAATCCCGATTTCTCGCGCTTTTGGCCCATTGTCCATCCTCCCTTCCCGGCCTCGGCCTCATCCCGCCCCCTCAGCCGGGCGCTGACTTTGGGAAAACGTTTGGTTCGCGGAGGGAGCCCCAAATCGCGCTGCTCGTTCCCCCCCGGGGGCTGCAGTTCCACCCAGGAGCCGCCCCCGGGGCTCCGCAGCGTTCCCGGCTCTCCCATCAGAAAGCCTCGAGCTCAAATTCCCGTTCGAGCCACGAATTCCCTGATTTTCTGATTATTCCGTGGGAAAAGGGTGATTTTTGGGAGCTGGATCCCGAGTTCCCCTAAAAATGTGACAAAACCCGAAATTCCCTGGCCAGGGGAAGGCAGGTGACACTGGATGAGCTTGGGAGTTTGTTCCCCGCTCCTCCACCAGAAATAAACGGGGAAAAAAAAATCTCACTCGGGGGAAGCGCGAGGTTTTCCTTGGTTCCAAACCCGGGGGGCTCCACTGCAGCCCAGGACGGCGCCGCGATCCCCCGGGTCGGGCTTGGAACGGGACCGAGGGAGGGGATTTGTCCCTGTCCCTGTCCCTGTCCCCGTCCCTGTCCCCATCCCCGTCCCCGTCCCTGTCGCTGTCCCAGTCCCTGCCGAGGGGGACACGCGGGGGTCCCGAACCCCGAATTCCCTCGGGATTGTTCCAGGGGACACCCGGACTCCCCAAACCAGCAGGAAAGGCCGCTGGGAGGAGCCGCTGCCCTGGGCCGGATCCCAAAATTGCCAAAGCTTTGAAGCTTTTTGGGCGAGCAGCCCCCGAGGAGCCGCCACAGCCCGAGATAATTCCAGGGCGTCTCTTGTTCCTCTGGATCCGCTTGGAATGAGGGACTTGAAAGGCTCGGGGTGGCCTTTCCTCGCTCCACGGGGCAGGAATGTCCAGCTCCAGAGGCTTTCGGGATGGGCGGGACAGATCCCAGGTGAATTCCTTCCAAATCGGGGGAGATAAACGCGATCTGCAGTGTCAGGAACGGAGAAATCTGATTTCCCCTGGATTATGGGAAGTGGGGATGAGCAGGAGAAGCCGGGAAACTTCCCGAACCGGGCTGGGGGGACGGTGCCCCCACCTCTGGTCGTGGAAAAGCCGCAGGTGAGCACAGGGAGAACCAGCCCGGCTCACCTGGGCGCAGGGAGGGGCAGGAAGTAATCCCAGCTCTTATCAGCAACTTTATCTTATCAGCCGCAGCTTTATCTCCTCTCGGCCAAGCTCACCACGGGAATTTCGAGCTCTCCCAAACGTTCATTTGCTGCGGTTTTTGTGGGATTCGCTCATTTTGGGGGCATACAGGAACTGGATTTGATGTTTGGAAACAGCGCTGAGTGCTAAAGGGACCATTAGGAGAATTCCAGACTTAATTTTGTTTGGAAATTGCACCGAGGATTAAAGGGACGCTTACGAGAATTCCAGGATTTTTGGGGCTGGAAAATCCCTCCAGGATCCTCCAGTCCAAGACAGGACCAATCCCCCCCTGGTCACCCAGACAAACGTCCAGGAACTCTCCAGGGGTGGCCACTCCGAACTCCCCGGGAAGCCCCTTCCAGGGCCTTTTCCCTTTTCCAGGAAGAATTTCCCCAGATTTCCCACCCTGAGCCTCCCTTGGCACAGCTCGAGGCCGTTCCCTCTTGTCCTGGCCCCATTCCGGGGATCAGATCCCAAATCCCTCCGGGCAGATCCCAAATTCCCCGGGATCCCCCTTTGATCCAGGCAGAGCTCCCGATGTCCCCGGGCTCTTTCCCCGGTGTCCCCTGAGCAGCTCCCCGAGCCCATCCCGGAGTCCCCGAGCCCACCCCGGTGTCCCCGAGCCCATCCCGGTGTCCCCGAGCCCACCCCGGTGTCCCCGAGCCCACCCCGGTGTCCCCGAGCCCATCCCGGTGTCCCCGAGCCCATCCC
>JAWWMR010000104.1:1415574-1427723 GCA_035047985.1 Basileuterus tristriatus
GCCGAGGGCGGGGCCGGGACTGCGGGAAGGGTCTGGGGGAAGTTCCCGGCGCTGCCTCTTTTCCCGGGCTTGGCTTCGAGCTGGGCATTTTATCCCTGTTTTATCCCTATTTGTCATCAATTTCCCCCTATTTTTTTGATTTTATTTCTATTTTCTCGATTTTATTTCTATTTTCTCCCTATTTTACCTCTATTTTATCCCTGTTTTTTCTTCTATTGTATCCTTATTCTTCTCTATTTTCCCCTCTATTTTATCCATATTTTACCACTATTTTATCCCTACTTAATTTGTATTTTATTTCTATTCTATCCCCATTTTATCCCATTGGCCAAAAATACCCAAAAACCCTAAAAAAGGGAATTTCAGCTGCTGGAAGGAGAATTTTATTGTGAGTGTTATTTTTGATCAGAACTCTCAGAGAGTGATTTTTAGGAGAGGTTGCTGCAGGAGGAGATGAAGCCCCAGGCACCCCAAATTCCTTGGGAAAAGGAATGGAGAGAAGAAAGGAGCGTGGGAAAAATGGGATAAATCCTGAATTTACTGGGATCAAAGGCAGATGTCGGAGGTGCACATTCCCACATTCCCCCATTCCCAAACACTCCCAGACATTCCCGGGTTTCCCTGGAATGCAGCGGGATCACAGCCAGATGTCGGAGGTGCAGTCCCACATTCCCCCATTCCCAAACATTCCCAGACATTCCCGGGTTTCCCTGGAATTGCAGCAGGATCACAGCCAGATGTCGGAGGTGCAGTCCCACATTCCCACATTCCCCCATTCCCAAACATTCCCGGGTTTCCCTGGAATTGCAGCAGGATCACAGCCAGATGTCGGAGGTGCAGTCCCCCCCCGGGTAGCGCACCTCGTGCGCCAGGCAGGGCCCGCCCGGCTCCTTCCCGAAATCCAGCAGGAATTTGGGATTGATGGCCAGGCCCCCCCGCGCCGTGTCCACGTCCAGCTGCAGTAGCACTGAGCCCTCCCTGCAGCAATTAAACAGAAATAACGGGGGCTGCGATTAAAACCGAACTAATCATCAATTAATAACCCAAAATTCATCCCAAAATTCCCCCTCAAAAACCCCCCTACATTTGGAATTACCAACCAATTAATACCAATTAATAACACATTATGAATCAATTATAAACCAATTAGCAATCAATTAATTGCCATTTAACAATCAACTAGTAATCAATTAATCAATCAATAAGCAATTAATAATCAGCAACCAATGAGAATCAACAACCAGTTATAAACCAATTAGCGATCAATTAATAACCAGTTAATAACTGATCAATAATCAGTAACTAATAATAACCAACAACCAACTGTTAACCAATTTTAACCAATTATTACCCAGTAAATACCCAGTCAATACTCAATCAATACCCAGCCGATACCCAATCAATACCCAATCAATACCCAGCTGATACCCAATCAATACCCAATCAATACCCAATCAATACCCAATCAATACCCAGCCAATACCCGGCCGATAGGCAGTTATTGATCGCTGTGGCTCACTTGAGCAGGCCGGGGTAGAACTGCCGGTCCCAGGCGATACCCAATCAATACCCAGCCAATACCCAATCAATACCCAATCAATACCCACTCAATACCCAGCCAATACCCAGCCGATACCCAGCCGATACCCGGCCGATAGGCAGTTATTGATCGTTGTGGCTCACTTGAGCAGGCCGGGGTAGAACTGCCGGTCCCAGGCGCTGAACAGGGACGTGGTCACGTAGAGCCGGCGCCCGTCCAGGCTGAGCTGCAGCATCTGCGGCCCCCCCGGGATCCGCTTGCCCTGAATGGAAACACACCCAGGGCTCTGAAATCCAGGATTTGGGAATGGCAAACCCCCAGCTTTGGGGAGAAAATGGAATTTTTTGGGAATGTTTGCCTCAGGACAGGAGCACTGGAATGGTTGGAGATGAGTCAGGGAATAAAGGATGAAGGATTTGGAATTCCCTCGAAATTTTTTAGAGGATTCTGGAATTATTAAGGTTGGGAAAACCCTGGGGGAATCACCAAATCCAAGGGCTTTTCCCAATTTTTGGCAGGAATTCCCTTTTCTGGTTCTTTTTGTCCCATCCTCACCTCCCCAAGAGATTTTCCAATAATTCCAGGGGTGAAAATTTCAGAATTTCCTTGCTCTGGGGGTGTCCAAGAAATTTTTTTATTCCCCATCCCAGAATTTTCCATGGAAGAAACATCAATTAAAGCTTGAAGTGGAGAATACAAGAATTTTTTTCCCAAATTTCTTAATTCCATGATTTTTCCCGAGGGAAAATTGGGATTTCAGGGATGAAGCCCATCCCTAAGGAAGCAAAATCCAGGTGGGAACAACCTCAGGAGGGGTTTTGGATGTTGGGAATCTCCAAAAATCCGGGAAGAATCAGGAAAAAAATTTGGGAATCCTCACCTGGATCACACACGGCTCCGGCTGATCCCGCAGTTCCCGATCCTCCACCACGGTCACAGCTCCGCCTTTGGAGATGCTGCCTCCCAGAAAAACCTGGAAAACCATGAAAATCCATGGAAAATCTGAATGAATCCCTTCAAAACCGTGGGAATTGGGTTTTTTGGGAATTTCCTCCTCACCTGCCCCACCAGTTTGGGGTTTCTGGGGTCGGAGATGTCGTACTGCCGCACGTCCCCGTGCAGCCAGTTGCTGAAGTACAGGAATCTGTCGTCCAGGGAAATCAGGATATCCGTGATCAGCCCTTCCGAGGGAATTCCAGAGGAAAATCAGGGAATGGGAGCAGAGAGAATCCCCAAAACCCCCAAATTCCTGAGGGAATTCCCAGAATCCCTGAGGAAATCCAGACTCAAATTCCAAGGATTTTCCTGGAAAATCCCACCCCCAGCACAGAGCAGACCCCACTCCGGATTTCCTTTGCTCATCCCAAAATTCTCCCTCAAAAAAACCCCAATATTTGGAATTTTTTGCCATTTAAAGACAGAATTCTGCCAAAATCTGCTCTGGATCCATGAGAAAATTCCCAAATTTCTCCCACTGACCTGGCATCTCCGGGAGGAGCCATCCTTGGACTTTCTTGCTCGGCACCTCAATCACCTTCTCCGCTTCCCATTTTCCTTCCTGAGGGATAGAAAACACGGAATTCCCAAAATTCATGGAATATCCACCCCACCCCACAATCCTATGACGATAAAACCTCGGAGATTTCCCTAACAGCCCTGCAATTCCATGGAAAAACCCACAATTCCCAGCGGATTTTCTCCAAAACCCCAGGAATTCCATGGAAAAAGCCCCAGTTCCCTGCAGATTCTCCCCAAGCCCCGGAGCTCACGGGGTTCCTGTAGAACCTGCGGATGTCCCCGCTCAGGGCACAGCCCACGAAGCCCTGGGCAGCGCCGGGGTCGTGCAGGAAGCGGATCTCCAGCGGGATGGAGCCCGCGCCCAGGTCCAGCTCCTGCACCAGGCGCCGCTCCCGCCAGTCCCACACGTTGATGTGCCGCCCGTAGTGCCCTGGGGAAGGGGAGATATTCCCTAAGTTCACAGTTTTTATGGAATAGTCAGCGGTTCGGAGTGAGACTGGGGGCAAAAGCGGGATTAAAAAAAAAATTTGGAATATTTTAGGGGTTTTAGACGTCAGAAATAGAATTTTGGAGGAATTTTTAAGGTCAAAATTTGGACTTTTTAGGAGTTTTGACTCTCAAAATGTGGATTTTTTATGAGTTTCTGCTCTCAAAAATGGAATTTCCCAGATTTTCCCCGGACCTTTTTCCACATCCTTGGGATCGAATCCCTGGGCCAGGACTTTGGGGACGCCCCACTCGGTGCTGAGCAGGACGTTGTGCCGGGGCTGGTACCAGAAGTCGTAGCCCAGATTTGGGATTTTTCCTCCTTTCTCCCAATTTCCTTTCACTTCGAAGGTTTCTCCATCCAGGAGGACAAAAGTGCCTGGAAAAAATTCCCAAAAAAGGAGTTTGGAGTGATTTATAGAGCTTGAAATAAAGCAATTTTTAAAAATCTTCTTCTTCTTCTTCTTCTTCTTCCCAATAATAAGAATTTCTAAAATTATTTCCCATTATTTTATTATTGGTAATAAAAAAAATTTCCTAGGATTTTATATTTTCCTGTAATAATTCCTAATATTATTTTGCTTTAAATAAAGCAAATTATTTATGTATATCTTCTTCCATTTTTAAATTAAATGAAACATAAAAGCAGTCTAGAAAATCAATAAAAAACCTGCAGGAATGTGCTAAAAATTCCAGGAAAATTCCACGTATTCCATGGATTTTGCAGGATTTTGCATGGAAATGAATCCCTCTGGACGTTTTTATGGAATCTGGAGGAATTCCGAACCTTTTCCGTTGCCATCAGGATCCCCCAGGCAGCTGATGAGGATTTCCCCGGAGCCCAGGCAGTGGGAAGTGTGCGGGAACGCGGCGTTGGCCTTGCGGGCCAGCTCCTCGGCTTCCACCACCTGGATGGGGGCAAAATGGGAAAAATTCCAGGAAAAACGGGAAAAACGGGAATAATTCCTCAGCTTCCACCACCTGGAATGGGGAAAAGTCTGGGAAAAATGGGGAAAGTTCTTGGAAATCAGGTGGCAGGGGGTAAATGGGGATTTGCAGGTAAAGGTTTGTTGGAATGTTTGAAGGGAAAAGGGAGGAAAAAAGGGGAAAAATCAGGGAATAAAGAGGGAAAAAAGGAAGGAAATGGGATAAAAGGATGAAAAAAGGGAAAAATAAGTGGGAAAAAGCAGGGAAAAAGGGGGGAATTCCAAACCTTGTGGAGTTTGGGAGCCCTGGGATCAGTGGCCACGTCCACGATGTAGACGCGGGAGGAGACGAGGCTGGGCAGGATCAGGAATCGCCGGGATTTGCCGGGGTCCCCGTGGCAGCTGCTGCAGGCGTTCCAGCCAGAGTGGTGCAGCTCGTCCCCCACGTGTGGCATGGGCAGCCGGTGGATCACCTGTGGAACATCACCTGTGGAACGTCACCTGTGGAACGTCACCTGTGGAACGTCACCTGTGGAATGTCACCTGTGGAATGTCACCTGTGGAACATCACCTGTGGAACGTCACCTGTGGAACGTCACCTGTGGAATGTCACCTGTGGAACATCACCTGTGGAACGTCACCTGTGGAACACCACCTGTGGAACATCACCTGTGGAACGTCACCTGTGGAACATCACCTGTGGAACATCACCTGTGGAACGTCACCTGTGGAACATCACCTGTGGAACGTCACCTGTGGAACGTCACCTGTGGAACACCACCTGTGGAACGTCACCTGTGGAACACCACCTGTGGAACATCACCTGTGGAACGTCACCTGTGGAACACCACCTGTGGAACATCACCTGTGGAACATCACCTGTGGAATGTCACCTGTGGAACGTCACCTGTGGAACATCACCTGTGGAATGTCACCTGTGGAACATCACCTGTGGAATGTCACCTGTGGAGCAGGATCCAGCTCCAGATCCCCCTTCCCAGAATTCTGGCATTGCTGTCCCTGCCAGGGCTGGGAAGGATTTGGGAGCCCGGATCTTCCTGGATGCAGGATGCCAGGTTCTCCTGGATTTTCCCAGATTCCCCTGGATGTTCCCAGACTCAGGACCCCAGGCTCTCCTGAAGTTTCCCGGATTTGGGACCCCAGGTTCTCGCAGATTCTCTCAGATTCAGGATCCCACGTTCCCCCAGATTGCCCCGGATCTTCCCGGATTTGGGATGCCCCGGGCTCTCCCAGGCCCGTACCTGGCAGTACCGAGGGGATTTGGGATCCACGTCCACGGTGGCCAGGAAGTCGGGAACGCCGATCCCGGTGTTCCGGTAGATGCAGGGCAGGTACAGCAGCTGCTCCCGGGGCCCTGTGGGGACACCTGGGGCTCACATCCCCAATCCCAGAAATCCCAGCAATTCCAGGATTTGGGAATGCCGAACTCCAGCTGTTCCCAGCTTGCATCCACCTCTCCTCCCCCTGATGCCAAAGCAATTCCAGGATTTGGGAATGCCCGATTCCAGCACTTGCCTTTCATGGCCTCCAGAGGGCTGGGATAGCCCGGCCCGCACGCTCCGCATTTTCCTGCTGGAAAAGGGCAAAATTCCATCACTTCCACATCCCAAAAATCCTGGGAATTTGGGGCCTTCCATTGGCTCCTCAGTGCCAATTCCCCACTGCCATCTTCCAGCCTTAAATCCATGGAATTCCCCATTCCCAATTCCTTATTCCCAGCTCCTCATTCCCAGCTCCTCATTCCCAACTCCCAACTTTTGTGCCTTGGATTTGCTCATTCCAGGGGAAAAACCCATTGGAATTTATCCCAATTTTGGGCTCCCTGAGTTGTCACAAAGTGCCAGGTTAGGAGGGATAAATTTGGGATTTTAGCAAGGGCTGGAAAAAAATGGGAGTTTCTGTGGAATTCCAGAGTTTAATATCAAAAATATTCCAAGTTCCAAGGGGGAAAATCCAGATTAAATTTGGGAAAAATCAAATTCAAATTCAATTGAAAACAACAGAGAAGCCACTGGAAAAAATCCAGGAATTTCAGGAATCTTCTCTGAAAAAAACCAAATTCCCAAAGGATTTAGGGAGTTCATGTTTCAGAATATTACAGGACTTATTTCCTTCCATAATTCCCAATTTTTTTGAGCTCCCAGATCATTCCAGGCGTGTCAATCATTCCCAAAGTTATTTATTGACTTCCAGGAACTTGGACCCAAAAAAATTCCTGAAAAAATTCCACTTGGGAGTGAAAAAAATTCCAGGAAATTCAGGATATCTTTGGTTAGAATATTGATATTTTTTACTACACATTCCTGCTACAAATTCCTCATGTTTGGCTAGGTTTGATCCCAAAATTCCCGATATTTTCCCCCTGTTTTGAACTCCCAACCGTTTCCCATGGAAACGGCTTCCAACTTTTTGACCCCTCCCACTTTTCCCACAGTGCCAAAAGTCAAAGTTCCTGGAAACCCGAGGTTTTATCCTCAAAAAACATAATCAGGAAAACTATCCTGGAAATCAAGGATTTATCCCCATAAATATGGAATTCGTCAGGGAAAAGCTCAAATCTGATCTTTAAGGATTTTTCCCGAGGGTTTTTCCTGTTCCCAAGCAGCAAATCCAGGAGCTTCTCCCAGTTTTTGGAAGTTTAGGGATTATAAATTCCCAAATAATTCAAGGGAAAAGGGATTTTAATGAAGGAATTCGAGCTCTTAATTAAAACCCACGGGGGTTTTAGGGGATATTTAAATATTTAAACCCAGGGAAAAGCTGGACTTTCACCCCCCCCTCTACCCCCGGGAACCCAAAAGCAGCAGATCCCGGGATTTTGGGTTTTTTTGGGATTGTTGGGGATTTTGGGATCTCTTACCCATCCTGGACCGGGCTGGGAATGGAAATTCCAGGAGTTTCGTTGGATTTTTACGGAGAAACAGCCGGGAAAGGGTCGGAAACCCAGGGGGAAAGGGGGAGGGCTGTGGGAGAGGAGGAGCCAAGGGGAGGATCCCGGGCACGGAAAAAACAAAATTCCGCCTTAAAATGCCAAAGGGAAACTTCCAAACTTCTCCCTCCGTGGAATTCCAGCTTTCCCCCCCGATTTTCTCCTTTTCATTCCAAATTTTCCTGACTTTTTTCCAGCCTGGAGAAGGAATTTGGGAATAGCGAAGGAGGGAGGAGTTTTGGTTCAAAACCTCGGGATTTTCGGAATGTTTCCAGGGAATTCTCTCTCAAGGGATTTCAGCAACTTTTAAAAATATTTTGTGGCTTTCGTGGGTGAAAAAAAAAATTCCTCTGGAGAATCCGGATTTCACTCCTAATTCCTGCTGGCGTTGTCCCTAATGAGAATTAATTTATTAATTAATGATTATTTATTTCTTTAGTATGGAATTTTAAAGGAATCTGCCCTTTTTCCCCCTCCTTTCAGGGAATGTTTATTTTGGAATTTCCAAAATATTTCCATTTTTTTACATCCCTGCTTTTTTCCACGAACCACCAGGAAAAGCAGAAAAAAAAAAAAAAAAAAGAAAACGGGATTCTTCTGCTATGAATAAAGAGATTAGAATGATTATTTTGGGGTCGTTCCTTTATTATTGAAGATATTTAAATTCTTATTTATTTTTCCATTTTTTGGGCTGTGTTTCACTCAGTTTTTGGGCTGTTTTACCAACACCTGCTCCAGGTAGGAGATTTTGCCCTCAGTTGGACAATTTTGGCCTCAGGGGTAGAATTTCTGCCTTCAGCTGGACTGTTTTGGCCTCAGGTGGAGAATTATTGGCCTCAGGTGGACAATTTTGGCCTCAGGTGGAGTTTTATTGCCCTCAGCTGGACAATTCTGGTCTCACGGGGAGGATTTCTGCCCTCAGCCGAACAATTCTGGCCTGGGGTGTGACATTTCGGCCCAGGCTTCCCTCAGCTGTGAGGGCTGAGCGCTGCTCACGGCCCGCCCGGCCCTGAGGGGCTCTCCGGCCGCTCACACCCAGCGCGGGACACCGGCCCGGGAGCAGCGTCGGCCGTTCTCCCGCCGCTCCCCAAGCGCTCAGCGCCTCGGAGCCGCCTCGGCCCCGCAGCAGCGGCGGATCCATGAGGGGGAGAGCCGCGAGGAGCGCGTGAGGGTCGCGACCCAGCGGCGCCATATTCCCACCCTTCCCCTTCCCTCCCTCAGCCGCCTCGGGGTCCGGCCCCGTGACGTCACCGCGCGCAGGCGGAAGTGACGTCAGCGGTATCCCTCCGCCGGCCAGGTCCCCTTTTTGTGTGTGTGGTGTGTGTGTTGTGTGTGTGGTGCGGCTGCGGGCGCCGCGCGCCTGTATCAGCCCGCCGGGCCCGACGACCTTCTTTTTCTTATCCCCCCCCTTTTCCGTGAGGGGTGAAGTAGAGGAGGTGGGGGGGGAAAGCCCACACGCACGCCAAGCACGGAGCCGCCCCCTGGCAGAACGTACAGAGGGCGAGCAGAGCCAGGGATAATTCCTTCTTCATCACCATCTTCATCCTCATCCTCCTCCTCAGCATCCCGCCAAGTGTGAGGGGGAGGGCTCATGCCACCTGCCCCCGTGCCCTGCGGGTCGCCTCGCCCGGAGAGCGGCGGAGCCCCGTAGGAGCGAGCGGCGGCAGCGCTGAGGAAGGTGAGGCGGGGGGCGCGGGGAAGGGGGGGATGAAGGCGGCGGGGTCCCCCAGGGGTGGCGGCGGCGCCGGCGGGCGATGGACATGGGGGGGATCGGTGACGGTGGAACCGGCTCGAACCGCCCGGGAATGGGGGAGAAGGAGGGAATGAAGGAGGGGGGGCGGCAGGGCCGGAGCGCGCCGTACACAAAGCGGTGGCGGGAGGAGGAGGAGGCGAAGAGCAGGAGGAGGAGGAGGAGAAGGAGGAGGGAGGGCTCGGGGTGCCGAGGAGGGGCCGGGGAGGAGCCGCGGCGGCTCCGGCGGCCGCTCCCGCCGGGCCCGGGCGGGCGCTGAGGGACGCGGAGGGATCCGCGCGCAGACCTCACGGCCCGGGGGGCGCGGTGAAGCGGCCGCCCTCAGGGGAGGGGGGCGGCGGTGATGCGGCCCCGCCGCCGCTCCCTCCGCGCACCCCCTCCCGCCATACCGGGGGTCCCCTCACGGTTCCCTCACGGTCGCCCCCCGGTCGCCACCGCCGGGGTGAGGAAGGGGCGGTCGTGTCCGTCCTTTCCCCCGTCTCCCGGTGCTGCCGCCCCCTCCTCTCTTTGGCGGCGCTGCTTCGCTGGTGGGCGGCCATGTTGGGCACGGGGATTATTTTTCGCTCTCTTTCTTAGCCGCCACAATACGCTGAGAGTGTGCGGGGGGGGCTTTTCCCGGAGTTCTCGGGAGAAGCGGCCTTTTCCCGGTTTTTAGGGGAGGCTAAGGAAAACGGGAGGGTCTGGGATCAGCGGTTTGCAGGGTGAGACCACCCCCCCATCATCTTTGGCCCTGCTGGTGCTTCACCTTCGCTGAGTGAGTGCCCCTGTCCAGCGCCGTGAGGGGAGGGAGCCCCTCGGTAGCAGGGATTGGGATCCCAGTCTTCTTCCTCGGGATTTTGGGATTGGGATCCCAGTCTTCTTCCTCGGGGATTTGGGATTGGTGTTCCAGCCTTTTCCTGAGAGATCCAGGAGTGCCATCCCAGCATTCTTCCTCAGGGATCATACCTCTCTCTTCAGGGATTTGAGATTTCCATCCCATCCCTTTCCTCAGGGATTTGGGGTGGGTTTTCCAACCTTCTCCTCAGGGATTTGGGATCACCATCCCACCCCTCTTCCCAGTTTTTCCTGTCACCCTCAGCAGCAGCTCCATCCCCTCATCCCTCCCGGATCCAAGCAGGAAGAAATGGGAAAGCTCCTCATTTTCTCCCCCGCCCAAGCCGGGATCCCAAAACTCCAGGGAGAAGCTCAGGAATTCCCTCCCTCCAGCAGGATTTGGGATTCCTTCCCTAAAACCCCTCGAGGTTGCTTCTCTGAAAATTCCCAGAGCTTCAGGATTTTCTGGAATTCCCTGGGGCTGGGATGTGCCAGGGAGCTGGGGAGGGATGGGGTCCTGCTTCCCAAAAACCTGATTTTATTTGGATTCACTGGATTTTATTGGGATTCACCTGATCCCAGCATGGGCAGAGGATGGGAGGGATCCCACCAGAAAAATTCCCAAAGGTGCTGGAAAAAATAATAATAAAAAATAATTTAAAAATCAAAATAAAGGATTTTAGAGGCTTTTAATGATTAATTAGCCCAAATTAAATCTGAATAATTAACAGGATGAGGTTTCTCCTGTTTTTTTTTTATGGATGGGAAGGTGAAGGGTGAAGTCCCAAAGGAAATTTGCATTTTGTTTCCCAAATTCCTCAAAATTCCCAGAATTTTCCCAATTCCTGGGTGCTTTAGGGCTGCTAATTAAACAGAATTAATAATTATTATTAACATGTAATTCGGGTGTGTTATCAACTTCAAAGCCAAGGAAAACCAACCATTCCTGATATTTTTGGGATTATTTTTCCAGCTTCTCAAGGCCTGGAGATGAGGAACTTTTTGGGAAGAGGCAGGAGAGCATTCCTAGGTTCTGCCTGTGGGATGGGAGACAACAAAATCCCTTTTTTTACATCCATTCCAGGAAAATTTTCCACCATTCCCCCCATCCTAGGCTGAAGCAATGGATAGAATTCCCAGATTGGGAAGCTCTGGTTAATTTTTGTTTTAATCCCTACAAATTTTTCCTTTGATCCCAAAATTCTTGGAATTCTCCTCCCAGTGCTTTTATTTTTATTTTATTCTTGCTGCCTTTTCTAAGCTGGGAATTTCGAGATAACCAAAAATCCTTTGGAATTTCTTTAAATCTTAAATTTTTTGGATTTAAAATTTTTCAAACCATGAAATAACCTGGAATTCCTTTATGGGAGAGGAAGGAAAAAATTCAAATTTTTTGTCAAGTCCAGGAATTTTCCACAAATTTCCCTGGGAAAGAAACCCATAAATAATCTGAAAATTTCTAGCTCCTTTTGTTTTCCCTTGGAATTTTGGGATCTAAAACCAACCCAGACCCATTATTCCCATTCCTTCTCTTGGAAAAAAAATCCCTGCGAGTTTTTTAGTGCCAATTTCCCTTTTTTCCCCCATTTTTCCAGGATGGCAGACACGGACCTTTTCATGGAATGTGAGGAGGAGGAGCTGGAGCCATGGCAGAAAATCAGCGACGTCATCGAGGACTCCGTGGTGGAGGATTACAATTCCATGGAAAAAAATCCCACAGGTCATTTCCCCCTTTTCCCACTTCATTTTCCCCAATTTTCGCCCTTTTCCAACTTCATTGTCTCCCTTTTTCCACCGATGTTTCCCATTTTTCTCAGTGACTTTTTAATATTTCCCACCGACTTTCCCCACTTATATTTCCCCTTTCCCCACGGATTTTTTTCCCCGCATATTCCCATGAATTTTCTCATGGATTATCCCTCTCTTCCCACTTAATTTTGTCCCTTTGTTCTCCACTTATTTTTCCCCAATTTTCCCATCGATTTCCCCCCTGTATTCCCCTGGATTTTCCCCCATGTTCCCCTTGAGTTTTTCCCCCTTTTGCCATGGATATTTTCCCCCATATTCCCATGGCTTTTTCCCCATATTCCCCTGGATTTTCTCCCTTTTCCCACTGATTTTTTCCCCCTTTCCCCCTGTATTTTCCCCCTTATTCCCCTGCCATTC
>JAWWMR010000104.1:1427823-1442286 GCA_035047985.1 Basileuterus tristriatus
TTTCCCCCCCTATTCCCTGCCTTTCCCCTGCCTTTCCCCTGCCTTTCCCCCACTTTCCCCCCCTATTCCCCTGCCTTTCCCCGCTATTCCCCACCCTTTCCCCTGCCTTTTCCCGTTTCCCCACGGCTGTGGGCTGTTTTCCAGGCGGGAACGCCGCTGTCCAGCCGGGCGGGCAGTCGCTGCTGCTGGCGCAGAGCCCCGCGCCCGGCCTGGGGGCCGTGGTGACGCAGCCGCTGCTGCGGCCGGTGCAGCTGATGCAGAACGCCAACCACGGCACCAACCCGCCCGCGGGCACCCAGCCCATCTTCATCACCACCCAGGTCAGCTCCTGGCCCAAAGCTGCCCGGGGAATCCCGGGAAAACCCTGCTTCCCTGGGAAAAATTCCCGTTCCTCGCTCTGCTTTGGGTGCTGCTTTTCCTGTTGCTCCAAAATCTCCCGGGGCTGTGGGATGGGGGTTGTAGCCCATTGTGTGTTTGGCTCAACAAAACTTCAAAGCCTCCAGAGGTTTTGTTTTCCTTGAACCCCAATCCTGAACCCCAAATTCCAGTCCTGATCCCAATCCTAAGCCCCAACCCAAATCCTAAACCCAGTTCTAAATCCCAATCCTAAGCCCCCAAACCCAACCCTTATCCTGGGTGATTTTTAGGTTTGTTTGGGATATTTTTTGGGGTTGGAATTCCCCCAGCAATGGCCTGAGGGTGACAGATCCATTGGATTCCAGGAGTTATTTTTGGGTTGGTTTGGGATGGTTTTTGGGTTGGTGTGGGACGGTTTTGGGGCTGATGCATCCCTTGGGTTTCAGGGGTTCCCGGTGCAGAATGTCCGGCCTGTGCAGAGCCCCATGAACCAGGTGGGCATCGTGCTCAATGTCCAGCAGGGCCAGACCGTCCGGCCAATCACCCTCGTGCCAGGTAATTAATTCATTAATCAAACGAGAACCATCCAGTAATAGCTAGTAATGGGAATAATGCTAATAATGATGATGGTGATGAGGTGTGGCCAGTGCAGAGCCCCATGAGCTCGTCCCCCTTGTGCCAGGTAATAATACTAATAATAGTAATAGTAATAATAATAATCATCATCATCATCATAATAGTAATAGTAATGACAAGTGGCTAATGTAGAACCCCATGGGCCAGGTGGGCCCCATCACCCTTGTGCCAGGTGATCATCATTAATAATATTAATAATAATTATCATTAATAAGAATAAAAGCTGTAAATCCCAAATAAAGCTGTAAATCCCATATTTCCTGGGATTGGGGGTGGATCATGGCTCTCTGTTTGTCTTTGAAGCCCCAGGTACCCAGTTTGTTAGCCCAGCAGCTGGGATTGACTAATTCCAGATACAGACTCCTAACTCGGGATTACTCGCACCTGGATTAAAGCTGTAAATCCCAAATTTCTGGTTTTGGGACTGGGGTGGGATGACGGCTCTCTGTTTGTGTTTGAAGCCCCAGGTACCCAGTTTGTTAAACCAGCAGTTGGCGTTCCCCAGGTGTTCTCGCCCGTGGCGCAGGTGCGGCCGGGCAGCGCCGGGCCCGGCCGGCCGGCCACCAACGCCTTCGCCACGGTCATCCCGGCCACGCTGACCCTGCGCAGCACCGTGCCCCAGGCCCAGGCGCCCCAGCAGAGTGAGTCACCCAGTCCTGATCCTAGCCCAAATTCCTGACCGCGTCCCAAATCCCTGATCCTAGCCCAAATTCCTGACCGCGTCCCAAATCCCTGATCCTGGCCCAAATTCTGGATCCTGGCCCCAGTTCCCGATCCTATCCCAAGTTCCTGATTCTGGCCCAAGTTCCTGATCATATCCCAAATTCTCAACCCTAGCCCAAATTCCTGTGGGAATTCTCATGGAAAAATCCATGGGAACCAGGGGGTGGCATTGGGAGTTGGGCCTGAGTTCGCTTTTGGCTCAGAGTTTATTCACATGCTAGGAAATGAGGAAAATCTGGGGCAGTTTGGGTAAAAAAGGTGTTCAGTTTGGGAATTCCTGGCTGGGATTTCACTGGAGTTTTGTCCAAACCATCCCTGGGGGGAGACTCGAGGTAGAAGATCCAGGCCAAGTGGCAGGGGTAGAATTCCAGGCTGGAATTTCGCTGGAATTTTGTCCAAACTATTTCTGGTGAAGCCCCAAGGAGGGAACCGGAGGAGGTGGCTGAGTTCCCCCCCCTGTTCCCGTCAGGAATCCCACAGAACGCTCTCCCCTCCTCAGTGAGCATCGCCAGCTTCGTGACCGTGAAGCGCCCGGGCGTGCCCGGCGATGGAGGCGGCAGCGGCCCCGAGGTGGCCAAGCTGGTGAACACGCTGGGCACGGTGCCCTCGCTGGCACACGGCCCCGCCACGCTGGCCGTGCCCAACAGCAGCCCCGGCAGCGCCCAGCACGGCCCCGCCGGCGAGGCCTCGGCCTCGGCCGCGCCCCGGAAAGGTAAATCCCCTAAAAAAAGGGAATTCCGCCCTGCCGGGGGCAGGACTGGGGCTTGGGGGGTGCTCTGGGTTTGTGGGAGGCAGGAGTTGGTTTAAGATGCTTTTTGGGATAAAGGGTGGTGGGAAAGGGAAAAATAGGGAATTTTGGGAGGCTTTGTGGGACAAAGGGTGTGAAAATTGGGGATCTTTTTGGGATTATGAGTGTCTGGGGCAGGGGAGAAGTGGGAATGGTGGCACTAGGAGCTGATCCGTGTCTGTCCTGCTGCAGGCAGCTCCTCTCCCATTCCCAACCTGGATTTCCAGGATGGGGGACGCAAGGTCTGTCCCAAGTGCGACTCGCAGTTCCGCGTCACCGAGGCGCTGCGGGGCCACATGTGTGTAAGTCATCATCCCAGGACTGGGGAGCTCTAGGCCCGGCTTAACAAGTGGGGATTCATTCTAGACCTGGCTTAACGAGTGGGGATTCGTTCTAGACCTGGCTTAATGAGTGGGGATTCATTCTAGACCTGGCTTAATGAATGGGGATTCATTCTAGACCTGGCTTAAGGAGTGGGGATTCATTCTAGACGAAGTTTAACAAGTGGGGATTCATTCTAGACTCAGTTCAATGTCTCCATATTCATTGTCCCAGCCCCAGCTCACTGTCTGTCATTAATTACCCCAGTCCCAATTAGCGAGCAGCTGTTAATTACCCTGTTTCCATAGTACTGCTGCCCGGAGCTGGTGGAATTCCTGAAGAAACGCAAATCCCTGGATTCCGAGCCTGCCCCGCCCTCGGCCAAGGCCCCCTCCCCCGCCCAGGGCGCGGCCCCGGCCCCGCCCCCGACCCCGCCCAAGGCCGCACCTGAGCCAGGTGAGGGCGGGGCCGACCCCGCCCAGGCCAAGCTGATCATGCTGGTGGATGAGTTCTACTACGGGCGGGACGGGGGCAAGGGGGCGGCTGTGCCACCGTGCCCCAGGGTGCCCACATCCTTCCGCTGCCCCCACTGCACCAAGCGCCTCAAGAACAACATCCGGTGAGCCATCGGCCCTTAATTAGCCGTTAATTAGCCATTAATTACCTGGGAATAACCCAGAAATGGGATGGGAACAGTGTGGGAGTGATGGGCAGTGGGATGGGGGCACCGCTGCCCCCACTGCACCAAGCGCCTCTAGAACAAGATCCAGTGAACTGTTACCTGTTAATTATCTGCTAATTATCCGCTAATTATCTGGGAATAACCCAGGAATAACCTGGGATTGTGGGAGTTGTGTGGGAATGGGCTGGGATTGTGGGAATGACAGGCAGTTGGGGCATGGGCACTGCTGCCTCAAGAACACCCCAGTGAGGAGTTATCCAGGAATTTGCCAGGAATAATCCATGAATAGCCCAAACCGAGGTGGGAGCGATGCACAGAGTGCATTTTCCCGGGATGGGGAACAGGAATCTCCGGGAATTCTGTCCCTGCAGGTTCATGAACCACATGAAGCACCACGTGGAGCTGGACCAGCAGAACGGGGAGGTGGACGTGCACACCATCTGCCAGCACTGCTACCGCCACTTCAGCACGCCCTTCCAGCTGCAGTGCCACCTGGAGAACGTGCACAGCCCCTACGAGTCCAGCAGTCAGTGCTTTTCCTGCTTTTCTTTGGGATTCACCTGGGAATTTCCTCTGGGGCTCATCAGGGTTTTGGACAGGGAAAATTGTCCCTCCTCCCTCACCCCTTGCTTGAGGTCACCACAAAATCCCCCCGAAATTCCAGCCAAGTTTCATTTCTCCAGCCCCAGTTCCACCTTCTCCCATTTCCCTCTTCCCTCTTTTTTTTTCCCCTCTTTTTCCATTTCTCCTCCCTTTATCCTCTTTTCCTACTTTTTCCCATTTCCCCCCTTTTCCCCTTTTCCTGCTTTTCTCTCTTCCCTCTTTTTCCCCCTTCTCCCTTCCCCCCACACCTCCAACTCCCACATTTTTCCTAACTTTTGCCCGTTTTTCCCTGTTTTTTGGTGCAGCCAAGTGCAAGATCTGCGAGTGGGCATTTGAGAGCGAGCCACTCTTCCTGCAGCACATGAAGGACACCCACAAACCCGGGGAGATGCCCTACGTCTGCCAGGTATGGAAAACTCCTGGAATTCCCGCCTGGAATTCCCAGTTCCCACCCCAAAAATCCCAGAGTTATTATTCCCTGTGTGTGCCAGGTATGGACAAACATGGAGTTTTCCCCTGTTAACTGGGATTTTCCCACACCCTGCTGCTGAAATGCCCCAAATCCCAGGATTTTTTCCCCGTTTTCCCACATCCTGTTCAGACACCTGGGCTCTCTGGGTTTTCCTGTCCCCATCCCGGTTTTCCCGGGTTTTCCCGGGTGTTCCAGGTGTGCCAGTACCGCTCATCGCTGTACTCGGAGGTGGACAGCCACTTCCGGCTGATCCACGAGGACACGCGGCACCTGCTGTGCCCCTACTGCCTCAAGGTGTTCAAGAACGGCAACGCCTTCCAGCAGCACTTCATGAGGCACCAGGTGAGCCGGAATTCCCGGGAAAAACGGGAGTTGGGGAATGCTGAACGTTACCTGAGTCTGGGTGGGAGTTGGGAAAAAATGGGATTTGGGAGTTGCCTCAGGGTGTTCAAGAATGGCAGCGCCTTCCAGCAGTGCTTCATGAGGCACCAGGTGAGCCCCAGTTCCAGGGAATTCCTTGGGAAAAGTGCTTACTTAATAATTAATAAATAATTAATACCTACTTAATAACTAACTAGTTAATAATATAATAAAAAAATATTTCCAGAGGAAGAGTACGTGCCACTGCAACAAGTGCCGCCAGCAGTTCTAATACCCATTCAATCCCAATAAACAATTGATAGCTACTTAATAACTATTAAATAATTAATTAATAAAAAATAAATAATAATTAATACTAATTACTGCTTTTTCCCATAAGAGTGTGTACCCCTGCAACCAGTGCAGTTTTCACTCCTAATATCCATTCAGTACTCAATGAACAATTGATACCTATTTAATAACAGGTATTAGCTAATAAACAATCAATGCCTAACGGAACAATTAATGATTAATTAATGCTGATGGGTTTTCTCCAGAAGAAGAGCGTGTACCACTGCAACAAGTGCCGCCTGCAGTTCCTGTTTGCCAAGGACAAGATCGAGCACAAGCTGCAGCACCACAAAACCTTCCGCAAGCCCAAGCAGCTCGAGGGGCTCAAACCCGGCACCAAGGCACGTCCTGCCCAGGAGAATTCCTGGGAAAATTCCTGGAAAAATTACTGGAATTCCTGAAAAAAATGCCAGAAAAATCCTTGGAAAAATTCCTGAAAAAGTTCATGGAAAAATTCCCAGAATTCATGGAAAAATTCCCGAGAAAAACTCCTGGAAAAATCCCCGTGGCTTTTGTTGGCTGGGGGTGGTGGGGATGGGGAAAGGGGTGGGATTGAGTGGATTTCTTATGAAGTTTGGCGTGTGGTGGGATTCATTGGGAATTTAATGAGATTCATTGAATTTTGTGGAATTAATTGGGAATTTAATGGGATTAATTAGGAATTTACTGGGGTTCATGGGATATTTCCTGTGATTAATTGGATATTTCCTGGAGTTAATTGGTTTTTTTATAGAGCTGATTGTGTGTTTCATGGCATTGATTGGGAATTCGTCCAAACCCCAGACTCCCTGTGGAAAATCCCAATTTCCCTGATTTTTTTGTGCTCCCC
Source organism: Basileuterus tristriatus (assembly GCA_035047985.1). NCBI lineage: Eukaryota > Metazoa > Chordata > Aves > Passeriformes > Parulidae > Basileuterus > Basileuterus tristriatus. Next base: position 1,433,945 of record JAWWMR010000104.1, read on the forward strand.
AGGTGACGATCCGCGCGTCCCGGGGCCAGCCCCGCTCGCTGCCGCTGGAGCCTCCCCACGGGCTGGGCCCGGACCCGGCGCCCCTGGGATCCTCCTCCGACCCCCAGCCCCTCTTCCTGTGCCACCGCAACGCCCCCCGCAGAGCCGGCAAAAAAACGTCAGCGCTTCTCCGGGGAAAAATGGGAATTGGGGGGAAATTTGGGGAAAAACGGGAATTTTGGGGTTCTCCAGCCAACATGGGATCCTCAAGAGAGCCAGCAAAAAATAAAGTCAGTGGTTTTTCTGGAAAAAACAGGAATTTTGGGGAAACTCAAGGGAAAAACAGGGAAATACAGGAATCTGGGGAAGGAATGGGAATTTTGAGGTTGCCCAGCCAGTGAAGCATCCCCGAGAGAGCTGGCAGGAAAACATCAGTGGTTTTCTGGGAAAAATAGGGGAAATTTTGGGACAAAGTTGTGTCATTCTGGGGAAAAAAACAGGAATTCTGAGGTTGGTTTGGGAAGGTGGAGCTGGAAAACAAGGAATTAAAGCTGGAATTCCATCCTGGAATATTGACACTATTGATAATTTAATATTAGTTCAGTAATACTGATTAGTGTTAAATAATCATTCATTTGTAGCAAATGCCCATCCTAGGTGCTCCCACCCCCTTGCCCACCGAGGCCCTCCCAAAGTGCCGCTTTTGACGGATTTTGCCGTTTTTGCCCCAGGAGCGGCCTGGGCCGGCAGACGTGTCTGGAGTGCAGCTTCGAGATCCCCGACTTCCCCAACCACTTCCCCACCTACGTGCACTGCTCGCTGTGCCGCTACAGCACCTGCTGCTCCCGCGCCTACGCCAACCACATGATCAAGTACGGGGCTGGGGGAAATGGGGGAAACCTGAGCAAAAATGGCAAAAAAAGGGTGAGAAATGGGGGAGAAACGGGGGAAAACCGGAGAAATTCCTGCTGGTTCCATGCCTATGCCAACCACATGAGCAAGGATGGAAAAATCAGGGATTTGGGAACTATTTTGGACTCCTGAGCAGTTTTCCAGTGTTTTATAGGGGACTTTTTATTATTTGTGGGGTGTTTTCTTTGATTTTACAGCCGCTTCTCCAGCTTATCCCTCACTTTCTCACCTTTTTCCCTCTCCAGCAACCACGTTCCCCGGAAAAGCCCCAAATACTTGGCTTTGTTCAAGAACTACACGGCCAGGTATGGAAAAAATTCCCAAAATTCCTGACCCTTTTCATTCTGCGGAAAAATCCAGGGATTTTTGGATTTATGGGTCCTATTCCCATTGGGGGGGAGTTTTACATTTTAATTATTAATAATTATTATTTAATGTTCAATTATTATCAATATTTTAATTATTATTAGTTTAATTACTAACAAGAAACAATTGATAATAATGATTTAGTTATTAATGAATGGTTGGACACATTTTTATATCAGATAATAAAGTTTATTTATTTTTCTTCCTCCTCCCATTGTCTTCCCTTTTTCTTTCCCCTCTTTTTCCCTTTTTTCCCCTTTTTTTCCCCTTTGTCCCCCATTTTTCCCTCTTTTTTCCCATTTCCCAGCGGGGTGAGGCTCTCATGTTCCTCCTGCCTCTTCGTCACCTCTGAGGGCGACTCCATGGCCAAACATTTGGTGTTCAACCCCTCCCACGAGTCCAGCAACATCATTGTCCAAGGTAAAACTGGGAAAAAATGGGAAAAACCCGGAATTCTGGCCAAAATCCAAGAAATTTTCATATTCTGGAGCTCGGGTTGGGAATAAGCTGAATTAATTTTACTTTTTTTTAATGGGATGGAAATTCAGAATTCACTCCTGAGGGACCTTGGTTTGATTTCAGTTTTTCCAGGAATTCCCACAAATCCCAAATTCAGAAATAAAATTAAATAGAAGTAAAAACCTAAAACACCTCAAATGAATCAGCATAAAAACTGGAAATATTCTCTTTTATTCCAGGGCCTTCTTGGATATCACATTCCAGGTAACCAAAAGTTCCTGTTTATCCTTATCCCTCCCAGGCCATGGGATTGGCACATTTTTCTCATCTTTTTTCCTCCCTTTTCCATCCTTTTTTTTCTCCCCTTGTTTTTCCTTTTCCTTCCCTTTTCCCCCATTTTTCTCCCCTTTTTACTCTCCTTTTCCCTCCTTATTCTCCCTTTTTTCTCCCCTTTTTTCCCTTTTTGTTCCCTGTATTTTTTTCTTGCCTCCCTTTTGTCCTCCTTTCCCCCCTTTCCCATTTTTTACCTTTTTTCCTTTCCCCCCTTTTTTCTGCCCTCATTTTCCCCTTCTTCCCCCTTTTTTCTCCTTTTCTCCTTTTTCCCTCCCCTTTTCCTCCCCATCCCCAAACACCCCAAATATTTCACTTTTCCCACTCCCCCTTTTTCCAGGCACACCCAGGACACGCCTCAGCCCCCTCCCTGCCAAACCCCATCGCCTCCTCCCCCTCCCAAACCCCAAACGCCCCCAAAACCCCAAACCCCGCCCCAGAGCCCTCTGCAGCCCCCGAGCCCGCAGCCCCCCGAGGCCGCCCCCGCCCCGCAGCCGCCGGAGCCGCCGCAGCGGGAGCCCGAGCCGCCGCGCAAGGAGCAGAAGGAGCCGCTGTCGGTGCGGAAGCTGCGCGTGGTGCTGTTCGCGCTGTGCTCCAGCCCCGAGCAGGCGGCGCGGCACTTCCGCAGCCCTCCCCGCCGCATCCGCCGCTGGCTGCGCCGCTGCCAGGCCCTGCAGGACGAGCGCCCCGAGCTGCCCGAGGGCAAATACCTGGGCCTGGAGGCCGAGGAGAAGCTGGCCGAGTGGGTGCTGACCCAGCGCGAGCAGCAGCTGCCCGTCAACGAGGAGACGCTCTTCCAGAAGGCCACCAAGATCGGCAGGGCCCTGGAGGGGGGGTTCCAGATCTCCTACGAGTGGGCCGTGAGGTTCATGCTGCGGCACCACCTCAGCACCCACACGCGCCGCGGCGTCGCCCACCCCCTGCCCAAGGAGATCCAGGGCAACGCCGGAGCCTTCATCGAGTTCGTGCAGCGCCAGATCCACGCGCAGGAGCTGCCCCCGGCCATGATCGCCGCCGTGGACGAGATCTCGCTGTTCCTGGACGCGGAGGTGCTGGGCAGCGACGAGCGCAAGGAGAGCGCGCTGCAGACCGTGGGCAACGGCGAGCCCTGGTGCGAGCTGGTGCTGACCCTGCTGGCCGACGGCGGCGTCCTCCCCGCCCTGGTCGTCTCCAGGGGCCGCCCGCCCTGTCCCGCCGCCCTGCCCAAATCCATCCTGCTGGAGTCCAAGGAGAGCGGCTGCGGCGACGACGAGATCATGGAGCTGTGGGCGGCCCGGGTGTGGAGGAAGCACGCGGAGTGCCGGGGCGGCGCCTCCAAAGGGATGCTGGTGCTGGATTGCCACCGGACGCACCTGTCCGAGGAGGTGCTGGCCGTGCTCAGCGCGGCCGGGGCGCTGCCGGCCGTCATCCCCGCGGGGTGCAGCTCCCGCGCCCAGCCCCTGGACGTGTGCGTCAAGAGATCCCTGAAAAATTTCCTCCACAAAAAATGGAGAGAGCGGGCGAGAGATCTGGCGGATTCCGACTCCTCCGCGCTGCTCCAGCTGCTGCTGGGGTGGCTGGGAGAAGCTTTGGAAGTGCTGGGGAATTGCCCGGAATTGATCCGGAAATCTTTCCTGGTGGCCAGCGTCCTGCCGGGGCCGGCCGGGGACTCGGCATCGCCGCGGCGCAACGGCGACGAGCAGGAGGAGCTGATCGCCGCCATGGAGGAGAGGCTGAAAATCGCCAAGACTCGGGAATCGTCCCCGGAATTCCCGGAGAACGACGACCCCGAGGCCGACCCCGAAATCCTGCACCGGCTCTTCGAGGGGGAGAGCGAGGCCGAGTCCTTTTACGGCTTCGAGGAGGCGGATTTGGATCTGATGGAAATTTGAGAATTCCCGGAAAAAAAGGGGAAAAAAAATGGGACGGATTCATCCCAGAAATTCCTGGGTTTGAAGAGGCCGAGGAGCGCCGGGAGTGGAAGGGGTGTTCCCTGGTTTTGGGCCCGAAAATTGAAGGATATTCCAAGGTTTGGCCGCAGAAATGGAAGGATATTCCCAGTTTCTGGCCCCCAAAACTTAAAGGATATTCCCTGTTTTTTGGAGATCCCAACACGTCCCAGAAATTGAAGGCTATTCCCAATTTTCTGCCCCAAAAATTGAAGGATATCCCCTATTTTTGGCCCCCAAAATGAAAGGAAATGCCTTGGTTTTGGCCCCAAAAATTAAAGGATGTTCCCCATTTTTGGAGAGCCAAACCCACCCCAGAAATTAAAGGATATTCCCATTTTTTAGCCCCAAAAGCCCAAGCATATTCCCAACTTTTTGGCCCCAAAACAAAGGACATTCCCAGTTTTTGGAACAAAGAGACGAGATCCCAGTTCCCAGCAGATTTCTGGGATTTTTCCGGATTTGCCGTTTCCACCGATTTTTTGGGAGGATTTTCGTGACTCTTTTTTTCTTTTTTTTTAAATCTAAAAAAAACTGAAAAAAAGAAAAAAAAAAACTTGGATTCACTGTGTTGGTATTTCCTTGGAATTCTCTCTCGTGGGTGGATATTTTTTGGGAATTTTACCTCACTTCTATCATAATTCCTGGTTTTTAGCGGTGGGAATTTGACGTCATTTGTGCCCAGGTTTTTTTCCAAGAAGACAAAACGTCCCTGGATTTAACTCCCAAAAAAATTGGGGGAATTTTTCTTTCTTTTTTCCTTGACTTTTTTTGGAATTTAACCCAGAAAATCCCTGTTTCTTACAGAAAATTCCTTCAGATTGGCTGCGAAGATTCAGTTACTTTAGGGTTTTTTTAATGGAAATTGGGAATTTGGATGGAATTTTGGTGGAATTTTAGGGAGTTTTGAGGGAATTTGGTTTGGGAATTGTGGAGCCACCATTCCACGCCAGCAGTTTTTGGGATTGGCGCTGCTTTTCCTGCCCTGAACTCAATTTTCCCAGTTTCTCCCCAAAAACTTCCCATGGAGGGGCAGAAAACCCCAACTTCTCCTTGCATTTCCCCCTTTTGGATTGTTAATTATCAACTTTATTTAAAAAATAACCATCCTGGAAAACCCCACCTTCCTTAGGGTCGAAAAATCTGGGATTTGTGACTAAAACTGTGACAAAAAAACCCAAAAAAATCTATGAAAAAAAAAGATTTTGGATTGATTTTTCACTGCCAGCTCCGATTTTTTACCGGAATTTGCATGTTTTTTGGGAAATTTTTTTTTTTTATTATTATTATTTTAAAAATTCTTGGAATTCCCAAATTCCAGAGGCACCTGGCACCTGTTTTTCCATAAGATTTGTGGAGGTTCTTTTTTTTTTTGGGTTTTTTCCCGGAAGGAAAACAGGAAAAAAAATATTTAAAAAATATTCAAAATAAATAAAATTAAAAAAAAAAAAATGGATCATCATTGAATTGTACAGGAGTGGAAAATGTGGAATAAAAGCAGGGAAATGGATTTATAAATAAACAGTGTTTTTATTGTGGAAAAAATTCCTTCATTCCCACGGGATTTGGGTGGAAAAATCCTGGATTTAATTGTTTTTTTCCGTGGAGAATTCCTGGGTTTTTTTAAGGAAAAGTTGGGAAAATGCTGCTGGAGGAATTTTGGGAATGTAGAGGGGAAAAATTCCATTTTAATTGGATTTTTGTGGCTTCGAAATCCCTCCGGGTTTGGGATTTTGAGGAGAAATCCCATGGAATGCCCCAAAATCGTGGACAGGGTTTAGGGATTCCTGGGCTCCGTCCCAGAAGGGCTTTTTCCACCTCAGAAATTCCACAATTTCAGTAAAAATTGGGATCTGGGGCCACAGCTTCCACCCAGAATTCCAGAACTTCCTGAAATCTGTTTTCCAGGAGAATTCTCATGGTTTTTTGAGGATTCCCAAAGAACAAACACACAGATTGGTCTTAAATGATCGATTTTATTCCAAAAAACCACCAGATTTGCCATTCCAGAGGGAAGGAAGGGAGGGGATAAAAATGGGGATTTGACGAGGCCAGAGCAGCTCCTGGAGATCACTCAAAACCTCTGGAAAAACAGAAAAAAATGAGAAAAACAGGGAAAAAAGGGGAAAATGGTCATTAGAGGGGCAGAAAAAACACCTGGATGTCCCTCAGGGAGCAGGAATTGTCACCCTGGAACACCTGGATCTCAGAACACCTGGATGTCCCCCTGGAATTCCCAATCCCGCTGTATCCAGGTGGGAATTGCCTGGGTGTCCCCAGAACCCCCGGAATTCCAAATCCCGACATTCCAGGTGGGAATTACCTGACCACGTGGGCGATGTCCCAGTTGGCCTCCAGGGTCAGGGGTCCCTCCAGCTCCACGCCCTTCTCCGTCACCGTGGCGACCTCGTACTGTGGGAAAAGCCTGGAATTCCTCAATTCCCACCCGGAATTCCAAGGGAAAAACCCTGGAATTCCCCTAATCCCCACCCAGAATTCCTCAGTCCCCACCCGGAATTCCACAGGAAAAACACCGGAATTCCTCAATCCGAGCCCTGGGATTCCATGGGAAAAGCCCTGGCATTAGGATGGGTTTGGGGTGGATCCCATGGATTTGGGGATGGATTTTGGGTTGAATTCCCAGGATTTTGGGATGGATTTGGGATACAAACCCTGTTGAAGGAGCGAGCATCCCTGTAGTAGAGCACCTTCAGGCAGCGCTCCAGCAGCTCCCGCGCCTCCTCCCGCGTCGGGAGCCGGTCCCGGTCCCGCTCCAGCTCCGCCCGCAGCAGCGGCTGCACACGGATTGGGAATAAAGGAAAAAACAATTAAAATGAGATCAAAAACATCAGAATATCAATTAAGAAATAATGAGCTAAAAAAGAAAAGAATCAATTAATAATTTAATGATGAAGCAAAGACCGAGCCTGGGCTCACCTGGGCCAGGTAAGCCCCGAATCCCGTGGCCAGCGACGGCGCCTCGTAGGCCACGCCCAGCATGTCGACATATCCCAGGAAACTGCGGAACAACAACGGGACAGTGAGAATCAGCCCGGGAACCGGGAATTCCCTTGGGGAAAGAGCAGGAAGCACCCCAGGAAAAAGCAGGAATTTCACTGGGAAGCAGTGGGAACCACGGCAGGAAAAGGGAGCAGGAATTTCCCTGGAAAGAAGGAGAAAGCCCCGGAGCTGCCAGCACCGGGCTCCTCACCTCTCCCCGCCGTAGACGCCGGCGATGAGCACGGTGTTCCAGAGTGGGTTGATCTTGGAGCGCCGGTTGTACAGGACCCGCGTCAGCCACGAGTGCAGCGCCCGCGGGCTGTAGCTATGCCCGTCCCCCAGCAGCTCCTCGTCGATCCTGAAATTCCAGGGAATTCCGGCCTTGGATATCAGGGATTTGGGAATTGGAGAGCGGGAATTGGAGAGCAGGCATTTGGGGATTGGAGCAGAGCAAAAAATGCTGCTGAATCCGGGGATGGAATGCCAGGAAATTCAGGGATTTGTGCTCAAGGAATTCCAAAGAATTCAGGGATTTTGTGCCCAAGGAATTCAGAGGAATTAATGGATTTGTGTTCAAGTAATTCTGGGACTAGAGCAGAGGAATTCTGGGGATTGGTGCACAGAAAAGACTGGGGATGTGAAATTCCCGTATTCCCCTGGAATTCTGGGGCGGGGACTTTGCAGGAATCAGTCAGGGATTTGGAGATGGGAAATTCCCAAATCCCCGGTAATCAGCTGGAGATTGTGGGATGGGGAATCCCCGAATTCCCGGGAATCTTACACCATCTGCTCCAGGAGCTGCCGCAGGTGCTGGAAATCCGCCAGGTCCCCAGAAGCTCCAAGCACAGTGGAGTCGTTGACCTTGAGGAGCCGAGAGATGCCCCGGAACCGTGCCAGGGATCCGAAGGATCCCACCGTGTCCGCAGCCAGCATCACCCCCCCGGAGAACTTCAGCCCCAGCACCGACGTCCCGGTCACCATCGGGCTCCTGGCACACCAAGATCGGGGTCACACCGGTTTGGGACCCAGTCACACCAGTGTGGTTCCCAGTCACAGCGCTCTGGGTCCCAGTTACACCAGTCGGCCTCAGTCACTCCAGTTTGGGTCCCAGTTTGTCCGTTCTGCGCCCCTGGAGTCTCCCCGACATTCCCACATTTTCTGCCCCTTCCCTTTCCCCCTCCCCAGTGCCCCCAGTTCTGCTCCCAGTTCGCCCCCCCAGCCCTCAGAGACCCTCCCCAAATGCCCCCATTTCCCCTCCCACTCCCCAACGTCTCCCCATTTTCCTGCCCCCTCACGGACTCCCCCCAGTTCCTCCCCCCATTCCCCCCAGGACCCCCCCCATTCCCCCATCCCCCTCAGGAGCCCCCA
>JAWWMR010000104.1:1446995-1459683 GCA_035047985.1 Basileuterus tristriatus
CGGAAAAAAAATGGCCAAAACCGGGAAACTGGGAAAAAATGGGGAAAAAGAGGGAAATCTGAAATAAAATGTGGAAAACTTGGAAAACCGGGGGGAAAAAGCGGGAAAAAAGAGGAAAAGCGGGGGGGAAACCGCGAAAAAATGGGGAAAACCCCGTGATAAAATGGGGGGGGGGGGGGGGGGGAAGAGGAAAACCGGGGAAAAAACCACACAAAACGGGGGGAAAAGGGGAAAACTGGGGGGAAAATGGGGGCCGAAAGGGGGAAACCGGGCGGAAAATGGGGAAAATTGCCAAAACCCGGGGAAAACCGAGGGAAACCCATTTTTGCCCCCCTAAGGAGCCCGAACTCGGCCCGGCTCCATGGCGGAGCAGCCGCTGGACCACGGCGTCCAGATCCGCTTCATCAGCGACCTGCGGGAGCCGCGCCGCCCCCCGCGCTCCTCCCGCGGCCGCGGCGGCTCCTACGGCGTGGCCGTGCGCGTCCAGGGCATCGCCGGGCAGCCCTTCGTGGTGCTCAACAGCGGCCAGCGCGGCCGAGACAGCTTCGGGGTGCAGATCAGAGGGGGACACCCCGAGCCCCCCCCGAGCGCCCCCAAAACCCGGCCCCACAGCGGCTCCGAGGAGGAGGAGGAGGAGGGGGAGATTTGGGATGGGGGGATGCGCGGGGGGCGCGGGTTTTCGGAGCAGGAAGATTCAGGGGGATCTCGGGGGGCCCCGAAAGTTTTGGAGAAGGAGTTGGGGGCAGTTCAGGGGGTCCCAAGATTTTCAGAGCAGGAAGGTTCAGGGGGGTCGCGGAGGGTCCCCAAATCCTGGGATGAGGAGCTGAGGAAGGTCCCCAAATCCTCGGATCAGGAAGTTCCGGGGGGATCCAGGGGCGTCCCCAAATCCTGGGATGAAGAAACTTCGGGAAGATCCCGGGGTGCCCCAAAATCCTCGGATCAGCACCTGAAAATCGCCAAACCCTCGGAGGAGCTGCGCCGATCCCAATCGCACGGGGACCTCAGCGCGCCTTCTCCCAAGAGCGGGGGAAAACCGGGAAAAAGGGATGCGGAAATTCCCCAAATTCCTGGGGATGTGGACACGGAGCCGCTGCGCTCCGTGGATTCCTTGATCACCAAATTCGACGGGAATTTGCCCCGCGGGCGAGCGGCGCGGAGGTTCCGCGGTCCCGGGGCGGCTCCGAGGAAGCGCTCGCAGAGTTTGGATGCGCGGAATTCCCGGGAATCCGCCGCGATCCCGCCCCAAATTCCCGGCGGATTTGGGGGCGTGGAGGAGCAGAGCGTGGAGATGCAGGTATCTGGGGGGGAATTCCTCAAAAAATGTTGTGGTTTTTTTTTTTTTTTTTCCCTAAAAAATGGGGAAATGGGGGCTTTACATGAAAATTGAGGTTTTTCCTAAAATTTTTTTCACTATAAAATTTAAGGAGTTTTCCCATTAAATTTGGGGGGGGGGGGGGGTTACCTATAAAATTGGGAGCTTTTTCCCCATTAAATTTGGGTTATTTTCCTATGAAATTGTGGTTTTCCCCTATAAAATAATGGGGATTTTCCTATAAAGTTTGGGGTTTTCCCCCCTCTGGAATGCGGGATTTGGGGTTTTTTGTTGGAATTGAGGGTTTTTGTTCCCTGCCGAAGCTGAAATCCACCCCGGACCTGCTGCGGGACCAGCGGGAATTGGGGGGCGGCGAAAACCCCACTGAGCTCATCTACAGCATCCTAAAGGAGGGGTGAGCCCCCAAAACACCCCAAAAACAGCCTCAAATTCCCCCCAAACAGCCCCAAAGGCCCCCAAATCCCCCGAATTTCCCCCAAATGCCACAAAATCCCCTCGAAATCTCCCTAAAATTCACCAAAATCCCCTGAAAGTGCCCTAAAATTCCCACTCCATGACTGCAATTCCCCCAAATTCAGGATTGGGGGGAATCCAGCAGCAATTCCTGCCCTTCCCTTTTCCCATGACCCCATTCCCAATTCTTTTCCCCCAAAATCTGACCCCAAATCCAGGAGCTCTGAGAGCGACATTTCCCTGAAAAGGAAAACCTCGAGGCTGCTGGGAAAATTCCAGGAGCTGGCGGTGAGTGGGAAAACTCCAGGGATTTGGGGTTTGGGATTTGGAGTTTGGGATGGCTTTGGGGTTTGGAGTTTTGGATTTAGGATTTGGGATAGTTTTGAGATTGGGGATGGGTTTGGGATTTGGGATGGATTTGGGGTTTGGGATTTGGGATTTAGGATTTAAGATTTAAGATTTGGGGTGGCTTTGAGATTGGGGATGGGTTTGTGATTTGGCATTTCCGATGAATTTGGGATGGGTTTAGGGCTTGGGATGGATTTGGGATTTGGGATGGGTTTGGGGTTTGGGATTTGGGATTTTAGGATGGGATGTCCCCAACATCCCAAATGTTTCCATATGTCCCAGAGTTCCGTGGTGGCTCCGGACTCGCCACAATCCCAAATCCTGCGGGAGGCCCTGGACAGGAAATCCCAGGAGCTGCAGCGGAGCCAGGCCCAGTAATGGGGTCACCGATGAGGGGATGGGTTTGGGGTCACCCCCAGGGGTTCGGGGTCATTCCCAGGGGTTTGGGGTCACCCCCAGGGGTTTGGAATCACCCCCAGGGATTTAGGATCCCCTAAAGGGTTGGGGGCAGGTTTGGGGTGGCCCTTTGGAGTTTGGGGTCACCCCTGGTGTCCCTTTGGGGTTTGAGGTGCCCTAAAGGGTCGGGGACAGTCTTGGGTGGCACTTTGGGGTTTGAGGTCACTGTGGGTCCCCCTTTGTCTCTTTGGGGGCTTGGGGCCCAAAGACCCTTTCAAGACCCTCTAGACCTCCCTAAATCCCCCCAAACCTCCCCTAATTCCACCTAACCCCCCCCAAATCCCCTCTGGACCCCGAAAACCCCCAGGAACCAATTATTTCCCCCAGAAAACCCCAATAAGCCTCGATTTCCCCCATGAACTCCTGATTCGCCCCGTTAACCCTTCATTGCCCAGGCTGAGCGAGCTGAGAGCCGCCAAGGAGGCACTGGAGGCACAGCTGGGCCACCTCGAGGGGCAGCTGCTGGCCACCGACCCCAAAAGTGACCCCAAAAATGACCCAGACACACAGGACCTCTACCAGGTACCCCTAAAACCCTCAAAAATGGGGAAAATTAAAAAAAAAAAAAACCACAAAAAAACTCTAAAAACCTCAAAATGAGAAAAATCCCAATAAGAACCACACAAAAAACCCACCAAAACCAAAACCCCAAATCCCAGTTTTCCCGTTCCGAGGATGTTTTGGGGTTTCCCCACATCCCAAATCCCGGTTTTCCCGTTCCGAGGATGTTTTGGGTTTTCCCCGTGTCCCAAATCCCGGTTTTCCCGTTGCCAGGAGCTGCAGGAGTGCCGGGAGCAGCTGCAGGAGGTTTTGGGGTCACGGCGGCGCCAGGAGCGGGAGCTGCAGGCGCTCAAGGGGGCCCTGAAGGCCGAGGTGGCCGCGCACGATTCCGACCTGGAGCGGCTCCGGGGGGAGATGGAGGCGATCCGGGCGGAGACGGAGCGGGTCTTGGAGGTGGGAATGTGGGACGGGAATTTGGGGTGGGAATGCGGGATGGTGCTGGGAACCCCAGGCTTTTCCCCATATTGTAAACCTCTACAATGGGGGGAAAAAATGGGGAAAAAATGGGAAAAAACCCCCAGTGAAACATGGGAAAAATTGGGAAAAATCCCTCTGGCATGGGGGGAAAAAAAACCCTCTGGAATTTCCATGGACTCAGCGCCGATTCCACGGTTTGTTTTTTTTTTTTTTTTTCCTGGGGGAATCTTGTCAATTCCTTGCAGGAGAAATCCAGCCTGGAGCAGGAACGGGAAAATTTGGGAATGCAGCTCCGGAATCTGCGGCGGGAGCTGGAGGAGAGCGCAGAGGAGACGGAGCAGTGGCAGGAAATGTTCCAGAAAAACAAGGAAGAGCTCCGGAATTCCAAGCAGGAGTGAGTCCCAGAGCCTGTGGTGATGTGAAATTTGGGATCTTCTGGGATTTTCCGAGATTTTCCAGGATTTTCATGATTTTCCACTCCAAATCTCAACAAAACAGGGTCGGGGATTTTGGGATGGAGGGAATGTTGGAAGGCTGGGAAATGTTGGGATTTTCCAGGCTGCTGCAGGCACGGCTGGAGCGGGAGGAGTTGGAGGAGGAGCTCCGGGAGCTCCGGGAGCGATTCCAGGCGGCGCGGGAGGATCGGGATCGAGCCCGGAGCGACCCCCAGGAGATGGAAAAGCTCCGGAAGGTGCGAGAAATCCGGGAAGTTTTATCCCAAAATTCAGGATTTCACCCCCCAGATGTGTGACTTTTTTTGGCTTAAATTTGGGATTTTTTCCCCCCAGTATTTGGGATTTTTCCCCAAAAATCCATTATTTTTTCTCTAAAATTTGGGATTTTTCTCAGGAGCTGGAGCAGGCCCGGAAGGATCTGGAAAAGCTCCGGCGGGAGCGGGATGAGGCTGCTCAGGTAAGGGGGCAAATCCCAGGAACTGGAAATTTTTTGGAATTTTTTGGGACTTTTTTGGAATTTGGGGTCCCATATTTGCTCATTGTGGGCTCAGCCAAAATTGTTCCAAAAAATTAAAAAGAATTCCTACAAAATCCCCCCCAAAAGCCTTCAAAATAAAAAAAAAATCCTCAAGAGTCCCCCAAAATTAAAAAAAAAATCCCCCAACTCCCCCTGGATCCCCCAAGGCCCAGATTTCCCTGGAATCAGCGCTGGAGGCATCGGTGGAGGCACGGAAAGTTCTGGAATCGCGGCTGGAGGAATCCCAGGAACAGCGGGAAAACTGGGAACACCTCCGGGAGAAAGTGGCTGAACTGGAGGTGCTGGAAATTCCCAAAAACCCAAAGAAAAATCCCAAAAAATCGCAAAAAATCCCCCCAAAACAAACAAACAAACAAAAAAAACCCCACCCAAACCTCCCTCAAAAATCCCCAAAAAATCCTAAATCATCCCAAAATCCCCCAAACCCCCCAAAAGCCCCCAAAGATCCCCCAGCCCGGCGGTGTCTGCGGCAGGCGGAGCGCGCGGCGCTGGCCGAGTCGCTGGGATCCGGCGCGGAGCGGGAGCGGGATTTGGGATCGCGCCTGGAGCGATCCCAGCGGGAGCTGCGGGATTTGGGATCGGCCCTGAGCGAGGAGCGGCGCCGGCGAGATCAGCTCAGCCAGGAGGTGCGGGAATTCCCGGAATTCCGGCGGCTTTCGTGGGATTTGGGGGTTTTTTGTGAATTACTGGAGTTTTTTTGGAGGGGTTCTTTCCTGGAATTGTGGGGTTTCCCTGCGGGATTTGGGATCGGCTCCAGTGGGATCAGCTCAGTCAGGAGGTGTGCGAAAAGATTCCAGGGATTTTCATGGAATTTTGGGGTTTTTCACTGAATTGCAGAGATTTTTTGTGGCATTTTGGGGTGGGGTTTTTTGGGGGAATCTGGGGGGAATTTGGTTTTTTTTTCATTGAATTCTGGGCGTTTTCCATGGAATTTTCAGCTTTTTTCATGGAATGCTGGGATTTCCACCCCAAAATATCCACCCAGATCCCAGTTTTGGCACCATCCCACAAAATTCCCAATCCCAAAATTCCTGTTTTCCAGCTGGAGCAGATGACGGCGGAATCCCAGAACTCCCTGGCCTCGCTCCGATCCCAACTGGAAGAATTCCAGGAAAAATCCCGTCGGGAACTCACGGATTCCCAAAAAATCGCCCAAGACCACGAGGCTGAGGCAGAAAAATTCCAACAGAACCTTGGGAAGCTCCAGGACGAGGTTTGTTGGGAATCGGAGCTGAGTTTTCCAGGAATTCTGCGGATTTTTTGGGAAAATCTGGCCGGGAGTTTGGGGAATTTTGGGGTTTTTCCCGCAGGTTTCCCGGCTGAAGGAGACGATCCAGGAAAACCGGGAAGAGCGGGATCGGATCCTGCTGGACAAGGAGCTGCTGCTGCAGAGGCTCCAGGAGCTGGAGCAGGACCTGGAAAATCGGAAGCGATCCCAGGAAGAGCGAGCTCGGCATTCCAAGGCACTGGAGGTGGGGATTCCTGAAGAAAAAAAAATCCCAGAAAATTATCCAAGAAATGGAAGAAAATTTCCAATATCACTCCCAGAAAATTCCTCCTAAAAAATAATGGAAAATTCCTAAAGAATTCCCAGAAGATTCCCAGAAATTTCCCCAAAAATTCCCCCCAAAATTTTTCCTAAATCCCCAGAAAATTCCCTAGAAATTCCATCCCAAATTCCCATCAGGAAAAATCCAAACGTCTGGAATTGGAGCTGGACGAGGAGCGGAGCTCGGTGGAGCTGCTGAGCGAGAGGGTGACCCGGAGCCGGGATCAGGTAAAATCCAGGGAATTTTGGGAATTCTTATCTTGGCAAAAATTGAATTCTCCTGGAATTCCAATCCCCCTCCTCCTTCAAGGACCCATCTGGAAATTCCAACTGGGAATTGTTAGTTGGGGCGGGAATGGGGATTTAAAGAGGTTGGGAAAAGGGATAAAGAATTCCCAAAGGAATTCCCAATTTTTGATGTTTGGGTGGGAATTTGGATATTAAATCCCAATGGATTCTGGGCTTTTCCCAAACTTTATTCCTAATTTTTCCCATTTTTCCAGCTGGGAATAATCCCAGAGATCCTTTTCCCACAATTCCTGGAGAATCCCAGCACATCTGCTGATCCCATTCTGAAATCCATGGGAAAATCCATGGAAATCCATGGAACATCCTGGAAATTCATGGATTTTTCCGGTTTTATTTCCAGATCGAGCAGCTGCGGGCAGAGCTGCTCCAGGAACGTTCGAGCCGCCAGGACCTGGAATGTGACAAATCCTCCCTGGAGCGCCAGGTGCGGGAAATCCCCAGAAAATCCTGGAAAAATTCCCAGGAAAATCCTGGAAGAATCCCAGGAAAAATCCCTGGATCCAGCCTGGAATCCTGGTGGGAATGGTCATGGGGGAACCCAGAATTCACGAGGAGGTCTGGGAAAAGAATCCTTGGGAATGGGGTCATGATTCCAAAGAGTTTTCCCAGGTTTTTCCTGCTTTTCCCCTGCTTTTTCTTTTTTTTTTTTTTTTTTTTTTTCTGTTTTATTCCTGTTTTTTCCAGCTTTTCCTTTTATTCCCAGTCCCAACCTCTGGGGTTCTCTGCCCTCTCCCAGGGTGTTTTTCCTGCAGTATTCCAACAGAATTCCCACTTTTCCTGTGCAGAATTCCCACTTTTCCTCACAGACAAGTCCCAGAATTCCCACTTTTCCCCACCTTCCCGACTCCTGGAATCCTGCAAAGAATTCCTGGAATTCCTCCCCATTGGGAAACTTGGCAAAACCGGGAAGAGCCCCAGGATCAGGAGGATTTTTGGGAATTTTTCCCAGAACAAGGATCTGAAGAACCGGCTGGCCGCTTCCGAGGGGCAGCAGCGACCCGGGAACAGCCGGAATTCCCAGCTGGAATTGCAGCTGGAAGAGCTCCGGGAGCAGCTTCAGGCCGAGGAGAGGTGCCCAATCCCAAATCCCAAAGTTTTCCGATCCCAATTCCCACATTTTCCATAATCACAAATCCCATTTCCCAATTCCCAAATCTCAAATCCCAATTCCCAAATTTTTCCATAATCCCAAATCCCTTAAAAATCCCCCCAAAAACTCCTTGAAAATTCCTTACCAGTTCCTGAAAATTGCTTAAAAATTCCTTAGAAATCCCTTAACATCCCTGGAATTCCTTAAAATTCCATAAAGATCCGTCGAAATGCCATTCCCAGGACGCTCCAAAGGGTGGGGAATCCATGGAATTCCCATTTTTCCACAGGGAGAAGAGCGTCCTGCTCTCGTCCAACCGGAAGCTGGAGCGGAAAATCAAGGAATTGTCGCTGCAGCTGGACGAGGAGCGGCAGAGCAGCAGCAACCAAAGGGACCAGGTGGGGCTCGAATTCCTGGAATTCCATGGAAAAACCTGGGCTAGGATCCAGGATTTATCCCAAAAATCCCATCTGAGCCATGACAGGGAATCCTGAAATGGTTTGGGCTGGTAAAGATCCCAAAGATCCTTAAAAATTCCATAAAAATCCGAGGCCAGTGACATTCGCACCATCTCAGGGGTGGGGAATCCATGGAAAAAATGGAGCTTGGATCCTGAAAATCCCTAAAATCCCAACCAAGGAATTCCTGGAGTGATTTGGGACGAAAACCCCCAAAAATCCTTAAAAATTCCTTTAAAATCCCTAAAAAAAGCTCTAAAATCCTTAAAATTCTGAGGCCAGGGCCAGGCCTGGGCACCCCAGGATTCTCCCATAATTCCCAAATCCCAAATCTGACCCTGAATCCCGGGAATTCCCAGCTGAGCCTGCGGGTGAAGGCCTTGAAGCGCCAGGTGGACGAATCTGAGGAGGAAATCGAGCGCTTGGAAAACGCCCGGAAAAAATCCCAGCGGGAGCTGGAGGAGCAGCAGGAGCTCAACGAGCAGCTCCAGCGGCGCCTGAAATCCATGGAAAAGGAGGCCTGGTAAGGAATTCCCAGCTGGAAAAAAAATCCATGGAAAAGGAGGCCTGGTAAGGGAATTCTGGTTTGGAAAAGGCTGGGAATTCCATGGGAGAGGCCAGGAATTCCATGGAAAAGGCCGGGAATTCCATGGAAAAGGCTGAATTTTGCCCCGCAGGCGCCGCGCCGTGGACTCCGCGCTGCAGGACGAGCGGCTGAGCTCGGATGAGGAATTCGGATCCGCAGCCATCGCCTCCCTCCTGAGCGAGGCCAACCTGCAGGCCAGCTCCTGCTGAGCCTGGCAGGGAATGCCGGGAATGCCGGGAATGCTGGAGTCATCGTCGTCATCATCATCATCATCATCATCATCATCATTATCAAGGCTGGGATTGGCTCCAGTTCCGGTTCCGGGCTCATCCCTGGGATCAGCCCCCTCCTGCTGATTCCCAAGAATTCCGGAGCTGGGATCGAGTCCGGGATCAGCCCTGGAATTCCGGCCAGGATCAGCCCCAGGCTGCGGCTGCTCCATAGGAAAAAATTCCCAAAGCGAGGACATGAAGGAAAAACAGCCGGGACCCCTGTGGGAATCCTGGGATTTCCAGGGATTTCCCAGAATTTCTGGGGATTTTCAGGGATTTCCCATCTCCTGAGGACACTTTAGAGGAAGGCCGGGATATCCTCATTCCAGGAATTTTTGTTCCCACTCGCTCCCGAAGATGTTTGGAATAAAATCCAGCAGTTTAAGGGCAGCAGGGTCTGGAATTTTGGGGAATTCTGGATGGGAAATTCTTGGGAATTTTGCGGAATTCTGGGTGGTATTTGGGAATTCTGGGTGGGAATTCTCAGCAGTTCTCAGGTGCCACCTCTGTCCCCCGGTGTCCCTGTGCCACCAGCCCCGCAGGGCCGTGCCCGGGGCCCGCCCCGCGTCCGCACACGTGACAACGGGATGTCCCCAGCGGGTGGCCCTGGAGCCACCCCTGTCCCCTGCGGTCACTGCGTGGCCGCCGCCGCGGAAGGGCCCTGCCCACTGTCCCCACAGGTGCCACCGCTGTCCCCTGCTGTCCTCACCCCGGAAGGGCCGTGCCCACGCAGGTGCCACCTCTGGGATCCCCTGTGGTCACCACGCGGGGAGGGCCATGCCAGCCCCTGCAGGCGCCACCGCTGTCCCCTGGTGTAGCCCGGTGCCCCCCGGTGTCCCCACCCCGGAAGGGCCGTGCCCGGTGCCCTCGGAGGTGCCCCCGGACCAGTCCGACCGGTCCCGCGCTGTCCCCACCCCTCCGTGCCTCAGTTTCCCCCGAGCCTTGGGGACATCCCGGGGACAGCGCGGCCGGAATTCCCAATCCCTGACATTTCCCGGGAATTCCCGATCTCCGCGGTTTTCTGAAATTCCCCGGGACTGCCTGGGATTCCACTGTGCCACCGTCGTCGGGGATGTCCCCGGGGACGTCCCCAAGGTGTCCCCAGCTGGGGACACGCCCGGAGGACACCGCGGTGGCACCGGGGGGTGGGGACAGCGCCTGGCACGGCTCTGGGGTGGCCTGGCACGGCTTTGGGGACACGCCCGGGCCGGGTTTGGCACGGCTCCGGCCTTGGCAGGGCACGGCCCGGGCGGGGCTTTGGCACCGCTGGGGACACGCGGGTGTGATATTGGCACGGCTTGGGCACACCCGGGTGTGACACTGGCACAGCCCGGCACGGCTCGGGTCACCTTGGGCACGGCTTGGCAAAGCTTTGCCCCAGTTTCCCCCCAGTTTTATCCCAGTTTCCCCTATTTCTTGCCAACTTTTATCCCGATTTTCCCTCAACTCTACCCCAACTTTCCCAGCAGCTCCTGCACCCTTTTCTCCCAATTATCCCACTTCCCCCTTGTGGGCGTGGCCTCCACTTTGTGGGCGTGCCCACATTGCCTCATTACCGCGTTTAGCCCAAACATGGGCAGGACCCAGAGGGGGCGTGGCCAAACACCGCGAGCAACCGCCAAACCCCGGGGGGCGTGGCCGGCGTGGGCGTGGCCACCTGGCTCAGGTGAGGCGGAAGTGGCGGCGGGGCCATGAACGGACTCCCGGGCTGGGCCGCGCTCCCGGAATTCCCGGTAAGGACCCCCGGGGACCCTTCCCCGCATTCCGAAATCCTGCCCCAAAAATCCCCCCCAAATTCCTGCGGCATTCCCAAAAAGTTCCTGGATCTTCCGCAAAGATCGCCGGAAAAATTCCTTTCCTTTGACTCTTCCCGGAACTCCCGGGATTTTTTCCCCGTTTTGGGATCCCTTTGGCGTTCCCAGGATCCCGCCCCAAATTTCCAGATCCTTCCCAAAATTCCTGGATCTCTTCCCTAAAAACTTCGGGACCCTTTCCCGAATTTCCTGTATCCCCTTCCCAAAATTGCCGGGCCTCTCCTTTCTCGACTCCCGGAACTCTCGGGCTCTTCCCGCCCTCCTGGGAGGAGTTTGGGGGATCCCAAATCCCTTTGGAATTCCTGGGACTTCATTCTCAAAATTCCCAAATCCTTCCCAAAATTCTCGAATCCCTTCTCTAAAATCGCCGGGACCCCTCCCCACAATTCCTGGGTCCCTCGTTTTCGTCATTCCCGGAATTCCCGGAATTCCTGGGATTTTTTTTCACCTCCTGGAAGGACTTTTAAGGGATCCCAAACCCCCTTGGAATTTCCGGGACCCCTCCCAAAATTCCCAAATCCTTCCCATAATGCCCTCGGGATCCTTTCCCTAAAATCCCCGGGACCCCTCCCCAAAATTCCCCGCTCCCTCCTTCTTGTCATTCCCGGAATTTCCGGGATGATTTTTTGGGCGATCCCAAATCCCTTTTTCCCACGTTCCAACCCCAAACCCATCCGGGATTTTCGGGATCTTCCCGGCTCCGTTTTCCAATGGAATTCCCGGGAATCTCACCCCAAAATCCTCTCCCAAAATCACGATTGTTTTGGGAATTCCGAACCCCAAGGGGCGGGGCCATCCTGGAATTTTCCAGCTGGGATTTGAGGAGTTTTCCCAATTTTTTTTCCCGTTTTTTTTTCCCGCTTTTCCCAGCCGGACCTTGGGGCGGGGCTAGTGCATTCCCAAAAATCCAACCCCGCCCCAAATGCCAGGGAATTTGGGAATTTTGTGTCTCAAATTCCAATGATCGCAATTTTTTTTATGGAATTGGGGAACTCCGGGATTTTTCCCGGGATTCCAGGCTGCTTTTCCCAGTTTTCCAGAGGGAAATTCCTCATTCCCAGCCTTTTAAGGAGCAGTTTGGGATCGCTGGGAATTCCCAAATTCCCAGGGGTTTTTTTGGGATCTCGACTCCTGGAATTTTTGGGATTCCCCATTCCAGGATTTTTGGAGTTCCCTCCCCATCCTTCCAAGCTTTTCCCAAAAAATCCTATGGAATGATGGAAAAAAAACCTTGGAAAAATGGGAAAACTTGCCTTGGGAATTCTGGAATGGGGTTGGGATTTTGGGATTTCCCATCCCAGGAGTTTTGTGATTCCCAAAATTTCCATTCCCAGTGAATTCCCCCAAAAAGTTCCCCTGGGGTTGGGCTGGAAAACTCCTTGGGAATGAAAATTTGGGAATTTTGGGAATTTTCCAGTCCAGGGCAGACTTTTCCCAGCAGGAGCTGAGCATGAGGCGCCCCACGGAATTCCCAGAACTTCCCAGCCCTGAAAACTCCCCCGGATCCCTGGAGGATTCTGGAGGGGGCC
Source organism: Basileuterus tristriatus (assembly GCA_035047985.1). Classification (NCBI taxonomy): domain Eukaryota; kingdom Metazoa; phylum Chordata; class Aves; order Passeriformes; family Parulidae; genus Basileuterus; species Basileuterus tristriatus. Next base: position 1,459,164 of record JAWWMR010000104.1, read on the forward strand.
CCAAATCTGCCTGGAACCTGGAGGTGAGTCCTGGAATTTTTGGAAAATTCCCCCCCCCAAAAAAATCCGGATCCAGTGTCTCTTTTCCTTCCCTTTCTCATTCCTGATCCAAGCGGAGAAATCCGGGAAGGGTGGGATTTTTCCCAAATTTTTCCAGGATTTATCCCAAATTTATCCTGGATTTATCCTGGATTTCTTCCCAGTTTATCCCAGATTCTTTCTGGATTTATTCCAAATTTTTTACCGGATTTTTACTGGATTTCTTCCCAATTTATCCTGAGCTATCCATTTGCCCAAAACGCTAATTTTTAGCCCCGATTTTATACTGGTTTAACCCTTAGGAGGCCGGGCCGGTGCTGAGGCTGCGCCTGCCCCGAGACCCCCCCGGGGAGCCCCGGCCCAAACAGAAGGTGGGAAAAAGTGGGAATGGGGGGGGGAGGGGTGGAATTTGGGAATTTCAGGGAAAAATGAGAATTTTGGGGGGAAATTTGAGAGTTTGGGGGAAATTTGGGTATTTGGG
>JAWWMR010000104.1:1470523-1483053 GCA_035047985.1 Basileuterus tristriatus
GGGGACAGGGGACACGGGGGACACAGGGGACACGGGGGACACAGGGGACAGAGGGGACAGGGGACAGGGGCTTTTGGGGCAGGCTTGGGGCAGGTTTGGGGGCTTTCAGGGTGGTTTTGGGGTTTTTAGCACAGTTTTTGCAGCAGTTATGGGGGGGTTGGGGCGGTTTTTGGGGCAGTTTGGGGTTTTTGGAGCGGTTTTGGGGTTTTTGGGGGGGTTTTGGGGCATTTTGGTGAAGTTTTTGGGTGTTTTTTGGGGCCGTTTCGGGTGTCCTGCTCCGCTCCTGACGTGTCCCCTCTGTCCCACAGCCGGAAGCCAGCGCGCCCCGTCGTTCTGAACTGAAGTCTGTGACGCGACTTGCCCCCAGTATGGCATATTGTCATTGTCACCCCGGCCCGGCCAGCGCCCCCCGGCCCGGCCGCCCCCTCTGCCGCCCCCCCTTTGGGGCCGCTCGTGCTAATTTAACTCGTAACGAGTCTCTAAGGTAATTGGGGGGGGGCTGGTGGCCCCCCCCGCCCCCAGCCCGGACGCCTGGGGACCGTCCCTCGTGTCCCCCCGTGTCCCCCCGTGTCCCCAGCAGTGTCCCCGTCCCTTTGTCACCTCCCCGCCCCCCCACCTCGGGTTCTGCGTTTTTGGCAGAGCCCCCCCCAAAATTGTGTCCCCTCCCCCTCCATCCCCTTGTGGGTGTCACCCTCAATGTCCCCAAGGTGGGGGACCGAGGCACGATGTGGCTTGATGTCCCCAAAGTCCCCAAGAACGTCCCTGAAATGTCCCCAATTTCCCCAATAATATCCTCAATATCCCAAATAATGTCCCCAAGAATGTCCCCATGATGTCCCCAATAATGTCCCCAATGATATCCCCAGTGATGTCCCCAACTTCCCCAATTATGTCCCAGACAATGTCCCCAAAATGTCCCCAATATCCCCAATAATGTCCCCGATGTCCCCGAGCCCTGGGGCTGAGGCACAATGTGCCTCAGTGTCCCCAACACCCTCCAAGGGACATCCTGGCCTGATGTCCCCAACGTCCCCGATGTCCCCAGCGCGTCCCCAATGTCCCCAGATGTGTCCCCAACGTCCCCAACCCCACGGACTGAGCCTGTTCAGTGTCCCCAGTGCCACTGATGTCCCCAAGGGATGGGGACGCCGTCACCGCGCTCACGGGACCGAGTCCCCAACGCGTCCCCACCGTCCCCAAAGTGTCCCCAATGTCCCCAATGTCCCCCTGGCAATAAAAGTGTCCCCCAAGGTCCCCGTGCCTGTGGCAGCTCCTTTGGGGAGGGGGTGGGAATTTGGGGAGGGGGACGTTGGGGACATTGTGGGGACGTTGGGGGTGACAAAATCTCAGAGGAGCCACAGGGGAGGAGCCAGGGGTTGGAATGAGCCGGAATTTGGAGGGGGGGCGGAATTTGGGGAGGGTTTGGGGGGATTTGAGGGATTTGGGGGGATTGGGGAAGGCTTTGGGGGATTTGGGGGGAATTTGGGGGGATTTGGGAGACTTGGGGAGGATTTGGGAGGATTTGGGGGCATTTGGGGAGAATTTGGAGGATTTGAGGGGGATTTGGGGGTCCCGGGGGGCCCGCTGAAACCGCCAGGCCCCGCCTCCAGCGCAGAAACCACGCCCACGACGCTCAAACCACGCCCCCTAGCGAAACCGCGCCCATTACGCGTCACGGGATAATCTGCATAACCACGCCCCCTTGTGGTGAGGCCGTGCCTCCTCTGTCCCGCGCATGCGCAGCCCCTCCCGGCGCCGGCGCAGCGCGGTGAGTCCCGGACTGGTCCCAGTAACCCCAAACTGGGACCAGCGACCCCAAACTGGTCCCGATCCCGCCGGAGCTGGTCCCAGTCCCTTCCCCCATCCCCTAAACTGGTCCCAGTAACCCCGAACTGGTCCCAGCACCCCCGAACTGATCCCAGCACCCCCGAACAGATCCCAGTATCCCCGTACTGGTCCCAGTATCCCCACACTGATCCCAGTATCCCCGTACTGGTTCCAGCATGCCGGACTGGTCCCGGCTGCGCGCCGGCCCCAGCGACCCCCAGAATCCTCCCAGTAACCCCCAGTATCCCCCAGCACCCTCCCAGCGCGCCCCCTGACCCCTCCCAGTGCCCCCCAGTATAACCCAGTGCCCCCCATGACCCGCGCCCGTGTTTTGGGGGGCTGTGCGTGGTTCCTGGGGGCTCTGGCCCTGCTCCAGACCCTCTACCTGCGCTCCCTGCCGCCCCCTCCCCACCATTCCCGCCCCGCCCGTGCCCACCGCCGCCCCCCCAGGGGGGTCCTGGACGCCTCGGGGTCGTTCCGGGTGTTCTGGGACGTGCTGGGAGCGCCCCCGGGCTGGGCCCGCGCCCCCCGCCCCGAGCTGGTGCTGGCGGCGCACGGGACCCCCGGGCGGGCGGCGGCGGCGCTGGGGGGGGCCCGGTCCCGGGGGGCGGCCTGGGGGGGGCCGCTGTCCCTGGCCGTGTTTGGGGAGCCCCGGGGGGGGCTCCAGGAGCTGCTCGGGGCCCTGGGGGGGCCCTGCCGGGCTCTGAGGGGGCGGCTCAGGCTGCAGGTGGTGCAGGGGGCGGCGGGACCCCCGCCCAGAATTCCACCCCCCCAGACCCCTCCCCAGAAATGGCCCGGGGGGTGCCGGGGGGCCCTGGCCCGCCTGGCGGCCGCCGACCCCCCCAGTTACGCTTTGGGGGTGCCGTACCCCGGGAATCTGCTCAGGAACGTGGCCTGGCAGGGGGCGGCGGGGGGCGGGCCCGGGCCGGGACCCCCGCCCCAGTTCTGGGGGCGTTTCGTGCTCATGGTGGACGCGGACGTGGAGCCGAGCCCGGGGCTGCGCGAGGGGTTCCTGGAGCTGCTGCGGGACGGGGGGCTGGACCCCAAAAACTGGGGGGGACGACGGGCACTGGGGGACTCTAAAGCTCCGGGGGCTCGGGGGGTTTTGGGGGCTCAGGGGGATTTGGGGAACCCCAAAACTTTGGCGGCTCTCGGTGGGCTGGGGGTCTCCAACACCTCGGGGGTCCCCGAGGTCCTGGGGGTCCCCAATGCCCTGAGTGACCCCAATGCCCTGAATGACCCCAAAGCTTTGAATGACCCCAAAACCCTGAGTGACCCCAACACCCTCAATGACCCCAACACCCAGAGTGTCCCCCATGCCCCGAGTGCCCCCCACGCCCCCGGTGCCCCCCCCTGGGCCCGGACCCTCTTCGTCCTCCCGGCCTTCGAGCTGCGGGGGTCGGGGCCGCCCCCGGGCTCCAAGGCGGAGCTGCTGCGGCTCTGGGGGCTGGGGGAGGCCCGGCCCTTCTATGGGGGGCTCTGCCCGCCCTGCCAGGCCCCCACTGCCTTCGGCCGCTGGCGGGGGCTGCCCCCGGCGCCCCCGGGCCCCCCCCGGCTGCGCGTGGCCTACGAGGTGCCCTGGAGGGACCCCTGGGAGCCGTTCTTCGTGGCCCCCGCCCGCGGCGTGCCCCCCTTCGACGAGGGCTTCCTGCAGTACGGCTTCAACCGCATCAGCCAGGTGGGAAACGGGGGGACATGGGGGGCTTGGGGTCATGGGGTGGCTGTGGGGTGGTCATGGTCACTGTTGGGTGGGCGTGGTGGCCTTAGGGTGACCGTGGTGGCCTTGGGGTGGCCTTGGGGTGGTCATGGTGGCTGTAGGGTGACCATGGCGTGGCCATGGGGGCTGGGGATGCTGGTCTTGGGGGGTTCTGTGGGTTCTGAGGGGGTCTCTGGGGTCTCTGGGTATTTGGAGGGGTCTCTGTGGGATTTGGGGGTGGTCTCTGGTGGCTGTGGGTGCTCTGGGGGGTCCCTGAGGGTCTGGGTGTGACCCCCCCATTGCCCCCCAGGCCTGCGAGCTGCACGTGGCCGGGTTCCGGTTCGCGGTGCTGGACGGGGCCTTCGTCACCCACCGGGGCTGGAAGGAGCCGGGCGGGTTCCACGAGGGGCGCGAGGCCGAGCTGGGCCGCAACCGGCAGCGCTTCCGGGAGTTCAAACGGGGACTGAAACTGAAATATCCCGACTCCCCCCGGCGCTGCTGAGCGCCTGAGACACACCTGGGCACACCTGGAACACCTGGGCACACCTGGAACACCTGGGCACACCTGGGGTTCCACCGGGGCCACCAGGCCAAGCTGGGCCGCAACCACCAGCGCTTCCAGGAGTTCAAACAGGGCCTCCAACTCAAATGGGGACACACCTGGGGATTCCTGGGGACACCTGGGAAGCCCCCAGTGGACATTTGAAGGACCTGAGCACCTGGGGACACCTGAGGACCCTCCATGGACATCTGGGGACACCCTGCCAGGACAGCTGGGGACACACCTGGGATACCTTGGGACAGCTGAGGACCCTCCATGGACACCTGGACTCCCCTTGGACATGGGCGTGACCGTCCCTCAGTAAATTTGGCCACCTACCCATGATGCCTCTGTGTGGGTGATGTCACGGGAGCGGGGCGAGCAGCTGCCTCCAGTCCGGACCAGCAACGCCCAGTCCGGACCAGCAAAACCAAGTGCACGAGGCCGAGACTCCGCCGGGGTTGTTTACCACGGCAAACTACAGCTCCCAGCATGCATCGGGCGCCAACATGGCCGAACGTCCGCCCCGTTTAAAAATCACAGCTCCCAGGATGCCTCGGAAAAAAAAATTTCACCATGCCACTTCTGGTTTTGCCTCGAAATTTGAACTTCAGTTCCCATCATGCATCGGAACGACGCGGCCGGAAGTGTTTGTGGGGTTTTGGGACTACAACTCCCGTCATGCACCGGGGTAGCACGGCTGACTTCCGGCCCGCCATTTCATGGTGGGGGAGGCGCAGCAGCGCCCCCTGGCGGGCGGGAGAACCAAAGGGGGGGGTTGGGAAGGGGGAGGGGCAGAAAGGGCCCGCGGGGAGGGGGAGGGGCGATCCCAAATTTGGGAGGGAGGCGGGGACGTGGTGGGGGGAGGGGACCTGAAATTCGAGATGGGGGGAGGGGCCAGGATCCCAAATGTTGGGGTTGGGGTGTTAAGGACCCCCAAATGCAGCGGGAGGATCCGCTTTGAGCAAGAAACCCCAAATTTTAGCCCAAAAAACCCCAAAAATGACCCAAAGTGCACCAAAGTCGCGGTTAATAAACAAATTTTATTTGCGTTTTCCACCCCGGATTTTTGCCCGTTAATTGGCGTTAAAGTGCTGCGAAGGGAAAAGGTTTCTTCCATTCTGAGGGTTATTTATTTTTTTAATTTTTATTTTTAATTTAATTTATTTAAACTTCCCCCCCAAAAAATCCTCATAAACAAAACTTTACCCCGGACGATCCTTTTAAACTTTGGGGATAAATGAGACGGAAATTTATCAAATTATAGTACAAAGGATGTAACAAATACAACAAAACCAGCCATAAAACAGCTTAAAAAAAGGAAAATTTAAAAAAAAACAAAATAAAAACAAACCCTCGGGAGCGGCTCTGGGCTGGCTCTGTCCTGCCGGAGTCATTCGAGCTCCGGGTCTTGTGCCACGGATGGAATTTCCCAGCTCAGGGGACACTGATCCACTTCAGAGGTCACAGATGGGGTTTTTGGTTTGTTTTTAGGAATAAATCCACGTTTTTCGGTTTATTTTTAATAACAAACCCTCGTTTTTCTGTTTATTTTTAATAATAAACCCATGTTTTCTATTTATAGTAGTAATATATCCATGGTTTTGGTTTATTTTATGGATTAAATCCATATTTTTGGGTTTTTTTATGGATTAAATATATTTTCTTTGGATTATTTTATTAATAAATCCTCTTTTGTTGTTTATTTTATTAATAAATCTATTTTTAAATTTATTTTATCAATCAATCCATTTTTTTGGGTTTATTCTGCTCAATAAATCTATATTTTTGGTTTATTTTATATATCAATTTATATCAATTTTTTCTTTATATAATTTTTTTTTTTTTTTCTGCTCAATAAATCCACTTTTTTTTGGGTTTATTTCTTTGGCTAAATCATTTTAATTTTATTTTTTGATTGTTCCCCATTTCTTTGGTTTATTTTCTTAACAGACCGCATTTTGCCTCTGTTAATTATTTTATTTAACATATTAATTTCTTCAATAATTTTTTTAATGGATCCACATTTTTACTTTGTGGTTTGTTTTTTTTTTTTTTTAGTAATTCCATTTTATTTGGTAAATTCATATTTTTGCTTTTTTAAAATATGGTTTGGTTAGGTTTTTTTTAAAAAATCTACAGTTTGCTTTGGTTTTTTAATAAAAAATCCACAATTTTGGTTTCATTTCTTTCACAAACCAAAAAAACCCCAAATTTTGAATAACTCCATCGACCCAGCAGAACTTCCAGCCCCACAAAAAAAAAAAAAAAGAAAAGAAAAGAACAAAGCCAAAAAAAAAAGGTTAAAACGGAGGGGAAAAAAATAATTTCCACGAACCAAACACTGAAAATATTTGGGAAGAGGGAGGAAAAAAACGGGGAACACAAAAATAAACCCCAATAAAAATATCAAAAAAAAAGAAAAAAAAAAGATAAATGGGAGAAGAAGCTCTCGGCATGGGGGGGGAGGGACCCCAAAATCCGGGGGGAGGGGCGCCCCCAGCCCCTCCCCCCCTCTGTACACGCGGGGGTCCCTCGGGGCAGGGCTATGTACAACCCCCCGGGGTCACCGCTGACCACGCCAGGGGTCACTCGTGGCCTCCCGGTGCCCATCCCGGGTGGTCACTCCCCCAGGGGTCACTCCGGCCGCCCCGGCGGTCACTCCTTGCGCGTGGCCACCGCCAGCTCCAGCCCGGGCAGCCGGACCCCGGCGCGGGCGCCGCCCTCGGACGACGACGACGACGACGAGAGCCGGGCGGGCGGGGGCGGTGACCCCTCGGGGCCGGGGGTCACCTCGTAGCTGCCCTTGCCCTTGGAGCCGATGCCCCCGAAGGTCCCGAACTTGCCGCGGGGCTGCCGGGCGCCCTCGGGCTCGGCCTCGCTGAAGGACGACGAGCGCGGCCGCGACTTCTTGCCGCGGAACAGCGAGAACTTGGCCTTGCCCGCGGGCACCTCGGCCTCCAGCTCGCCCTCCAGGCTGGCCTTGGAGCCGGACACCGAGCTGGACGCGGCCTCGGGGGACCCCGGGGCGGCCCGGCCCTTCTGCTTGGAGAAGTTGAATTTGGGCATCTTGATCTTGGATCGCTTCAGCCGCGCCTCGGCCTCGTCCGGCTCCGCCTCGGGGAACTCGACGTCCACGCCGACCTCGCGGCCCTTGGGCTCGGGCTCCGAGAACACGAATTTGGGCATGCGGAGCTTGGGGAAGGACACCTTGACCTGGCCGCCCTCGGCGCCCGGCTTGGGGCAGGAGGCGTGGAAGGTTCCGGAAGCGGCGCTGACCGACGGCGGCGTCACCTCCACCCCACCTTTGACCTTCGGCCCCTTCACGTTGAGGTTCAACCCCGAGCCGGACACCTCCGTGGCCGGAGCCTCCAGGTGGACGTCGACCCCTCCATGAGGGACATCCACGCTGACCTTTGACCCTTTGATGTCACCGGCCACATCCACGTTTGGTCCTTTCAGCCTCAGGTCGACGTCCGGCGAGGAGAATTTCGGCCCTTTCAGCTCCACCTCGGGGCCGTCCAGCCCCCCCTTGACCTGGGGGCCCTCCAGAGTGACCCCCCCGTCCCCGCCAGGGCTGGAGATGCTGAACTGGGGCAGCTTCAGCGACGGGAGTTTGATGGTGCCCCCCAAAATCTCAAAGCCAGCGTCTTCCGATGACAGCTGGGGGGATTTGACGCCGACCTCTCCTTTCAACTTTGGTCCTTTCGTGTTGACATCCACATCCAGGCTGGAGACGTCCAGCGAGGGCCCCTGGAGGTCCAGGCTGGCCCCCGGGGACTGGACGGAGCAGGGGCCGCCCCCCTGGACCTCCAGAGTCGGGGTCTTCACCGTGGGCAGCTTCACCTTCCCCCCGAGGCCGCCGAGGTCCAGGCCCACCCCAGGCCCTCCCAGGGAGCCCGAAATGTCCAAATCTCCCTTTAAATTTGGTCCTTTCAGGTTCCCCTCCAGCTCAGCTCCGGAGATTTGGGGCCCTTTGAGCTTCACGTCCACCTCCGAGCTCACGTCCGGCATTTCCAGCCCCAAACCCGTTCTGCCCCCCTTGGGCCACCCCAGGTTGACCTCGGGACCTTCCAGTTGTGCTCCGCCCACGCCGACTTCACCTTTCACCTTTGGTCCTTTCACCTCAACGCCGACCCCGGGGGGGCCCTTCAGCTCCCCCCCGACCTTCACGTCCCCCGCGCCCACCTGGACCCCGGGGAGTTTCAATTTTGGGCTCTTCAGGTTCACCTCGGGGCCTTCCACGTCCACATTGAGGTCGCCCTTGAGGTCGCCCTTGACCTCCAGATCACCCTCGATTTTCGGGGCCTCCCCGCGGAATTTGTGCGATTTCAGGTCGAATTCGACGTCCGGGAAGGAGATCTTCCCAAACATGGGTTTCTTGGCCTTGGGGGACTTCACGGTGGCGCTTCCGCCCACGGTGACGTCGGGGCCGGTGGCGCTGAGCTCCGTGTCCAGCTCGGCCCCCGCCGCGCTCACCTCGAACGTGCCCTTCTTCCCCTTCACTTTGGGGCCGCTCATGTGGATTTTGGGCATCTTGAACTTGCTCTTCTTGCCCTTCGCAGACAGGTGGGCCTCGGGTGACTCCACGTTCAGCTCCGCCTCGGGCAAATCCACCTCGGCCTTGGGGCTCTTCATTCCAAACCCAAATTTGGACTTCTTGAACTTGGGAGCTTTGATGTTGGCTTCTGGGACCTCGATGTTCACGTCGGGACATTCAACGTCAACTTCAGGGCCTTTTACCCCAAATTCTGGGCCTTTGATGTCGACCTCGGGGCCCTTCAGGTGACCTTCCACCTTCGGGGTGGAAATGTCAAAGCCACCCTTGGTTTTGTGGCCTTTCAGGTTCAAGTCTATCTCGGGCATGGAGATTTTGGGGACGTTCACGTGCATTTCGGGCATTTTCAGTTTAGGACCTTTCACTTTGCCCTCCGGACCTTCAACGTTGACCTCTGGCAGGCTGAGATCGACCTTGGGGCCAGACAGATCCACCTCGGCCTTCGGCAAGTTCACATCCACCTTGGGGCCTTCGCCCTTCAAGCCAAATTTGGGCACTTTCAATTTGAACACCTTCACGTTCCCCTCCAGAACAACGACGTTGACCCCCGAGCGGTCGATGTCAACTTCGGGGCCTTTGATGTTGACCTCGGGGCCCTTCAGGCCCCCCTCGAGCTTGGGGCCGTGCAGGTCAGCGTCACCTTTGACCTTCGGCCCCTTCAGGTTCAGGTCGACGTCGGGCACGGAGATCTGGGGGGTCTTGACTTGAATTTCGGGCATCTTCACCTTGGGCCCTTCCAGGGTCACGTCTGGTGGCTGAATGTCCACCCTGGGGCCCTTGAGGTCAACATCTGGGCACTGCAAGTTCCCCTCCAGCTTCGGGGCAGAGACGTTGATGTCACCCTTGATTTTGGGGCCTTTCAGGTTGAAATCGACATCGGGCATGGAGATCTTGGGGGCCTTGATGTGCATCTCAGGCATCTTGAACTTGGGGCCTTTGATCTTCCCCTCAGGGCCCTCAATGTCCACACTCGGCATCTCAACGTCCACCTTGGGGCCGGACACATCCAGGTCTCCTTTTGGGAGGTTCACGTCCACCTCGGGGCCTTCTCCCTTCAGCCCAAATTTGGGCATTTTGAACTTGGGCATCTTGAATTTTCCCTCTGGACCATGAATGTCCACGTCGGGTGCCTCAATGTCCACTTTGGGGCCCTTGATGTCCAGTTCAGGCCCCTTCAGGTCACCTTCAAGCTTTGGAAGGGACACATCCACATCACCTTTGACTTTGGGGCCTTTGAGGTTGAAGTCAACATCAGGCATGGAGATCTTGGGGGCCTTGATGTGCATCTCAGGCATCTTGAACTTGGGGCCTTTGATCTTCCCCTCAGGCCCTTCCAGCTCCACGTCGGGGAGGTCCACATCAACTTTGGGGCCCTTGATGTCGATGTCTGGGGCTTTCAGGTCACCCTCAAGTTTGGGAACAGAGACATCAACGTCCCCCTTCAGTTTGGGGCCCTTCAGGTTGAAATCAATGTCAGGCATGGAGATCTTGGGGGCCTTGATGTGCATCTCGGGCATGGAAAATTTGGGACCTTTGACTTTCCCGTCCACACTCAGCTCAGGAGCCTCCAGGTCCACGCTGGGGCCCGAAATGGCCACGTCAGCCTTGGGGAGGGTCAGGTCAGCGTCCACCCCGTCCCCCTTGAACCCAGGCATGGAGAATTTGGGCATCTTGAACTTGGGCAGTTTGAATTTGCCCTCGGGGCTGTCGATGGCAACCTCGGGGCCGGTGACATTGACCTCGGGCCCTTTCAGCTCTCCCTCCACCTGGGGCAGGGACACGTCCACGTCACCCTTGACCTTGGGGCCCTTCAGGTTCAGGTCAATGTCGGGCATGGAGATCTTGGGGGCCTTGATGTGCATCTCGGGCATCTTGAACTTGGGACCTTTGATCTTCCCCTCGGGACCTTCCAGATCAACATCAGGGAGGTCAACATCGACTTTGGGGCCCTTGAGGTCAATTTCAGGACCTTTCAGATCACCTTCGAGCTTTGGAGCAGAAACATCAACATCTCCTTTAAGTTTGGGGCCTTTGAGGTTGAAGTCAACATCAGGCATGGAGATCTTGGGGGCCTTGATGTGCATCTCGGGCATCTTGAACTTGGGGCCTTTGATCTTCCCCTCAGGCCCCTCAATGTCCACCTCTGGCCCTTCAATGTCCACCTTGGGGCCTTTGATGTCGACATCCGGCAAGTTCAGGTCCCCTTCGATTTTTGGTGCGGACAGATCGACGTCCATCCCTCCTTTGACCTTGGGACCTTTCAGGTTGAGGTCCAGGTCTGGCATGGACAGGTTGGGAGCTTTGATGTTCATCTCAGGCATTTTAAATTTGGGGCCTTTGATTTTCCCTTTCGGACCCTCGATGTCGACGTCGGGAACTTCCACGTCCACCTTGGGTCCCTTTAGGTCCACCTGGGGCAGGGACACGTCCACATCCCCCTTGACCTTGGGGCCCTTCAGGTTGAGGTCGATGTCAGGCATGGAAATTTTGGGGGCTTTGATGTTCATCTCAGGCATCTTGAACTTGGGCCCTTTGATCTTCCCCTCCGGCCCCTCAATGTCCACCTCTGGACCTTCAATGTCCACTTTAGGACCGGACACGTCCAGTTCTCCTGTGGGCAGGTTCATGTCCACCTCTGGCCCCTCCCCTTTAAACCCAGGAACACCAAATTTGGGCATTTTGAACTTGGGCATTTTGATTTTCCCCTCGGGGCCGTGAACGTCCACGTCGGGGGCCTCAATGCTGACCTTGGGGCCCTTGATGTCCACCTCAGGACCTTTCAGCTCCCCTTCCAGTCTGGGGGTGGGCAGGTCAAACTCCCCCTTCATTTTGTGCCCCTTCAGGTTCAGCTCCACATCCGGCATCGACACTTTGGGTGAAGAAATGTTCAGAAAAGGCATTTTGAATTTGGAGCCCTTGGATTTTCCCTGGACGTCCAAATCCGGAGCCTGGACCTCGACTTTCGGGCCGGACAGTTCCACCTCAGGTTTTTTAACCTTCACGTCCACCTCGGGGCTTTGAACTTTAGGGCCAGAAAAGCCAAACTTGGGGAGTTTAAACCTGGATTTTTTAGCTTTTCCTTCCAGGTCCACCTTCGGCCCCTCCAGCTCAAGCTCTGGCCCCTTGATGTCCACTTTGGGGCCTTTCAGCTCTCCCTCCACCTTGGGCAGAGAAGCATCGAGGTCACCTTTGAGTTTGGGGCCCTTCAGGTTCAGGTCGATGTCGGGCATGGAGATCTTGGGGACGTTGAACTGCAGCTCCGGCTTCTTCAACTTGGGGCCCTTCAGTTTCCCCTCGGGGCCTTCCACGTCCAGCTCGGGGACAGAAACGTCGACTTTTGGACCTGAAACGTTGACCTCGGCCTCGGGGAGGTTCACATCCACCTCGGGGCCTTCCACTTTGGGCCCAGAAAAGCCAAATTTGGGTATCTTGAACTTGGGCATTTTGATTTTCCCTTCTGGGCCGTGAATGTCCACATCGGGCGCCTCAATGTCCACTTTGGGGCCCTTGATATCAATTTCGGGGCCTTTCAGGTCACCTTCAATTTTAGGGACAGAGACATCGATGTCCCCCTTGACTTTGGGGCCCTTGAGGCTGAAGTCGACATCAGGCATGGAGATCTTGGGGGCCTTGATGTGCATCTCGGGCATCTTGAACTTGGGACCTTTGATCTTCCCCTCGGGACCTTCCAGATCAACATCAGGGAGGTCAACATCGACTTTGGGGCCCTTGAGGTCAATTTCAGGACCTTTCAGATCACCTTCGAGCTTTGGAGCAGAAACATCAACATCTCCTTTAAGTTTGGGGCCTTTGAGGTTGAAGTCAACATCAGGCATGGAGATCTTGGGGGCCTTGATGTGCATCTCGGGCATCTTGAACTTGGGGCCTTTGATCTTCCCCTCAGGCCC
>JAWWMR010000104.1:1528882-1544820 GCA_035047985.1 Basileuterus tristriatus
GGGTAAAAACTGCATGGAATTGGGTAAAAACTGCTGGAATTGGGTAAGAACTGCACAGAATTGGGTAAAACCTGCATGGAATTGGGTAAAAACTGCACAGAATTGGGTAAAAACTGCATGGAATTGGGTAAAAACTGCATGGAATTGGGAAAAACTGCACAGAATTGGGAAAAAATGCACGGAATTGGGAAAAACTGCATGGAATTGGGAAAAACTGCATGGAATTGGGAAAAACTGCATGGAATTGGGTAAAAACTGCTGGAATTGGGTAAGAACTGCACAAAACTGGGTAAAAACTGCATGGAATTGCTGAGGATTTCAGGGAATGACCCAAGATCCCAAAGGAATTCCAGGGAATGAACCAGGATCCCAAAGGAATTCCAGGCATTAGGAATTCCAGGTAAATTCCCTGGAATTTAGGAATGATCCAAGATCCCAAAGGAATTCCAGGCATTAGGAATTCCAGGTAAATTCCCTGGGATTTAGGAATGATCCAAGATCCCAAAGGAATTCCAGGTAAACACTGTGGGATCCCAAAGGAATTCCAGGTAAATTCTCTGGGATCCCAAAGGAATTGCAGATTTCCCACCCCCCAAAAAATCCCATCCCAACGTTCAAAACCGAGGGAAGGGGAAAACTTGGGAATTCTGGGGTTCCAAGGAGGGATTTGGCAGCGGCCACGGATCCATCCCAGCTCCTCAGAGCCCCAAAATCCATCGGTTTTCCCATTTCCCACCCCGGAATTTGGGAGATTTCTGCCTCCTCGTGGGTCAGGAATGGGCTCCAGTTCCCCAGTGCTGCTTTTCCAGGGAATTTTTGGGTTTTCCCTCATCCAAGGACACCCCAAAATCCCTTTCCAGCCCCGGTTTGGCGTGGGAAGGATGAGCCCGAGGAATTGGGGTCAAATCCCTAAAAAGCAGCGCCAGAGGGGGAATTCCAGGGCTTGCTGCAGATGTTTCCCAAGTTTCCCCTGCATTTTTCCAAAAACTGGGAATGAGCTGCTTTGGGATGAGATTTCCTGATTTTGGAGCTTTTCCAGAACCCCAGGAAATTTCTGGATCTGCTTCCACCTCGGGATCCTCCCCAGATCATGGAAAAAGCAGCTGGATCAGGGAAAACGGGGCTGAACTTCCAAAGGGAGGGAGGCTCCTGCAGCCCAGGCTGGGATTTTTGGGATGAAAACCTCGGGAATCGCTCTGGGATGTGTGGGGTTTGTGGGGATTGGAGCAGCAGCAGGAAAAAGCAACAACCCCAACACAATTCCCACGAAATTCCCGCTTCCCTCCCCACCCACGGAGCTCCAAAATCGCCTTTTCTGCCCCCAAAACCTGCAGGAAAATCTCCAAACACGACCCTGGGATTCTCCTCCCGGGAATATCCCGAATTCCCCTCCCCACCTGAGGCCCATCCCCGTTTCTGGGGCTTTTTTTGAGGGAAAATTCCGCGGATTTGGAGCGGGAAAACAACCGGGGGGGGCTGGAGGCAGCGGCAGATCCTGGGATTTGGGACTGGGGGGGAAACTGCAGGATCTGGGGGGGAAACTGCAAAATTTGGGTGCAAACTCTGGGATTTGGGGGGAAACTGCAGAATTTGGTGTGAAACTCCAGGACTGAGGTGGAAACGGCAAAATTTGGGGTGTAAACTCTGGGATTTGGGCACAAACTCCGGGATTTGGGTGCACACTCCAGAATTGAGGTGCAATCTCTGGGATTTGGGCACAAACTCCAGGACTGAGGTGGAAACTGCAGAATTTGGGGTGGAAACTCCGGGATTTGGGTGCAAACTCCAGGACTGAGGTGCAATCTCTGGGATTTGGGCACACATTCCAGGATCTGGGCACACATTCCAGGATTTGGGCACACACTCCAGGATTTGGGCACACACTCCAGGATCTGGGCACACACTCTGGGATCTGGGCACACACTCTGGGATCTCGGCACACATTCCAGGATTCAGGCACACACTCCAGGATCTGGGCACACATTCCAGGATCTGGGCACACATTCCAGGATCTGGGCACACATTCCAGGATCTGGGCACACTCTCCAGGATCTGGGCACACTCTCCGTGTTTTTCCCATCGCTGGCTCCACAGGGCTTTGGTTCAATCTTTGTTTTCCCGGCCCCGTTCCCTGCTGGAGAGGGGTCAGGGGGGCCCGAGCTGACGTCGCTCCCGTGGCCTTTGGCCTCTCCCTCCCCTCCTCCCTCCACAGGGGAATTTGGGGGATTTTTTTGTTTTGTTTTGTTTTTTGGAATGGAAAAAACAAAAAAAGGGGGAGGAGGAAAAAAAAAGGAGGAAAAGCAGGAAAAACGAGCAGAGAGAGAGCGGAACTACCTCGGTCGGGAGGTTTCAAGGAATGCTTTTGTTTGTAACTGTCTGAAACACAGAAAGAGAAGTCGTGAGAGGACACACGGACACACGACGGACACACGGAAAACTGGGGAAAAAAAGGGCAGGAAAAACACAACCTCAGGGAGCCAGGGGGAGAATTAGTGCTGGCAAGTGGCAGGACAGGAGGAAGAAGAGAGAGAAAGGAGCTGGCAAAGCTTCCCTGGTGCTCCCCATCCCGTTATCCCCCGGATTCGTGGACTGGGGGCTGCAAGGGTTTGGTTGGAATTCCCAGATCCTTAAGGGAGGGCTGGGAACGGCTCCCAGGGACTGGGATCACACTGGGATGGAAGGGAGGGACCCTCCCGGCCTTTGGGGCTGTTGGGGAAGTTTGTTCTCATTTTTATCCTGGTTTTTTATCCTGGTGTTTGTATCCTGCTGCTGTCCCCAGTATTCCCAGTGGGAAAATTCCATCCGGCCCTGCCCTCCCTGGGGGACCCCCCAAACCCACCCAGGGGTCCCCCAGCACTCACTGTCACAGGCGTAGGGCTTGTCCCTGTCCTCCAGGATGGCAGCGTCCAGCTTCTTCCGAGCCCCCCCGACGCCTTTTCCCTGGGAAAAAACGGAATTTTGGGCAAAATCCAGGATGGGAGCAGGGAGAGGAGCGAGCCAACAGTGCCCCGCGGTGGGGACGGCCACAAATCCCCGGGAATTTGGGGAAAACGAGGGTGGAAATGCAGCTTGTGCTGGGTTGTTTTGCCAGGAATTGTCTGGGATTTTCTGGGATTTGCTCACCTTGGCCTTGCCCTTCCCTCTGCGCTTGGGCGTGTCCTCCTCGTAATCCTCATCGTCCAAATCGTCCAGGAAATCGTCGGGCTCCAGGATCCGCTGGGAATGAGCACAGGGGTTACTGGGGAAACGGGGAAATGGGGAAAAATGGGGAAAAAATGGGGGAAAATGGGGAAAAATGGGGGAAAATGGGGAAAAAATGGGGGAAAATGGGGAAAAAATGGGGGAAAATGGAAAAATGGGAATGAACAGAGGGGTAAGTGGGAAAAATGGGGGAAAATGAGAAAAAATGGGAAAAAATGGAAAAAAAAGGGAAAAAAAGGGGAAAAATGGGAAGAAACTGAAAAATGGGGAAGATGGGAAGAACGGAAAAAATGGGAAAACAGGAGGGGATGCAGGAGGGGCCACAGCTGGAATTCCCAGTACCCCGAATTCCCAATTCCCAGCTGGAATTCCCAGTACCCCGAATTCCCAATTCCCAGCTGGAATTCCCACTGGAATTCCTGATATCCTGAGTTCCTGTTTGGAATTCCTGGTATCCCAAGTTCCCAGAATTCCCAGTATCCTGCATTCCCAGAATTCCCAGTATCCTGAGTTCACAATTCCCATTGGAATTCCCGGAATTCCGAGTTCCTGGTGGAACTCCCAGTATCCCGAATTCCTGGTTCCCATTGGAATTCCTGGTATCCCGAATTCCCAATTCCTGTTGGAATTCCCAGTACCCCGAGTTCTCGGAATTCCCAGTATCCCAAATTCCCAATTCCCGTCTGGAATTCCTGGTATCCCAGTTCCTGCTGGAATTCCCATTCTCCCGAATTCCCAGTATCCCAAATTCCAAATTCCCATTGGAATTCCTGGTATCCCAAATTCCTGGTTCCCACTGGAATTCCTGTTGGAATTCCCACTGGAATTCCCATTATCCCGAGTTCCCAATTCCCGCTGCCATTCCCGTTGTCCCGCTGGCATTCCCTTTATCCCAATTCCCGCTGCCATTCCCGTTATCCCAAATTCCCACTGGCATTCCCGGTGTCCCGCTGCCATTGCCGTTATCCCGATTCCCACTGGCATTCCCGTTATCCCGCTGCCATTCCTGTTGTCCTGATTCCCGCTGCCATTCCCGTTATCCCGATTCCCGCTGCCATTCCCGTTATCCCGATTCCCGCTGCCATTCCCGTTATCCCAAATTCCCACTGGCATTCCCGATTCCCACTGCCATTCCCGTTATCCCAAATTCCCACTGGCATTCCCGATTCCCGCTGCCATTCCCGTTATCCCGATTCCCACTGCCATTCCCGTTGTCCCGCTGCCATTCCCGTTATCCCGCTGCCATTCCCATTATTCCGCTGCCATTCCCATTGTCCTGCTGCCATTCCCGATTCCCGCTGCCATTCCCATTATTCCGCTGCCATTCCCATTGTCCTGCTCCCATTCCCGTTGTCCCGCTGCCATTCCCGTTGTCCCGTTGCCATTCCCGTTGTCCCGCTGCCATTCCCATTGTCCTGCTCCCATTCCCGATTCCCGCTGCCATTCCCGTTATCCCGTTGCCATTCCCAGTGTCCCGAACCCCCGGGCACCTTGCGCGCGCGGCTGTTGGTGACCGGGAACTCGCCCAGGCTGTCGTCGTCCATGCGCGGGTCGGGCAGGGAGCGCTTCTCCAGGGGATCCGTCCTGAGCAGCGCCTCCAGGCTGCTCCCGTCCTGCGCCAGCAAACCCTCCTTCTTCAGGGCCTGGTCTGCATCTGGGATGGGGAAATAATGGGGTGAAAATAGAGAAAAATGGGAAAAAATCTGGGGGGAAATGCGGAAAACAATGGAGGAAAACAACGGGGGAAATGGGGATTTAATGGGAGCGCCTCCAGGCTGCTCCTGTCCTGCACCAGCAAACCCTCCTTCTTCAGGGCCTGATCCGCGTCTGGGAACAGGGAAAAACAAAGAAAAATGGGGGAAAATCCAGGGGAAAATGGGGAAAAATCCAGGGGAAAATGGGGAAAAAATCCGGGGAGAAATGGGGAAAACAATGGGGGAAAATGGGGATTTAATGGGAGCGCCTCCAGGC
Organism: Basileuterus tristriatus; assembly: GCA_035047985.1. Lineage (NCBI taxonomy): Eukaryota > Metazoa > Chordata > Aves > Passeriformes > Parulidae > Basileuterus > Basileuterus tristriatus. The sequence continues at coordinate 1,534,055 of JAWWMR010000104.1, forward strand.
TGCTCCTGTCCTGCACCAGCAAACCCTCCTTCTTCAGGGCCTGGTCCGCGTCTGGGATGGGGAAATAATGGGGTGAAAATAGAGAAAAATGGGAAAAACCAGAAAAAAATGGGGTAAAAACAGAGAAAATGGGGTAAAAACAGAGAATAACGGGGGAAAACAATGGGGAAAAAAGGGAGAGCAGCCCCTCCTTTTTCAGGGCCTGCTCTGCATCTGGGATGGGGAAAAATGGGGTAAAACCAGAGAAAAATAGGGAAAAACCCATAGGAAAATGGGGATGAACAACGGGGGAAAATGGGCATAAACAATGGGGGGAAATGGGGATAAACAATGGGGGGGAAATGAGGAAAAATCCAGAGAAAAATGGGGAAAAACAATGTGGGGGGGAATGGGGAAAAACCCAGAGAAAAACAGGAGAAAACCCAGAGAAAAATGGGGAAAAATGGTGAAAAAAACGGGAAAAAGGAGGCTGGGTGAGGGATGCTGGGGGATCCAGGTGGAGTTCCCAGGAATGCAGCAGGGAGTGGGAATTACCGGGTTTGGAATTCCCAGGAATGCAGCAGGGAGTGGGAATTACCGGGTTTGATGGAAGGGAAGGAGAGCCGGGGGTCCTCCGGGGGGTGGGCGCGGCGTTTCTTGCGCCAGCGCCGCGCTGGGTACGAGTAGAGCTGCCCGGCTGCCAGACCTGCAGAGAAAAACCAGAAATCCCCCAAAATCCAGCCAGGGAGGGACAAAACCTCCTGGGAATGATGCCAGGTTCTGATAAAACTCTTGGGAATGATCCCAGGTTCTGATAACACTCACCAAATCTCCCAAGGATGGGGCAGAACAGCCCAAAGTGACCCCAGCCCCTTCCCCTCCCTGCTGTTTTCCTGTCACTTCCCCATCGTTTTCCTGCTGTTTTCCCTTTTTTCCCCATTGTTTTCTGCCTCCTGCCATTTCCCTGGTGTTTTCCAAGTGTTTTCCTCTTATTCTCCTGGTGTTTCCTCATTATTCTCCCATCACTTTCCCACTGTTCCCCATAATTTCCCTGTTGTTTTCCACCATTCTCCCATCATTTCCCTGCTGCTCTCCAACTATTTCCCATCATTTCTCTGTTGTTTCCCCACTGTTCCCCCCTTGTTTCCCACCATTCTCCCACCACTTCCCCACCGTTTCCCATCATTTCTCTGCTGTTTCCCTACTGTTCTCCCAGTGTTCCCCATCATGTCCCTGTTGTTTCCCATCACTTCCCTGATGCTCTCCAACTGTTTCCCATAATTTCCCTGTTCTTTCCCCATTGTTCTCCCAGTGTTTTCCCATCGTTTCCCACCATTCTCCCATCACTTCCCCATAGTTTCCCATAATTTCCCTGTTGTTTCCCCATTGTTCTCCCACCATTTCCCACCATTCTCCCACCACTTCCCTGCTGTTTCCCATAACTTCCCTGTCGTTTCCCCACTATTTCCCCATTGTTTTCCATCATTCCCCTGCTGTTCCCCCATTGTTTCCCACCATTCTCCCATCACTTCCCTGTTATCTCCCCATCATTCCTCCACTGTTTCCCATCACTTCCCCACTGTTTCCCATCATTTCCCTGTTGTTTCCCCGTTGTCCTCCCGGTGTTTCCCCATCATTTCCCACCATCTCCCCACCATTCCCAGCATTCTCCTGGTGCCATTCCCAGCCTTTTCCTGGTGTGTTCCCAGTGCCATCCCCAGCCTTTTCCTGGTGCCATTCCCAGCGTTCTCCCGGTGCCATCCCTGGCGCTTTCCCAGTGTGTCCCCAGCGCCATTCCCAGCCTTTTCCCGGTGTGTTCCCAGTGCCATCCCCAGTCTTTTCCCAGTGCCATTCCCGGCGTTTTCCCGGTGTGTCCCCGGTGCCATCCCCAGCCTTTTCCCAGTGCCATCCCTGGCATTTTCACGGTGTGTTCCCAGTGCCATCCCCAGCCTTTTCCCGGTGCCATTCCCGGCCTTTTCCTGGTGTGTTCCCAGTGCCATCCCCAGCCTTTTCCCGGTGCCATCCCCAGCCTTTTCCCAGTGCCATCCCCAGCATTCTCCCGGTGCCATCCCCGGCATTTTCCCGGTGTGTCCCCGGTGCCATCCCCAGTCTTTTCCCAGTGCCATTCCTGGCGTTTTCCCGGTGCCATCCCCAGCCTTTTCCCGGTGCCATTCCCGGCGTTTTCCCAGTGTGTCTCCAGTGCCATCCCCAGCCTTTTCCTGGTGCCATCCCCAGCCTTTTTCCGGTGCCATCCCCAGCCTTTTCCCGGTGCGTCCCCAGTGCCATCCCCGGTGTGTCCCCGGTGCCATTCCCGGCCTTTTCCCGGTGTGTCCCCGGTGCCATCCCCGGTGTGTCCTTGGTGCCATCCCCAGCCTTTTCCCAGTGCCATTCCCAGCGTTTTCCCAGTGTGTCCCCAGCGCCATCCCCGGTGTGTTCCCGGTGCCATCCCCGGCTTTTCCCGGTGCCATTCCCGGCGTCTTCCCGGCGTGTCCCCAGTGCCATCCCCAGCCTTTTTCCGGTGCCATCCCCAGCCTTTTCCCAGTGCCATCCCCAGCCTTTTCCCGGTGTGTCCCCGGTGCCGTACCGGGCCCGCGGTGCCGTTTCTCCATCCAGATGTAGCAGTTGCTCTGGGCCACGCCGGTCTGCGAGTCCAGGAAGGGCAGGCGCACGCTGCGCTCGGCGCAGAGCCGCGCGTTGTAGCTGTGGCACTGCTCCATGGCGTCCCGGTAGTACTGCTCGCCCAGCCTGAAATGGCATGGATTGGCATTGGGAATGGCAGGGATTGGCATGGGAATGGCAGGGATTGGCATGGGGAATGGCAGGGATTGGCATGGGAATGGCACAGGATTGGCACAGGGAATGGCACAGGATTGGCATGGGGAATGGCAGGGATTGGCATAGGGAATGGCACAGGATTGGCATTGGGAATGGCAGGGATTGGCATGGGAATGGCAGGGATCAGTGCTGGGAATGGCAGAGATTGGGATAGGGATTGGCATAGGGAACAGCAGGGATTGGCACCGGGATTGGCACCAGGAATGGCACTGGGAATGGCAGGGATCAGTGCTGGGAATGGCAGAGATTGGGATAGGGATTGTCACAGGGAATGGCACTGCACTGGGAATGGGGTAATGGGGAACCTCTCCAGGATACCAGGAGAATGTCAGGGATACAGTCCTGGAGGATATCAGGGATAAAACTGGAAACTCTCAGGGATAAAATCCTGGAGGATATCAGGGATGAACCTGGAAACTCTCAGGGATGAACCTGGAAACCCTCAGGGATAAACCTGGAAACCCTCAGGGATGAACCTGGAAACTCTCAGGGATGAACCTGGAAACCCTCGGGCATAAAATCCTGGAGAATATCAGGGATAAACCTGGAAATCCTGAGGGATAAAAGTGCCCAACTTCCCATTCCTTCGCTTCTCCAGGACACTCACAGGGGTGGAAAGAGAAGGGCAGGAAGGGAAGAGATGGAGACAGACAGGAAAATACAGGGATTTACAGGAAATACAGAGATTTACAGGAAATACAGAGATTTAGAGCGAAATGCAGCAATACACAGGGAAATACAGGGATTTAAAGAGAAATACAGGGTATTAGAAGGAAGTACAGGAATATACACGAAAATGCGGGGATTTTGAGGGAGATACAGGGATTTTGAGGGAAATACGAGGATTTAGAAGGAAGTAGAGGGAAGGTTTCCCCCCCAGCTCGGCCTCCACAGGACCCTCTGGCTGGCGAAGTAGTGCAGGAATGAACAGGGAATGTACAGGGATATTTAGAGATATTCAGGGATATTTAGAGATATTCAGGGATATTCAAGGATGGACAGGGAATCCCCAGGGATACACAGCGATGTGCTGGGATGACTCCCCCGTCCTTGGCCTCTACAGGACGCTCGCACACGGAGTTTAGGGATCCACGAGGAAGCACAGGGATACAATACAGGGAATTTTACAGGCAATTTTAAAGGGATGAACCCCCCGGCTTTGCCCTCTCCAGGACCCTCACAGGGCCAGACCTGGGGGACCCCCCCGGACTCTCCCAGACTCTCCCCCCCTCAAGTCTCTGCGGCCCTCCCGGTGCTGGGGACGATTTTGGGGTGCCCTTAACGCCCCCCTCAGCAAAGTTCGCCGCGAACAATGCGCGCGTGTCGCTTCCCCCTTTCCCCCCTCCCCGCCCACTTGGTCCCGTCCGGCGCGCGGGGCCGAAGGGGGGGCCCCGCTTCCCGCGCCCGGCCGGGCCGCACCATTTCCCCGCCGCAGGGGGAGACCGGGAAAGGGGGGGGGAGACCCGCACTCACAGCTTGACCACATTCTGAACCACCGCCGCCATCTTGGCTCCGCCGCCGGGGCGCTGCGGGGCGCGTGCGCGGAGGGAGGGGCGGGAGGGGCGGGGAGAGGGAGGAGGAGGAGGAGGACGAGGAGGAGGAGGAGGAGGGAGAGGGATGGAGGGAGGAGGAGGAGGAGCGGGAAGAGGGAAGGGTGGAGAAAGGGGAGGCGGAGGGAGAGGGAGGCCCAGGGGAAGGGAGCGGGGAGTCCTCCCGGCCGCTGGGCGGCGCTGTGCGCAGCGCGCGTGCGCGGCGGGGGGAGAAAAAGGCGGGAAAAGGGGGAGTGGGGGGGGGCGAAAGTCTGAGGGGAAAAATGGCGGGAAAAGGATCTGAGGGGAAAAACGCACGGAAAAGGAGAAAATTCGGGAGAAAGGGGCGGAAGAAGGTACGAGGAGAAAGGGAGGGCATGGGGATGAAAGAGGGAGGCAGAGTGGAGGGTACAGGGGAAGAATAAGGGGGAGATGGAGGGGGGAAAATGGAGGAGGCAGAGCTAGGGCAAAAATGATGGGGAATGAGCGACAAGATGGGGAGAAGAATGAGGGAAAAATTGGGAGAGAACAAGGCGGGAGAGAGGGGGAAATGAATACAAAATGAGGAGAAATGATGGCAGAGGATGATGGGGTTTATCCTGGAAAAAGGAGGATTGAGAGACCCCATTGCTCCCTCCAATTCCCTGGAATGAGGCCGGGGGTGAGATCCCTTCTCCCGATGGATAAAACAAGAGGGAACAGCCTCGAGTTGTATCAGTGAAGATTTATTGAGGAAAATTCCTGGAAAGGGTTGTCCCACGCTGAGATGTGGTGGAATTGCTGTCCTGCAATTATCCCAAAAAAAGCCTGGATGTGGCACACGGGGTGCCCAGGGGTGACCAGATTGGATTCGATGATCCCAAAGTTCTTTTTCAACCTCAACCTTTCCATGGAAAGGGGTGAGAAGATGGAGAATGAAAAGGGAAATGGAGAAGGAAAAGGGGGGATAAAATAGAAAGGAGGGTGAGGGTTGGGAGGGAAATGAGGGATAAATTTGGAATGGGGGAATGAATAAACAGTGACCGGGAGAGGGTGAAATTAGAGATAAATGAGGATGAATCCCTCAGATCCCAAATCTCCCCAGATTTCTTATGTCTCTTCATCCCCAAAATTTCCCATTTTTGAGCTCTTTTCCCTTTTTATCCAACCTGAATTAACCAAGTAGCCCCAAATTCATCCCCCAGGACAGAGGTCACCCACAGGCCTCATGGTGAGTGTGGTTTGATGTCAACTTGCAGGTGAATTCCACATTTCTAGGTGAGTTCCTCACCTCCAGGTGAATTCTTCACTTCCAGGTGAGTTCCTCATTTCCAGGTGAGTTCCTCATTTTGAGGTGGATTCCTCATTTCCAGATGAGTTCCTCATTTCCACGTGAGTTCCTCTCTCTTTTTCCTCCTTACTTCCACATCCCACCTGTGTTTTTTTCCCTTTCTGTTGAGAATTTGCCTTTTTTCCCCCAAGGTCACCCCTCCCCTCCTGGTCAACCCTTCCTCCTCCTCCTCCTCCCGGTAATCCCAGCTGACGCTGGCGTGGGCGGCGTTAATCCCCTGCCCGGAAATCCCGGGATAAATGAGGAAGTTGGGAGGGAGGCCTGTGCCCATGCTGGGGTTAATTAATTAACGATTCCAGCCTTGATTGATTCCGCAATAAACTCCCCAAAAAGGGAGGGGGAGCGGGCGCTGAGTCACGGCTGCTCCGGATGACTCAGATTCTTGGAATTGCGAGTAAATCAGCGGGTTTGGCAACAGTGGTTTGAATAAATCGTTAATTTGGGGAGGGGTTAATTAGGGGAGAAGTGGAGGAGGCTCCAGTCCTGTGGAAAGGGATCCCACATGATTTAATCGTTAATTGAAAATTAATTAAGGAATTTGGAGTTTTTTTGCAGGAGATGAGACTGGGGGAAGAAAAAGTTTCAGGGATGAAGTGATATTTGGGATAATTTCAGGGATAATAGCAATAATTTTGGGGATAATTTGAGGGGTTTATAGCAAGGGGTTTATAATAGGGGAGAGAGGAAGGAGGAGAGGGGTGAGAAAAGCAAAATCACCTTTTCATTGTTTGAAAGAACCCCCAATTTGGCAAATTAAAGGAGCTTTCCCAGGACTGGAGCACAGGGGGATGAGTAGGAGGAGAACAAAAACGAGTGAACAAGGTCCCAGATTAAAGCTGGAACACCCCAAAATTCAGCCCTGAGTTGTGGAAGGGAAAAAACCAGGTGAGAAAAGGGACAAAACAGGAAAAAAAAGGATTTTTGGCTGATTTTGGTTATTTCGAAACAGCGACAGTTTCGCAATTCCTGGGCTGAGGTGGGGCACAAACAGCTCCATCTTTAAATCACTGATTAAGGTGGAACCCAGGAAAATTGGGGTGAAATCCGGGAAAAAAAAAGTCCATCCACGTTGTCCTGACCCAGCCTGTGTTGGAAAGCCCCCAAACCACAGAAACCCGCCCAAAATGAGCGTTCTGGGCCTGGTCCCCTTCACGGTGTCTGTGGGACAGCAGGGGACACAGAGCCACGTTCCCATCCCAATCTCTGGGCTTAATTAACCACAAACATCCCTGGGGTTAATTAATCACAAACGAGGAGGCTCTGGAACAGCTGGAATTGGTTTGGGGAGGAAAAATCCCAAAATAAATAAAACGTGGACAGAGGGTGGGGGGAGAAAAGAGTTTAGGGCAGGGAGGAGTTGGACTAAATAGAAATTAAATCTGATTGAGCTTAATTAACCTCAGTTTGTTACTTATTTTATGGGTTTATCCCCAATTCTGGGTGTTTGCACCAAAAGTGCTTCGGGTTTAGAGGCGCAGAGGGGGAGGGGAAGGAAGAGGGACGAGGGTTCGTTAACGAGAATCTAATGAGTCATTAGTCAGATAATCTAAATTAGACTCGTTAGGCAATGAGGAACAGCACCGGCGGGGTCAGGACGGGCCGCGGCTCCGCCCTGGGGGGGTCCCGGCCTCATTTTGGGCCCAAACTGCCAGAAATCGGTGACAGGATGGGATCGGTGACAGGAGCCTGGCCAAGGAGGCCCCGCCCCGTCCTGGTGGGGCACCAGCAGCGTTTCCAGCGGGGTTTTTGTCCCCATTCCCCAAAATTCCAGCAGGAATTCCCCTTGGCATTCCCTGCTCCCACCCCACCCCGACAATCCGCGGTGGATCCCTCGATTCCAGGATCCACCTGCAGCTCACGTTGGGATTTTTGGTTGTTTTTGCATCTCCTCGATGATTTCCAGACGCTCCAGTTCACCCCAGAGGGGTTTCTTGGCCCCTCCATGGATTGAGTTCCTAAATCAAGAACCCCCTTGGGACATCCCAGCTCCTGCACGAGGAGCTTTGGCTTCTCCACAGGGTGGAGATCTCCCCATCCGTGGGATTTTCAGAGGATTTCACGGAGCAGAAGTTGAGGTGACAGTTCAGGAGGTTCAGAGCTGTGCAGAACAAACCCCGCTGTCCCCCCGAGTCCTCCTGGCTGGAATCTTTGGGAATTCACCCCAAAAACTGAAGGATGACTTTGGGTCCGATGGAATCGAATCCTCTTGGCCGGAATCTTTGGGAATTCACCCCAAAAGTTTGGGGGATGATGTGGAGTCTGACAGAATCAAATCCTCTTGGTCGGAATCTTTGGGAATTCACCCCAAAGTTTGGGGGATGACTTTGGGTCCGACGGTCGCGTTTCCCGTGCTCAGCTCTGGCACTGAGGAGGCCGGAAGAGCTCAGAGGGGTCACTCTGCTTCTCCCCGAGGCTGAACCCTCACCTGGAGTGAGAAATCCGAGAATCCGAGCTGGAATCTGAGATCCACATCCAAAAACCACCCAAAATCCTCCCCCATATTCTCATCCTTATCCTCATCCTCACCGTCCATTTCCCAAGCTGCAATCTGAGATCCGTATCTGAAATCACCCAAAATCCTCCATCCTCATCCTCACTGTCCATTTCCCAATTGTGCTACCTACACACAAGCTGGAATCTGAGATCCACATCTGAAAACCACCCAAAATCCTTCATCCCCATCCTCATCCTCACCATCCATTTCCCAAGCTGGAATCTGAGCTCCGCATCCAAAAACCACCCAAAATCCAAGCTGGAATCCATGATCCACATCCTCCATCCTCATCCTCACCGTCCATTTCCCAACACCTTCACCCAAGCTGGAATCTGAGCTCCACATCCAAAATACTCCATCCCCATCCTCGTCCTCACCATCCATTTCCCAAGCTGGAATCTGAGCTCCACATCCAAAAACCACCCAAAATCCAAGCTGGAATCTGAGCTCCACATCCAAAAACCACCCAAAATGCAAGCTGGAATCTGAGCTCCACATCCTCCTCCTCCTCCTCACCGTCCGTTTGCCGCGGGTCACGTCAGGATCTCGGGCCGGGCGGCGGCGCCGCGCTCGGCCTGGTGCCGGTCCATGACCTGCAGCACGTCCTCCAGGATGGAGGGCCCCAGGTCCACGTGCAGGGACAGCAGGGAGCCGGCGTGCGACAGGAAGGGCTCGGCCTCGCCGTTGGCGGCCGCGCGGGGACACGGCGACGATGATGATGGTGATGACGGCGACGACGGCGACGACGCCGCGGCCTCGTCCAGGTGCAGCCGCGGAGGTTTGGGTGGGGCCTGCGCCGCGGGCAGGGTCAGGGCCCGGGCGGCGCCCAGCGCCGGCAGCGAAATGGCGTTCTTGAGCAGCGGCGACGGCGCGGCCGCCTCGGCGCCCACCTCGCCCCCCGACATGGTGGCCGTGCGCGAGAACTCGAACGGCGCCGCCGTCCCCTCGCCGCGGTCGCCGGCGTCGCCGCGGGGCAGCAGGTGGAACTTGCCCTGCAGGAAGGAGATGTCCCCGAAGGTGTCGCTCTCGCCGCCGCTGCCCACGTGGATGGTGTGGCGGAAATCGCCCAGGGGGGGGCTGATCATGTCCGAGGAGAGGATGTCCCGCAGCTTCTCCTTCTTGCCCTTGCGGCTGCCCCTCTTCAGGTAGATGGGCACCTTGGTGGACATGGCGGCTCAGGACAGCCTGGGGAGAACGGGAGAGGAGGAACGCTCAGCTCTGACTCCTCCACCCTCAGAAATGAGCCCTGGACCTCGCCCCGCTGTGATATCCACACCCAAAGGAGCAGGTGGTGAATCCAGGAGCAGGGAAATGCAGGATTTGGGGTTTTAGGGAGGAGTTGGGCTGTGGAGGTCGGGAGAGCAGAGTGCTGGAAGAGGCGTTTTTAACCCAAAAGGGATTTTCTCACCCGATCCGCTCTCTGCTCAGCCCCACCCAGCCCAGCTGAAGTCAAAACCAGAAATTTCAGAGATTTGGGGCCAGAAGGGGAAGGAAGTTGGGGTTTCCCCTGTTTCAGCCGTGAACTCTTGAGTTCAGCTGAGTCTGGGCTGGATTTTCCAGCTCTGGGGAGAAATGAGGCAAAAATGGGAATTTTTTGGTGCCGTGAATGGATCCATCCCTCAGTGAGAGGGAAAAAGGGATGGAACGGGTCTGGAGCCACCAGAATGTTCCCTGTAAAATCAGCAAAGGGAAGTTCTGGAGGTTTTCACCCTTAGCACGAATTTTCAGGGGGAAAAAAATTCCATCCATCCATCCCTGGTTTTGTAAAGGCAAAGGCAGAGCAGCGAGAGGGATTTGGGGACACTGTGAGAGGGATTTGGGGACACTGTGAGAGGGATTTGGGGACACTGTGAGAGGGATTTGGGGACGGGTTTGTCCCGGGCTGGGATGCCCTGAGGGGCCTCTCCCGGCCGGAATTCGACCCAGAAAAATCCCGGGGAGGATTTATCCCTAAAAACACAACAACAACAACAGCAGTGCCCCGAGGGATGGAAAATCCCAATTCCCCTTCACGGCTCCAAACCTCCCCTGATCCCGCCTGTCCCCTGCTTTGGGGAATATTCCTTCAATACTCTCTGGTTTTGGGGGATTATCCCTTTATAATTCCCTGCTTTTGGGAATATTCCCTTATTATTCTATTTTTAGGAAATATTCCCTTATAATACCTTGCTTTTAGGGAATATTCCCTTATAATTCCCTGTTTTTAGGGAATACTCCCTCATTATCCCTCTTTTTTAGGGAGCATTCCCTTATTATCCCATTTTTAGGGAAAAAACCCCCAATTTTTAGGGAAAACTCCCTCATTATCCCATATTTTTAGGAAATACTCCCTTATCACCCCCTGGTTTTAGGAAATCTCCCTTATTATCCTGTTTTCATGGAATTCTCCCCACTTAACCCCCATTATTATGGAATTCTCCCAGTTTTCATGGAATTCTCCCCCGTTATTCCCGGTTTTCCCCCCATTCCCCCCAGACCCCGTTACCGACTGACGCCGGCGCCGCTCCCGAGGCCTCGAGGGGAGGGAAGGGAAGGGACGGGAAGGGAAGGGAAGGGAAGGGAAGGGAAGGGAAGGGAAGGGAAGGGAAGGGAAGGGAAG
>JAWWMR010000104.1:1739336-1751734 GCA_035047985.1 Basileuterus tristriatus
CGTCGGCGCGCTCAGGGTGCCCGCGGCGCTCGCGGTGCCGCGCCCGCTGCCGGTGCCGCTTGTAGCGCTCCTCCTTCTGCACCAGTAACCCCCAGTTAGAACCAGTAACCACACGGTAACCACCCAGTAATCACCACTCATAACCCAGTAACCACCAGAGCCCTTCCAGTGCTGTGCCCGATGCCGGTGCCGCTTGTAGCGCTCCTCCTTCTGCACCAGTAACCCCCAGTTAGAACCAGTAACCACACAGTAACCTCCTAGGCACCACCCAGTAACATCCTCGTCACCACCCAGTAACCTCCCAGTAACCACCACTCATAGCCCAGTAACCACCAGATCCCTCCCAGTGCCGTGCCTGCTGCCAGTGCCGCTTAGTAGCGCTCCTCCTTCTGCACCAGTTAGCACCAGTAACCACCCAGTAACCTCCTAGTCACTATCCAGTAACCACTACTCACAGCCCAGCACTACCAGTGCCGTGCCCACTGCCACTTGCAGCACTCCTCCTTCCACACCATTTAACACCAGTTAACACCAGTTAGCACCCAGAACCTTCCCAGTACCTCCCAGCAGCTCCGAGTGTTCATTCCGCCACTCCTCCTTCCACACCAGTGAGCACCAGTAACCACCCAGTAACCACCACTTGTAACCCAGCAACCACCCAGAGCCCTCCCAGCAACCCATGGAACCTCCCAGTAACTCCCAGTAGCTCCCAGTGCCCCTCACCTTCTTGTCCGACTTCTTCTCACGGCGTTTGACGTGTTTGACCTTCACGGCGCGTTTGCGCAGGACGGGGTCCAGGAACGGCGCGTCCTCGGCGTCACTGAGCCAGGGCTGGCAGGACCAGGGACACATGGGGACACGTGGGGACACATGGGGACATGTGGGGTGACGTCCCCGATGTGCCTGAGAGCGTGGCCCGTGAAGGGACACGAGGGGACAACATGGCCTGAGGTGCCTCGGGCATGTGGGGATGTGTCAGGACACGCTGGGGACATGCAGGGACATGCCTGACACGCCTCAGAGTGCCATGGGGACACGTCCTGATGTGCCAGGACACGCTGGGGACATGCAGGGACACGCCTGACACGCCTCAGAGTGCCATGGGGACACGTCCTGATGTGCCAGAACATGTTGAAGACATTTAGGGACATGCCTGACACACCTCAGAGTGCCATGGGGACATGTCCTGATGTGCCAGAACATGTTGAGGACATTTGGGGACACGCCTCAGGGCACAGCCTGGTGTGGGAACATGCTTGGGGACATCTGGGGACATGCCTCAGAGCACAGTCCAAGTGGAGACATTTGGGGACATGCCCTGACAGGGACGGAGGACAAGTCCTGATACACCTGAAGCTCACTTTGACACACAAAACCACCTCTGAACAGCCTAAAACCAGGCCTAAACAGCCTAGAACCAGGCCTAAACACACTAAACCAGGCCTAAACACACGAAACTAGACCCTGATGTGAAAAAACCTCCTTCAAATCTGCTCCTGTGGTATTTGGGGGGTATTTGGGGTGCCTGGTGTGTTTTGGGATGCCCAGGGGGGAATAGTGAGGGCAGTATTTGGGGTCATGTGAGGGCAGTTTTGGGGTGCCCAGGGGCCATTTTGGGGTCCCAGGGGGGCAGTTCTGAGGTGCCAGGGCAATTCTGGGGTCCCAGAGGGGCAATTTTGGGGTCCTGAGGGCAGTTTTTGAGGTCCCGGGGGAGCAGTTTTGGGGTCCCAGGGGGCAGTTTTGGGGTCCTGGGGGGGGGACAGTTTTTGGGGTCCCAGGGGGGCAGTTTTTGAGGTCCCAGGGGGCAGTTTTTGGGTCCCACGGGGCAGTTTTTGGGGTCCAGGGGGAGCAGTTTTGGAGGTCCCACGGGGCAGTTTTGGAGGTCCCAGAGGGGGGCAGTTTTGGGGTCCCGGGGGGGCAGTTTTGGGGTCCCAGGGGGGCAGTTTTGGGGTCCCAGAGTGGGGCAGTTTTGGGGTCCCAGAGTGGGGCAGTTTTGGGGTCCCGGGGGAGCAGTTTTGGGGTCCCGGGGGGGCAGTTTTGGGGTCCCGGGAGGCAGTTTTTGGGGGCTCACCAGGCCGTGCTCGTCGAAGGCGCCGGCGCAGAGCTCCTGGTAGAGCCGGGGGTCGAGGGGCAGCTCCTCATCCGAGAGGCTCTCGGGGGGCCCTGGCCCGCCCAGCTGCGCCTTCAGCAGCTCCAGGTCCCCCTCACGCCCCCGGGCCAGCTGGGAGGGGGGGTCAGCACTGCCAGGGACCCCCGGGACTCCCCCATGGCACCCCTGGGACTCCCCTGGGACACCGCCATGGCACCCCCTGGGACCCCCCATTGCACCCCAGGACCCCCCCAGGGACTCCCCTTGTGCTCCTGTGCCAACTGAGGTGGGGGTCAGCACTACCAGGGACCCCCGGGACACCCCCATGGCACTCCTGGGACCCTCCCGGGATGCCTCCCATCCTTGGGACCACCCTGGGCTTCCCCTTTTACACCTGTGCCAGTTGCAGGGGGGGTCAGCATGGCCAGGGACACCCGGGACCCCCCCGCCATGGCACCCCCAGGACACCCCCATTAGTGGGGGGGGGGGTCAACACCCACCAGGGACACCCTGAGACCCTCCAGGACCTCCATGGCACCCCTGGGACCCCCCAGGACCCCCTCATGGCACCCCCAGGACCCTCCTGCATTAACTGGGGGGGGTCAGTACCATCCTGGGCACCCCCACCCCCTGTACCTGTGAGCCCCCCCCTCACCCCAAGGGCAATGAGGGTATTGGGGTGCCCCTCCCCCCCCCTCCCCCCCAAGGCAGGCCTGGCCCCTCCCCCACACGGGACAAGGGGGGTCTGGGGTCCCCCTTTCCCCTCCCCCTCCCCACAGAGCCCCAGGGACTCACCGAGGTGGGGAAGTACTTGTAGGACTCCTGTGGGGACATGGAGAGGACATGTCAGGGACAGGGCGGTGACACAGGGATGTGGGGACATGGGGACACAAGGACATGGGACAGTTAGGGACACAAGACATCTTGGAAACACATCAGGGACAAAGGACAGAGTGACACGGACACAGGACACACAGGGGCATGGGACACTTGGGGACACAAGACATGTTGGGGACACATCAGGGACACGCTAACAGAGTGACAGACATGGGATATGAGGACGCAGTAAGAAGGGTGACATGAGACATTGAGGACATGTCAGGGTGACACAGGGACACCCGCAGCAGCTCGTTGGGGACACAGAACATGTGAGGAATGGGGGACATGCCACAATAGTGACACATCAGGAACGTGGCACAAGGTGACAAAGAGACACGAGGACGCGGCGAGACGGTGACAAAGGATGTGTCACAACACGAGACACAGTGACTGAGGGACACGGGACACGGTGACAGAGGGACACAGGGACAAGATGAAACGCTAACAAAGAACACCGTGACAGAGGGACACAGGACAGGGTGACAGAGGGACATGAGGTGGTGACAGAGGCCACATGACAAGGACACAGCCACAAAGACCCACACTGGGGACACACCAAGGCCACCCCAACGCCCCCAGCCCTGGCAGGCACTGAGGCCACACCACACGGGGGACACACCCCACTCCCAACACATACCAAGGACACATTAGGGACACACTGGGGACACGCTGGGCACACGTTGGGGACACACCAGGTGCCCGCTCACCCTTGCCCGCAGCTGGCACTGCCGCAGCCGGCACTTCTGGCGGATCTTGTTGGGGCCCCCGAATTTCTTCATGTCCCGGCAGAAGTCGCACTGCCCGCAGTCCTCGGGGCGCCGGCACGCCTCGCACTCACCGCACATGCGGGCCGAGCGCTTGATCTGGGGTCAGGCACCCCAAAAACGGGGTCAGGCACCCCGAAAACGGGGTCAGGCACCCCAAAAATGGGGTCAGGCATCCCGAAAATGGGATCAGCTACCCCAAATCCCAGCAGGGACATCCCTGTCTTGCACTCGCCACACATGCGAGCCGAGCACTTGATCTGGGGTCAGGCACCCCAAAAAATGGGGTCAGGCACACCAAAAATGGGATCAGACAGCCCAAAAACGGGATCAGGCACCCCGAAAATGGGATCAGACAGCCCAAAAATGGGATCAGGCACACCAAAAATAGAGTCAGACACCCCAAATCCCACCAGGGATGCCCCCACATTGCACTCACCGTACATGTGGACCAAGCACTTGATCTAGGGTCAGGCACCCCAAAAATCCACCCGGGGCACCCCAAAACACACCCAGGGACACTCCAAAACTCAAGTTGGGAGGGATCCCAGGCACCCAAAGAGGGTCAGGGATCCCCCAAATCTCCCCAAGCCCCCTGGTGCCCCCCAAATCCTCATCCCAAGGCACTCAGGCACCTCCCAGCCTCCCCCTCAAGATTTGGGGTGTCCCCCTTTGCGGGGTCCCAACCCCCTGACCCCCCCAGAGCCCACCTTGGCAGCCCGGCCCTGCTCCAGCTCCTGCCCCTTGGCCCCCTCGTGCTCCTTCTCCCGCCACTTCTTGTGCCGGTACCGGATCTCCAGGGATGGGTCCTTCTCTGAGGGGGGGGTCACAGAGGAGTCAGAGGGTCCTCCACCGGGGACACCCCAAAAACGGGGTCAGGAACCCCAAGAATGGGGTCAGGCACCCCAAATCCCACCAGGAGCACCCCAAAACCCACCAGGGACACCCCTGCCTTACATTCGCTGCACATGCAGGCTGAGCACTTGATGTGAGAAAACGGGGTCAGGCACCCCAAAAATGGGGTCAAGCACCCCAAAAACCACCCAGACCCTCCAGGTGTCCCTGGAACCCCCAAGCCCGTCTCGCTGGAGCCCAACACTTCCAGATGGCCCCCCAGAGCCCCTCAAGAGTCCCCAGCCTCTCCCTGCTGCAGCACTGCCATTCCTGAATAGCCCCCCAGAGCCCCTCAAAGCCCCCCAACAGCCTCCCCAAACCCTCCCAGAGCCCCTTGGAGCCCCCAGCCCCTCTCACTGTGGCACTGGCACTCCTGGCTGGCCCCCCTGAACCCCTGCAGAGTCCCCCCAAAGCCCTCCCAGAGTCCCCCAAGCTCTCCCAGAGCCCTCAGCCCCTCTCACCACAGCACTGCCATTCCCAAATGACCCCCCAGAGCCCCTCAAAGCCCCCCAACAGCCTCCCCAAACCCCCCCAGAGCCCCCCAAGCCCTCCCAGAGCCCCCAGCCCTTCTCAGTGCTGCATTGCCACTCCTGGTTGGCCCCCCAAAGCCCTCCCAGAGCATCCCCAGAGGCACCCAAAGCCACCCCAGCCCCTCTCACCGCGGCACTGCCGGCAGTACCACTCGCGGATGGCCTTGGCCATGCGCTCGGTGATGTTGATGCAGTCCCCATGGAACCACTCGTTGCAGTTGTCGCAGCCTCTGTGGGACAGGAGTGACATCGAGACCCTCAGCCGGGCACCCCCAAAGCCCCCCGGGGGGACTCTGTACTCCTTCCCACTTCAAGGGACTTCCCAAAGCCCCCCAGGGGAACCCCTCCCCACTTCAAGGGACCCCTAAAGCCCCCTCGAGGGGACCCTGCACCCCTCCCTGCTTCAAGGGAACCCCTCCAACAGCCTCAGGGGCCAACACAAGCCGGGACCCCCCAACTCCCACCCTGAGAAGTACCCAGGACCCCCAGCCCTGTCTCCCCCTGCTACTGCACCCTTAGACACCCCCAGATCCTCCCCCACATTCTGAAGCACTTGGCGACCCCCCCTCACATCCCGAAGCAGTTGTGGACCCTGTTCCCTCCGCTCTCCCTCAAATCCTGAAGCTATTTGGGAACCCCCAGACCCTCACCCACATCCCGAAGCAGTTGGAGACCCCCCAGATCCCCCCTCACATCATGAAGAGGACCCTGCTCCCCCCGTTCCCCTCACATCCCGAAGCACCTGCGGACCCCGCTCCCCCCAAACCTCCCCCGCACATCCTGAAGAAGCTGGAGACCCCCCAAACCACCCCTCACATCATGAAGCAGTTGGAGAACCCCCAGACCCCCCTCACATCATGAAGCAGTTGATGTCCGGCTTGCGGCACACGCAATAAACCGGCGCGTTCTCCTCCCCTCCGGGAGCCGCCTCTGCGTCCGAGAATTCGCTGTCCTGAGGGGGTAACGGCGGGGGGCGTCAGGGCCTGGGGGGTCCCCCAGACACCGCAGTCCCCCTGAGGCCCCCACACACCCCCGGCTCCTTCCCCACCATCGCTGCCGCCGCCTCCGAGGGACGCTCCCGGCTAGGCCCAACAGCGGCCGGAAGCGGGGGCGTGTCCAACTTCCGCTTCCCGACAAGGGCATGCCCGCCTACAGCATGGCGGCGGCCAGGAGAGCAATGGCGGCGGCCGTTGGGGCCGGCATGTTTGGGGGAAGTGTCATCCGCGGTGGCAAAGAGACGCCTTAGAGACAGCAGTGGTGGCAGAACGTTTATTGGAGACATGAGGGAACATGAGGGGACATGGGGGAACATGAGGGGGCTTGGGGGTCATGGGGGACATTGGGGGGGCACATGGGGAAATGGGGGGCATCGGGGATGTGAGGGGACATGGGGGACATTGAGGGGGCATGGGGGGATATGGGGGACATGGTGGGGAGAACAACAGGGAATGGGGGACATGAGAACATGGCAGGACACAGGTAGCCGGCAGGTAACATGCAGAGGTGTCACACAGGTGCCACAGGTGTGTCCCACAGGGTGTGCCCATCTCATCCCCTGTCACTTTGGATGAGCCTCCTGGGAGCGCTGCAGCTGCTGCAGCTCCTCTGCCAACCTGGGGGGGGACAGAGAAGGGGCGGGGCCAGAGGTGGGCAGGGCCTTGAAGGGCCCAGGTGACAGGGCCACACCTGTCCCACACACCTGTCCCACACCTGTTCCCAGGGGTCACACACCTGTCCCAGGGTGTCATACACCCATCCCAGCAGGTCACACACCTGTCCCTAAGGTGTCACACACCTGTCACGGCGTTGCAGGCTCAGCTGCTGCCGGGCCAGCTCCACCTCCAGCTTTCGCTCCGCCCACTCCTGCTCCTGCTGCACCAATCGCCTGCAAGAATGGGGGTTAGGGGGTGGGGACAGGTCTGAGTGGGTGGGGACAGGCCCAAGTGGGTGGGGTCACCTTTGAGGGGGTGGGGCCAGAGCTGGCCACTCACCAGAGCACAGCTCCCTGTGGGCCCAGCTGCTCCTCGATGTCCCTCACACGGCGCTCTGGGCAAGGAGGGGACACTGGTCAGCCCAAGGGGACACACCTGGGTTTGGGGGGGCTCAGGTGGCCAGGGGGGGTCACTCAGTGGCTTGTGGGAGAGGGGCCCAGGTGGCCAGGGTCAGTCAGGAACTCAGGAGGTCACTCAGGTGTTGGCACTGAGGTGTCCAAGGGTGTCTCTCAAGTGCCCAGAGGTGTCCCAGGGGTCATTCAGGTGTCAGGAGGGACACTCAGGTGCTCGAGGGGGGGTCCTGGGGGGTCACTCAGGTGTCAGGGGCTCACCCAAGCTCAGCCACCTCTCCTTCTTCTTCTCCAGCTTCACCAGTTCAGCCTTCAGGTGGGCTGGAGCCTGTGGGGGGACAGGGGGAGGGGGTGATCCCGGGGTGTGCCAGGGCACCCAGGTGTGTGTGGGACCCCCAGGTGTGTCAGGGACCCCAGGCCAGGGCTCACTCACATGTGTGTCATGCAGGTGCTTGAGCTCCTCCGTGATGGCCTCGAGCTGCTGGCAGTGCTGCCACCTGGGAGTGAGGGGACACAGGGGGTGACACGGTGGTCATATGACCTGTGTGGGTCACACCTGGTGCCACCCCCAGCCCACCTGTGTCCCCCAGCCCCACCTGTGTCCCCCAGGCTGTGTCCCCAGCCCCACCTCTGTTCCCGGCGCAGGTTTTTCAGCTGCTCCCACTGCTGCTTTGTCCCTTCCAGGTCCTGCAGCTGCTCCAGCCAGAGCCCACAGCTCCTGTGGGGGGTCAGGGGGCACCAGGTGTGTTTGGGCAGGGTCAGAGGTCATGTGGGCACTGGTGAGGTTGAGGAAGGTCACAGGTGTCCCCACTCACCTCTGACCTTTGGCATCCACCTCATTCCCTTGCAGCTGCGCTCTCTGCAGTGACTCTGGGGGGCCAAGGGGGTCACAGGGGTCGCGGTGAGGGGGATCAGGGCGGTCACAGGGGCCAAGAGAGTCCCTCTGTGAGGGGGTCCCACCCCCTCTGGGGGAGTCAGGAGGGGCCACAAGGTTCAGGGAATCATGGGGGTCAAGGGGGCATTGGGGAGGTTTTGGGGGGGCCCCAAAGACCCCACCCCCTCTCAGGCTCACCCTGCACCTGCTTCCAGGTCCTCTCCAGTGCCTCCTTTTGCTGCTCCACTGTGGGGAGGGGGAAACGAGCTCAGAGCCCTCTGTCCCCACAAACCCCTCAGGGTCCCTACCCACCACCCAGCAACCCCACAGACCCCTCTCTGCATGTCCCCAGCCGCCTCTGTGTGTCCCCCGCCCTGCCCAGAGCCCTTGAGGACCCCCTCCAGACCCCTCAGGGATCCCCCAACCCTCTCTGTGTCCCCCCAAGGTGACTCACGCTGCTCCAGTTCCTGGCACAACTCTTTACTGTGGTCTTGTGCCTTCACCAATTCCTCTGCTGTGGCCTCATGGACTTTGGGACACAGTGGGACGGACAGAGGGACACAGGGGGATATGGCAGTCACATGAGGGAGCACAGGAGGACATGTGGGACATGGGAACATG
The DNA here is from genome assembly GCA_035047985.1 of Basileuterus tristriatus. Lineage (NCBI taxonomy): Eukaryota > Metazoa > Chordata > Aves > Passeriformes > Parulidae > Basileuterus > Basileuterus tristriatus. Next base: position 1,748,050 of record JAWWMR010000104.1, read on the forward strand.
GGGGAACACAAGGGTCTTCACACTCACCTTTCTTCAGGCTGTGCACCTGCCTCAGCAGCACCTCCAGCTGTGGGGTCCCCCCAGGGGGACCTGAGGGAGGAACTGGGCAGGACACAGGGACACTGCCTCTCCAGGGGACACCTGAGACCGCCTTGTCCCTGGGGCGAGGGGACACTGGGACACACGGTGGTCTTGGGGGGTCTTGGCCGTAGAGCCCCTCACTGCGTGGGTCTGGGTCCATCACTGCAGCCTGGAGGGACACAGTGGGGACAGCGGCGTACATGGGGTCAATGATGGAGAGCACTGGCTTGTCCCCTCCTGTCACCTTGTCATCCTCTTCATTCACCTTTTTCCACCCTCAGTCCCACATTTTCTGTCACATTTCACCATTTCCTCCCTCCTTATCTCTTTTTTCCAGGGTTTCTCCTATTTCTGTCACCTCCTTCCTCCAGTTCCTGCCGCCTCTGTCCCTTCCATTTCTGTCCCTCATTTCCCTCTCCAGTCCTTTCCTCCCTTGCCCCATTTTCTGCCACCAACACCCTCTTTCCAGTCCCCTTTTCCCACTTTCCTGTCTTGTGTCCTTACACTTTGTCCTTTTTCACCCCCCATTTCCCCTCACTTTCTTTCTGCAGTTTTCTCAGCTCCTCTCCCTCCCATTCGCAGGTTTTCCTGCTCTTTTCCCCTCACGTTTTCTCACCCTTTCCCCCCTCATGTTTTCTGGCCCTCTTCCCCCTCACCTTTTCCCGCCCTTTTCCCCCTCAGGTTTTCTCACCCTTTTTCCCCTCACGTTTTCTCACCCCTTTCCCCCTCACGTTTCCCCTCCCTTTCCCCCTCATGTTTTCCTACCTTTTTCCCCTCATGTTTTCCCACCCTTTTTCCCCTCAGGTTTTCTCACCCTTTTTTGCCTCACGTTTTCCAGCCCTTTTTCCCCCTCACGTTTTCCCGCCCTTTTCCCCTCACGTTTTCTCCCCTTTTTCCCCTCACGTTTTCCCCGCTTTTCCCCCTCACGTTTTCCCCCCTTTTTCCCCTCATGTTTTCCTACCCTTTTTCTCCTCACGTTTTCCCGCTCTTTTCCCCTCATGTTTCGCCCCCTTCCCCTCACGTTTTCCTGCCCTTTTGCCCCTCAGGTTTTCTCACTCTTTTTCCCCTCACGTTTTCCCGCCCTTTTTTCCCTCAGGTTTTTTCACCCTTTTCCCCCTCACGTTTTCCAGCCCCTTTCCCCCTCACGTTTTACTGCCCTTTTCCCCCTCATGTTTTCCTGCTCTTTTCCCCTCAGGTTGTACCGCCCTTTCCCACTCACATTTTCTTGCTTATTTCCCTAATTTTTTCCACCTTCCCCCCTCATGTTTTCCTGCCTTTCCCCCCTCATTTTCACTCAAATTCCCTTCAATTTTCCCACTTTTTTGCCTCACATTTCCCCACCTTTTCCCCTCACGTTTTCCCACCCCTTTCCTCTCACATTTTTCCACCTTTCCCCTTCACATCTTCCCCCATTTTCCATCCACTCTTTGCCCTAATTTTTGTCCCTTTTTCCAGCTGTTCCTATCCCTTTCTGATGTAATTTTCTGTCCCCTTTTCACCCCCAGTCTGTCACTTCTTCCAGCCAATCCTCTTCCCTCTTTTCTGCTCTCTTTCCTGTCTATTTTTGCCCTCCATTTCTTGTCACCTCTTCCAGCCTTTCCTGTCACATTTTCCAGCTGATTTCAGTCCCCTCACCCCTCTCTTTCCTGCCCCATTTTCCCTCTTTTCTGTCTGCTCTTACCCACCTTTCCTTTCAGTTTTTCTCCCCATTTTCTCTCCCTCATTCCTCTCATTTTCGAGTCCCTTTTTCCCCTTCTCTGTCGCTGTTCTCATCTCCTCTTCCCCCTTCTTTCATCCCCTCACCTCTCAGGCTGTGTCCCCTCATCCCCTGACCCCTCAGGATGTCCCCTCAGCCCTCAGGCTGTGCTCCCCCTGTCCCCTCACCCCTCAGGAGGTCCCCCCATCCCCTCACCCCTCAGGCCGTATCCCCTCATCCCCTCAGGATTTCCCCTTGTCCCCTCACCCAAGATGTCCCCTGTCCCCTCACCCCTCAGGTCATGTCCCTGTCTCCTCATCCCTCAGGATGTCCCGCCACCCCTCAGGCCGTGTCCCTGCCATCCTCTCACCCCTCAGGCCATGTCCCCTCATCCTCTCACCCCTCAGGATGTCCTCTCACCCCTCAGGCCATGTCCCCTCATCCCCTCACCCCTCAGGCCGTGTCCCTGCCATCCCCTCACCCCTCAGGATGTCTCCTCACCCCTCAGGCCGTGTCCCCTCATCCCCTCACCCCTCAGGATGTCCCCCTCACCCCTCAGGCCGTTTCCCTGCCATCCCCTCACCCCTCAGGCCATGTCCCCTCCCATCCTCTCACCCCTCAGGATGTCCCCTCAGGCCGTGTCCCCTGATCCCCCAGTCCCCCCGGAGTCAGGACTCTCCCCGGGGTCTCAGTGTTTATTGTCAGCCCTCGGGCTCGGGCCCCTCGGGGCGCGCGGGCGCGGCGCAGAACGGCGCCGGGTAGCGGATGAACAGCCAGTCCTCCTCCTTCTTGAGCCAGCGCAGCAGCTTGGTCAGCACGGCGATGGCACCCGCCTTCGTCACCAGCGGGCTGAAGCAGCTGTACAGCTCGAACTTGCTGGTCACCTGCGGGAACCCATGCCTGTTAACTGTGGGATTTACTGATGGCACTGCCAGTGGAAATCCTGTTAACTGTGGGATTTACTGATGGCACTGCCAGTGAAAATCCTGTTAATTGTGGAACCTACTGATGGCATTGTCAGTGAGCATCCCATTAATTACTGATGACACCACATCCCATTAACTGTGGGATCTACTGACAGCACTGACACCGAGCATCCCGTTAACTGCAGGATCTACTGACAGCACCACCAGCCAGTGACCCCCACTAACTGTGGAATCTTCTCACGACAGCACAAACAGGTGCTGCTGCCTCTGGGCCCTGCTGAGAGCTCCTTCCCCTCGGCTCACCCAGGCCAGCAGCGTTTCCTTCTCAGCCACGTGGTAGAGCAGGCGCAGGGGCCGGTGCGGGCTGTGTACCCGGCTGTGCAGGTAGTGGTACAGGTCGAAGAGCCGGTGCTGCTCTTCCTCGCTGGTGTAGGGCTCCTCCAGCTCAGGGCTGCAGCCAGTGAGAGAGGAGGGACACGAGCATCAGGTGAAGGTTAGGGACACTCCCACCCTCCCAATTCTGGCGTGTCCCCCCCATCCCCGCACCTGGTGAACTGCGGCAGCTGCTGCATCTCCTCCGGCCCTTCCAAGGGTTTGTAGAGGAAGTGCCGGAGCTCGGGGGCGCCGGGGCGGGACGGGCCGTACCCCGCTCCCCCTCGCACGGCCGCCGCCAGCTCGGCCAGCCAGCCCTGCGCCCGCAGCGTGTCCTCCAGCTGCCTGCGGCACGCGGCCGCCGCGTAGAATCCCTCTCGCTCCGTGGACAGCAGGATCAGCGTCACACCCTCCTCTTCCTCCTCGCCCAGCCGCGCCGCATAGGCATAGAAATACCCATCGGGGTTGAAACGTGGCAAGCACACGGGGGTCCACACCTCGCCCGCGCCCGCCCCGCCGCCCAGCAGGTTGAGCAGCAGGTGGAGGTCGCTGGCGCAGAGCCGCCCGCCCTCGGCCAGCGCCCGCTGCCGCGCCGCCGTCACCAGGCGGC
>JAWWMR010000104.1:1763165-1788248 GCA_035047985.1 Basileuterus tristriatus
AGGGGAGGAACTGAGGGGGAATTTGGGGTGCTGGGGGGGGTTCTGAGGGGTCCTGTGGGTGCTGGGGGGTTCTGGGGGGTTCTAAGAGGTCCTTTGGGTGCTGGGGGGTTCTGTGGGTGTTGGGGGTCCCTCAGTTGTTTTTTTGGGGGTGGTCTCTGACCTTTCTCTCTCCCCCAGGGCTGCGGCAGCGCCGGGGAGCCCCTGAAAAAGGGGGGACCCCCAGCCGGCCCCCCTCGGACCCCCTGGGCTGGTTTGGGGTCCTGGTGCCCCCCAGTCTGCGGCAGGCCCAGGGAAGCTTCCAGAAAGGTGAGGACTGGGAGGAACTGGGAGGAACTGGGGGGGACTGGGAGGAACTGGGGGGACTGGGGAGTCCCCAAAATCCAGCAAAGGTCTCCAAACCCAGAGGGGCCCAATAATGGGGAGAACACCCCAAATCTGGGGTGTCCCTGTCTCCAGAACTGGGGAGGGCCTAAAGCTCATGGCCCCCGTGACCCCCTCAGTCCCCCCGGTGTCCCCCTGTCCCCAGGGGTGACGCTGGCCGTGGAGGTGGCCGAGCTCCAGGCCACCATGGAGGCTGCGGCCGCCCGGTATCGGCAGCTCCTGCGGCAGAAACGTCGCCTGGATGGGGACAGCGGGGACAGCCAGAGCTCCACGGGAACCCCTGGGGACAGCAAGGACACCGAGGGTGACACAGCGACCTCAGTGACTGCGTGACACGAGGACATGTCTGCAGGTGACACATGGGAGTGCAGGTGACACTGTGAGCCACGGGGACACAGGTGACACGGGGCTGTGCTGACCTTTCACAGGTGACATAGCTGCCACCGGTGACACAGAGGACAGCAGCACCTGCCTGTGGGTGACACCAAGTCCCCAAGGCCTGCGGGTGGCACTGAGGTGACACCAGGTGACACTGAGGACATTGCAGGTGACACCGAGCCCCGCACGTGACTAGGGGGGGTCCCCCCATGTCCCCACCCCCAATAAAGCCACTCTGGTGCCACCACAGGGTCATTTGTCACCGGTGTCTGGTGCCAGCTGTGGTAGTGCCACCATGGCCAATGTCCCCTCAGGATCATTTGTCACCTCTGTCACATCCTGATCATGCCAGTGCCACTATGGGCTCATTTGTCACTGCTGTCACATGCTGGCCGTGCCAGTGCCGTTGTCACTGCTGTCACATGCTGGCCATGGCACGGCGGGGTCATTTGTCACCACTGTTACGTCCTGGCCAGGCCACTGCCACCATAGGATCAGTTGCCACTTCTGTCACATGCTGGCCACAACAGTGGCACCGTGGGGTCATTTGTCACCGCTATCATGTACCAACCACAGCAGTGCCACCATAGGGTCAATTGTCACTGCTGTCACATGCCAGCTGCAGCAGTGCCATTGTCACTGCTGTCACATGCTGGCTGTGCCACCATGAGGTCATTTGTCACCACTGTCACATGCTGGCCATGCCACCATAGGGTCAATTGTGACTACTGTCAAGTGCCAGTCATGGCAGTGCCACCAAAGGGTCAATTGTCACTGCTGTCACATGCCTGTCACCACCGACTCAGACACGCCCCTTTTTGCCAAGGTCTGTTTATTGGGCGGGGCCCTGGCCCCGCCCCCAGACCCCGCCCCCACCCAGGGGGCGGGGCCGACACAACAACGACTATGGGAGGGGGCGGGGCGTGATGGGGCGTGGCCTGTGCGAGGGGCGTGGCCGGGCGGAGGGGCGGGGCCGTGCGCCCCCTAGCGGATGGTGTAGCGCACGTAGGGCACCTCGATGTCGGCGTCGCTGTCGTCGTTGCAGCACAGCTCGAACACCAGCGCCTTGACGTGGCGGCCCAGCTTCTTCTTGGACACCCGCGTCACGATCTCTGTCATCCTGCGGGGACAGGGGGGACATGGCAGGGACAGGGGGCACAGTCTGTGTCATCCTGCAGGGACAGGGGATGTGGGGGACATGGCAGGAACAGGGGACACAGTCCTCCTTCAGGGACAGGTGACATGGCAGGGACATGGGGCACAGTCTGTGTCATCCTGTGGGGACAAGGGATGTGAGGGACATGGCAGGGACAGGGAGCACAGCCTCTGTCATCCTTCAGGGACAGGGGACATGGGGCACAGCCATCCTGTGGGGACAGGGGATATGGCCTCTGTAATCCTGCGGGGACACAGGAACATGGGGAACACGGTAGGTACAGGGGCCATTGTCATCCTAGGGGGACATGGCAGGGACAGGGGGAACAGCCTCTGTCATCGTGCGGGGACAGGGGACATGGAAAGGACACATAGCATGGGTCATCCTGAGGGGACATGGCATGGTCTCTGTCATAGGAGGGTGACATGGCAGGGAGATGTAGCACAGGTCATCCTCTGGCAACAGGAAGGGACACAGGGAGTGCCAGGGCACACACAGGGAGGGGACATGGCCACACCCTGTGCCCACCCCTGGGACATGTCCCCTCACCACAGGGCCATGTTTTTGTCCCCAGGACATCTCCCTGCCACGGGCTGAGCCCTTCCTCCAACCCTGCTATCCTGTCCCTGCCCTGGACCCCACCCATGCCCCCAGTGTCCCCCAGTGTCCCCATGTCCCTCAGTGTCCCCAGTGTCCCTACGGTTGGTCGTGGCGCTCGCGCAGCTTGGCGGCCGGCATGAAGAAGGAGTAGAGCATGGACACGCCCTGGGACAGCATGGTGATCTCCAGCCGGTGCTCCTTCTGTGGGGACACGGGGACAGGGCTCAGCAGGGCTTGGGGACAGTGGCCACCACGCGGGTCAGCAGGGTTTGGGGACATCGGCCACCACAGGGGCTTGACCTTTCTCCGCTTCCCAGCACTCCCCTCTTGGCTGGGGTCCCTCCCAGTCCTCCCAGTACCTTGAAGTAGGCGAGGAACTGGCGCAGGGTCATCTCCTGCCCGTCAGGCTGCAGCCCCTGCACCTCGAACCGGTCCCACAGCGTCCACTCCACCTCGTAGTACTGGGGACACGGTGGGGACAGTCAGAGCCAGTGGGGACCCCAAATCCCTGCTGGGAGTGACCCCCTGCCCCGCTGTGACCCCAAATCCCTGTTGGGGGTGACCCCTAACCCTGCTGTGACCCCAAATATCCCCTGGGAGTGACCCCTAACCCTGCTGTGACCCCAAATATCCCTGGGAGTGACCCCTGCCCTTTTGTGATCCCAAATCCCTGCTGGGAATGGCCCCAGCCCCACTGTGACCCCAAACCCCCCCTCCCCACACCCCCAGTGACCCCAACCCCCTTGTGCCCTCGCCCCCCGGCCCTGGCAGTGCCCACCTTGTTGCGGGGGCAGGCGAGGGGCTCGGAGAAGCCCACGAAGGGCAGGGCCAGGTTGAGGAAGGCGTTTTTGTAGGAGCTCAGCCGGCGGTGCCCCTGCACCAGCTTGAAGAGCTCCAGGCATGCCAGGCCCACCACGGCCGCCGTGGTGGTGGCGATGGCCGGGATGATCTTCCCTGCGATCAGTTTGCTCTGGGAGAGACACGAGAAAAAAGGGATTTAGGGTTTGGGGGATGGCCCCAAAAATCAGGCTGAGTGACTCATAGAACCCCCAGGGCCGCACTGTGGGGTCTGTATGGGCTCTGTGTGTGCCCCACACATCCCAGAATAATCCCTGGAATACTAAAAAGCACACCCAGCACCCATAATAACCCCATAAAAACCCCATAGTAACCCCTGGAATACTCCAAAGCACCCCCCAGCACCCATAAAAACACCATAGCACCCCATAACAACCTCCAGAACACCTCCCAGCACCCATAATAACTCCATAAAAACCTCTAGAATACCCCAAAGCATCCAGAATAACCCCATAAAAACCCTACAGCACCCCATAATAACCCCTGAAATACCCCAAAGCACACCCAGCACCCATAATAACCTCATAGTACCCCACAACAACCCCCATAACACCCCACACCACACATAAAAATCCCGTAGCACCCCATAATAACCATGAAATACCCTAAAGCACCTATAATAACCCCATAGCACCCTTGAAACCCCATAGGTCCCCCTAGACCCTCACCCAATGTGGCATTAGCTGCCCCCCAGTGCTCCACCAGTGCTCCCAGTACCCCCCAGTCCCTCCCCAGTGCTCCCAGTATCCTCCAGTCCCTCCCCAGTGCTCCCCCAGTGCTCCCAGTATCCCCCAGTGCTCCCAGTGCCCACCTTGTGGCGGTCGGCCGGGGGGATGTCGTAGTTCTCTGCCCTCAGGTTGGAGGCGGCCACGATGAAATCCATGTGGAAATTGGTGTCATCATCCTGGGGACAGCCAGGGGGTGGGTGAGGGTGGGCAGGGGGCACCCAGGGGTGGGTGGGGGGCACCCAGGGGGGCAGCACCCACCTTCTCGAAGTCGATGGGGAACATCCGGAACCCTGGGAGCTCCTCGGGACTGGGCAGCGATGCCTTCAGCTCCTCCAGGCGCCCGTCGTCTGTGGGGAGGGACAGAGGGGCACACGTGGGACCCCCTGGGTACCTGTGGGACTCCCCTGGCACCCCCATGGCACCTGTGGGACCCCCAGCCCCTCATCCAAAGTGGCATTCAAAGCCCCCCCCAGTGTGGCACTGGCAGCTCCCCAGTGCCCCCAGCCCCTCTCCCAGTGCCCCCCAGTCCCTCTCCCAGTGCCCCCCAGTTCTCCCAGTGCCCCCCAGTACCTCCAGTCCCCCCTGGAGCCGTACCCAGTGCAGCGCTGGCGGTCTGCAGCTCCTGTCCCAGTGCCCCCAGCCCCTCTCCCAGTGCTCCCAGTTCTCCCAGTGCCATACCCAGCGCGGCGCTGGCGCTCTGCAGCTCCTGGTCGGACACGTGGATGCGCACGCCGGCCTTGGGCGCGAATGGGGGCACCCGGACGTGCCGCAGCAGCTCGGCCACGGCCGCCCGGTCCCGCGAGCCCGCGATGCCGTAGCTCTGCGCAAACAGGTTCGCCGCCGCCACCACGTAGTCCAGGTGCAGGGGCTGCGGGATACAGGGCACGGGTGGCACCCAGAGGGGCACGGGTGGCACCCAGAGAGGTGAGGGGTAGAACCTACGGGGCATGGGGGTCACTCACAGGGGGCGGGTGGTACCCAAAAGGGCAGAAGTGGCACTCAGAAAGGCACAGGTGGCATCCACGGGGCCACGGGGGGCACCCAGAGGGGCATGGGAGGGCACCCACGGGGGGCAGGTGGCACTCAGAGGGGCAGGGGGGGCACCCACGGGGCACAGGTGGCACCCACGGGGGCACAAGGGGCACTCAGAAGGGCAGAGATGGCACCCAGAGAGGCACAGATGACACCCAGAGGGGCAAGGGTGGCACCCAGAGGGGCACGGGGGGCGCCCACGGAGGGGCAGGTGGCACCCAGAGAGGTGAGAAGTGGAACCCATGGGGCATGGAGGGCACCCAGAGGGGCACGAGTGGCACCCACAAGGCAGGGGTGGCAGGCAGAGACCCAGGGGTGGCTCCCAGAGCAGGCAGGTGATGTGTAAAGGTGGCAGTGTGGAACCAAAGGGGACAGAGGTGGCACTAAAGGGTAACAGGTGACACTCAAAGGCGATGAGTGACACCTAAAGGTGACAGTGTGGCACTCATGGGGCAGGGTGGCACCCAGAGAGGCGCAGGTGTCACCCAAAAACATGAACCCAACAACGACCAACAACTCCCAAAAATGATTTTTGGGACAATGGGCCCAAAGGGTGACACAGGTGACAACTCCACCCCCACAGGTGACATCCCCCCCCCCCCCCAGGTGACACAGGTGACCCAGGTGATGTCCCCTCCCTCCCCAGGTGACACAGGTGATGTCCCCTCCCTCCCCAGGTGACCCCACTCACGTTGTCAGGGTCGAACACGAGGGGGTGGGGGCAGCGCTTGGGCCCCGACCAGAACAGGGTCCCCGAGTTCGTTTTCTGGGGGGGAGAGGGAGAAAATCAGAGTTAATGAGGTCATTAATTGAGCCTAATGAGCTATTAATTGGAGTCACTAAGCCAATTGTTTAGATTAACATGGTCATTAATTGTGTTAATGGGGTAATCAAGGGATTCTCCCTTGTCTTGGCAGATACTGGGGGTAAATGAAGTAATTAATAGGGTTAAGAAGGTAATTAATTGGTAAGTTTGGGGTAAACGAAGGAATGAGGGTAAACAAGGTAATTAATGGGGTTAATGTGGTAATTAATCAGGGCTAATGATGTAATTGATTAAATTAACAAAGCAGTGAAGGCTCTCCCACCTGTCCCGGGGGAAAGTTGTGTAGCAGCAGGCGAATATTGGGGTAAATGAAGCAATGGGGGTAAATGAGGTAACTAACGAGGTTATTGTGATTATTAATTAGGGCTAACAATGTAATTAATCAGGTAAATGAGTTAATTAAGGCACTCCCACCTGTCCCAGAGGGAAATTTGTGCAGGAACTGGTGGCTGTTGGGGTAAATGAGGTAATTGACTGGGGTAAATGAGATAACTAATGGGGTTAATGGGGTAATTAATCTGGGCTAACAATGTAATTAATTAAATTAACGGGTTAATGAAGGTCTCCCACCTGTCCCGGGAGGAAGATGTGCAGCAGCAGGTGGATGTTGGTTGGGGTAAATGAAGCAATGGGGGTAAACAAGGTAACTAATGGGGTTATAAGCATCATTAATCTGAGCTAACAAGGTAATTAATGAGGCTAATGAGATAATTGGCAGGTGCCCACCTTTCTTGGGGGAAAGTTGTGCAGCAGCTGGTGGATATTTGGGTAAATGCGTTTGGGGTAAATGAAGCAATGGGGGTAAATAAGATAACTAATAGGATTAACAGTGTCACTAATCTGAGCTAACGAGGTAATTAATTAATGACGAGGTGCCCACCTGTCCCGGGGGGAAGTTGTGCAGCAGCTGGAGGATGTTGGGGTAAATTTGGTTGGGGTAAAGAAAGCAGTGGGGGTAAACAAGGTAACTAACGGAATTAACAGCATCACTAATCTGAGCTAACGAGGTAATTAGTTAATGACGAGGTGCCCACCTGTCCCGGGGGGAAGTTGTGCAGCAGCTGGCGGATGTTGTTGCTGTACTGGCGGTGCCAGTGCCGGCAGGCCCAGGCCACGCAGTCAGGCCAGGCGCGGGGCCGGTCGCTGACCAGGCTGCGCTGCACGGCCTCCAGCACCTCCAGCGGCTGCGTGCCCGCCAGGCGCAGCGTGCGCTCCAGGAACTTGGGGTCCCTGGGGAGAAGAGGGGTGACAGTGGGTCACAGGGGGTGACAATGGGTCACAGGGGGTGACAATGGGTCACTGGGTCCACTCCAGGAACTTGGGGTCCCTGGGGAGAAGAGGGGTGACAATGGGTCACAAGGGATGACAATGGGTCACAGGGGTGCCCGCCAGGCGCAGGGTCTGCTCCAGGAACTTGGGGTCCCTGGGGAAAAGAGGGGTGACAATGGGTCACAGGGGGTGACAGTGGGTCACAGGGGGTGACAGTGGGTCACAGGGTGTGCTCCAGGAACTTGGGGTCCCTGGGGGGAAAGGGGGTGCAGGGGGTGACAGTGGGTCACAGGGGGTGACAATGGGTCACAAGGGATGACAATGGGTCACAGGGGTGCCCGCCAGGCGCAGTGTGTGCTCCAGGAACTTGGGGTCCCTGGGGGAAAAAGAGGGGTGACAATGGGTCACAGGGGGTGACAATGAGTCACAGGGGTGCCCGCCAGGAACTTGGGGTCCCTGGGGCAAAAAAGGGGGTGACAATGGGTCACAGCATCCGCTCCAGGAACCTGGGGTCCCTAGGGGGAGAAATGGGGTGACAACGGGTCACAGGGGGTGACAACGGGTCACAGGGGCGCCCGCCAGGCGCAGGGTCCGCTCCAGGAACTTGGGGTCCCTGGGGCAAAAAAGGGGGTGACAATGGGTCACAGTGTCCGCTCCAGAAACCTGGGGTCCCTAGGGGGAGAAATGGGGTGACAACGGGTCACAGGGGGTGACAGTGGGTCACAGGGGTGCCCGCCAGGCACAGGGTCCGCTCCAGGAACTTGGGGTCCCTGGGGAAAAGGGGGTGCAGGGGATTATGGGGGTATAGGGGGTTATGGAGGTGAAGGGTCCCCTCCAGGAATTTGGGGTCCCTGGGAAAAAGGGGTGCAGGGCATTATGGAAATCCCAAAATTGTGAATTTGGGGTCTCCAGGGAAAAGGGGGTACAGAGTTAAGGAGGGTCTCAATGAGGCACAGGGTCTGCTGCAGGAATTTGGGGTCCTTTGGGGCTCCTGTGGGATTTGGGGGGGCTCCATTGGGATTTGGGGTGCCCGCCCCCCACACTCACATCAGGTACTGGTTCACGTTCTCAGCCGGCTGCTTGAAGAGCCCCTCAAACTCGTCACGCGCCCACTGCAACAAGAGGGGGACACTGGGGGGTCCTGGCACCAGGGGCACCCCAAAACAGGGAATGCAGTGCCCAGGACACCCCAAAACCAGAACCTGGTGTCCAAACCCCCCCAAAATGGGGACTTCAGTGCCCAGGACACCCCAAAACGGGCACTGCATTGTCCATAACACTCCCAAACCAGAATCTGGTGTCCAAACCCCTGCCAAATGGGGACTCAAGTGTCCAGGATCCCCCAAAACAGAACCAAGGACCCCCCAAAAAACAGGGACCCTGGTGTCCAGACCCCCCAAAAACAAGGAGTGCAGTGTCCACACCCCCAGAACCAGAATCTCAGGGTCCAAAGCAGGAAACCCTGTGTCTGGGATCCCCCAAAACAGAATCCTTGTGTCCAGGACACCCCAAAACCAGAACCCTGGTGTCCAAGACCCCCCAAAATGAGCACTTCAGTGTCCAGGACCCCCCAAAACCAGGGAACACACAGTCTGGGATCCCCTAAAATGGGACCCCAGTGTCTAGGACACCCCCTAAACCACAATCCTGTTGTTCAGAAACCCCAAACCAGAACCCAGGACCCCAAAATCCACAGAACCCGGTGTCCACAACCCCCCAAAACAACAACTCCAATGTCCAAGACCCCCCAAACCACAAGCCCAGATCCAGAACCCCCCAAAGCAGGGAACCCAGAATCTGGGATGCCCCAAACCAGCACCCCTGTGTGCTCCAGGACCCCTCAAACACCACCCCAACCATCTGGAACTCCCCCAAAAAAACCACCTGGGACACAGCAGGTGCCCCCCACAGCCCTGGGCACACCTGGACGCACCTGCAGCGTGTGCTCGATGGCGTTGGGGAAGTTCTTGAGGGTGCAGATGGGAATGGCCTTCTCGGGGGGGTCCTGGCTGGAGCTGTAGGACTCGCTCAGGAACGGGATCACCACCTGCACGTTGCCCTTGGTGCCCAACGTGCCCGACTCCAGCAGCGGCTTCCGGTAATAAACGCAGCGCCGGTCCATGTACAGCCCTGCCCGGGGGTGTGGGGGGCAGTTAGGGGGCAGCCCAGGGGGTGTGGGGCACCCCAAAGGGCTGTAGGGCACCCCTAGATATGGGGCATGACTAGGGTGATATAGCAGACCCTATAGTAAATACAGTGCCAGGGCACTGCCCTGCCCAGGGCAGTTATGGGGCAGCCCAGGGGGTGTGGAAGACCCAGATATGGGGCACCCCCAAATATGGGGCACCTTCTGATACGGAGCACCCCGAGGGGCTGTGGGGAACCCTCAGATATGGGGCACAAGCCGGGGCTATGGGGCAGCCCCCCAATAATCCCCATACCCCCCAGGGGTTCCCCATAGCCCCCCAAGGGTCTCCATAGCCCCACAAATGTCCCCATAGCCCCCAACAATCCCCACAGCCCTCCAAGGGTCTCCATAGCCCCCCAAGAGTCTCCACAGCCCTCCAGGGATCCCCATAGCCTGCCAAGGGTCCCTCCAGCCCCCTAAGGGTCCCCATAGCCCCCCCAAGGGTCCCTCCAGCTTCTGAAGGGTACCTCCAACCCCCCAAAGGTTCCCACAGTCGCACAAAGGGGACCCCCAAAGGATTCCCATCACCCTCCAAGAGTTCCCGTAGCCCCCTAAGGGTCTCTCCAGCCCCCCAAGAGTCCCTGTAGCCCCCCAAAGGGGACCACCAAAGGGTCCTTGTAGCCCTCCAAGGGTCCCCATAGCCCCCCAAGAGTCTCCACAGCCCCCCAAGGGTCCCTCCAGCCCCCCCAAGGTCTCCGTGGCCCCCAGCCCCCTGTGCTCACGTGCATCCACGTTGTCCAGCGCGTTGGCCACGCCGTCCAGCCCCTCAAAGAAGTCGTCGTCGTAGACGCGCTCGGTGTCGGGGCCCACGCGGTCGGTGCGGCTGCTGACGCGCAGCGCCGGGTTCATCTCCCGCGCTGCCGCCGCCGCCCGCTCCGACTTCAGCTTCTGTGGGTGGGGGACAGCTGGGAGGTGAGCCACGCCCCCCGGGCCACGCCCTGCTGGGCCACACCCCTTTGCTAATGCATCGATATGGCTCAGAAACGCAAGCGGTGATGTTGGCCAAGAAACTCAACTGTTAGCGTTGGCCAAGAACTCGACTACTGATGTTCAGCACAAAGTTCAATTGTTTACATTGGCCAAGAAACTCAACCGTTGTCCAAAGAACTCAACTGTTGATGCTGGCCAAGAAACTCAACTGTTGACGTTGAGCACAAAATTCAATCGTTGACATTGGTCAAGAAACTCAACTGTTGACACTGACCACAGAATTCAATCATTGATGTTGGTCAAGAAACTCAACCATTGGTGCTGGCCATGAAACTCAACTGTTCACAACGAGCACAAAAACTCAAGCATTGATATTAACCAGGAAAATCAATCGTTGATGTTCAACAAGTAATTGAACCATTGACGCTCAGCATGAAACTCAACCATTGATGTTGGCCAAGAAACTCAACCGCTGACACTGAGCACAAAACTCAGTTGTTGACGTTGATCAAGAAACTCAATCATTAATGTTGAGCACAAAACCCAATTATTGACGTTGATCAAAAAATTCAATCACTGACACTAGCAAAGAAACTCAACAGTAGATACTGAGCACAAAACTTGATTATTGATGTTGGCCAAGAAAGTAATGAATACAAAACTCAACCTGAAACACTGACCAAGAAACTCAAGTGTTGACGTTAGCCAAGAAACTCTAATGGCAACATTGGCCAAAAAACTCAACTGTTGATGTCGAGCACAAAACTCAGCAATTGATTTTGGTCAAGAAACTCAACCATTGACATTGGCCAAGAAACTCAACCATTGACACTGGCCAAGAAACTTAAGCGTTGACATTGAGCACAAAACTCAATCCTTGACGTTGAGCATGGAAGTCAACCATTGACCTTGGCCAACTCAATGGCATCATCTTAAGGGTGGCTGCCCAACCCTCCCTGGCTCTGCCTCTCCAGACCCCCCAAACTCTGCCCCTCCTTGTGCCCCCAACTCCTCCCTCCCTGCCCACTCCAGCTTGGTGTAGCCAACCCAACGTTGGCCAACCCTTGGGTCACTCCCAGCCCTCACCGTGACGTCCCACGGCCGGAAGAGGAACTGGCGGTTGAGGTTGGATTTCTCGATGGTGTCCATGTCGGTGACGGTGACGCTGCCCTCGGGGCCGCAGCCCAGGCCCACCATGGCGAAGTTCTTGAGCAGCTCGCAGCCGATGGCCCCCGCCCCCACCTGCCAGGGACACGTGGGGACACACAGGGACACGTGGGGACACAGCAGGAGGTGGCCCACGGGGTTGGGGACATGTGGGGACACAGCACAAGATGAACCATGGGACTGGGGACATGTGGGGATGTGTGCGGGCAGAAGTGAAGACGTGGGGACACAGCACGAGGTGGCCTGTGGGGTTGGGGACATGTGGGGACAGAGCATGAGGTGGCCTGTGGGGTTGGGGACATGTGGGAACAGAGCATGAGGTGGCCTGTGGGGTTGGGGACATGTGGGGACAAAGCAGGAGGTGGCCCAAGAGAGTTGGGGACACATAGTGGGGAAAGAATGGGGGTGAGGGGACACCTTGAGGACACTTGAACAGAGTTGGGGACACAAGGGACATTGAGGACATGCAGACAACTTGAAGGAACAATCAGGAAATGTGTGAGGACACCAGGGGACACCTAAGGGACATATGGGGACACTTAGGGTGGCCCAGGAGACCTGGAGACACGAGGGTGGGAAAGGTGACACTTTGTAAAATCACAAAAGGAAATTTAGTGACATTTGAGGAACAGGTGACAACACAGGAGACTCAGGGATGATGGAGAACATGGGTGGGGACACAGGGACACTGGGGACATTGGGGACACTGACCACAAAGTACTTCTGGGCGCCCAGCTTGGCCTGCAGGTCAGCCCCGAACACGGCGATCTGCCCGTCATAGCGGCTGTTGCGCTGGGGACGATGCGACACCGGCGTCACCTGGCTGTGTCACCTGCCAGGGGACACCCCTGGGGCTGCAGAGCCACCACGGGCACTCAGGGGTGACAGCAGCCGTGGCTGTGTCCTCATGGAATGACCACCTATGGGTGCTGGGTGGCCACCCTGACCCCATGAGGCACCTGCTGTCCCCAATGGGTTGACCAATGGGGATCCCCTAAGCAATGTCCTCCAACTGATGTCCCCACGAGGTGACACCACCCAGGGGTGACATCCCCAGCCTCCCCAGGTGTCTCATGTCCCTCACCGGCTGGCACTGCTCCTTTGGTGTCTCCCAACCCCCGCCAGGTGTCCCCCAGCCCCCCCAGGTGTCCCCAGTGTCTCACAGCCCTCCCACATGTCCCCCACATGTCCCCAGGTGTCCCCATGTCCCCTCACCGGCCGGCACTGCTCCTCGGTGAGCAGCGTGTCGCGGTTCTCCTCGGGCAGACACTCGAGCGCGTCGAAGTAAAGCCACTGCGTGATGGGCGTGAACTTCCCCGACACGGCCTGGGGGACAGGGACAGCCCGGGGACAGTCAGGGACAGCCCAGGGACAGCCCTGGGACAGTCAGGGACAAGGACAGCCCAAGGACATATCAGGGATACGGACAGCCCAAGGACAGGGAAACCCTGGGGGACACATCAGGGACATCCCAAGGGATGGATCAGGGACATCCTGGGGACACATCAGGGACAGGATGCTGGGAGACATGTTGGGGACATCCCAGGGGACATGTCAGGGACAGGGCTGGGACTCTGGTGGACAGGTCAGGGACAGGAACCTGGAACTGTGTCAGGGACAGGGGGACACATCAGGGACAGGACAAGGACAAGGCAGTGACCTCAGGAGAACTACAGCAAACACCTCAGTGACACTGCAGTGACCCGAGGGGACACAGGGGACACCAGGGGACACAGACACCGAGTCTGGTACCCCAGGCAGGACCAGCTGAGCAGCTCCAGCTGTGACACACGGGGACAGCGGCCCCAGGTGGCCTTGGGGACACGGGGACACGGTACCTTCATGACCTCCTGCGCGGCCAGGCCGCCGATGAAGGCGTTGACCGGGGCCAGGTCACCGGTGGCCTGGAAGGCCAATTCCCGCACCAGCTCCTCGTCCAGCTCGGCCCCCGCCGCCACCTCCTTGGTCAGGGCCACCACCTCGGCCGCGTCACCCTGCCGGGGACAAGGACGGGGACACGGGGTTGGGGACAGTGCTGGGGACGGCCCATGAGCAAGGCTTGGTGGCCTCCATGGCCTCAGTGTGCCCAAAGGTCACTCCACAGTCTGTGACACCCCCAAATGATGTCACCAGCGTCCCCAAGAAATAAGGGGGCCGTGGTGGGGGTCCCTGTTGGTGCAGGACCAGTGGCTCTATGTCCCCAGTGTCCCTCCAAGCCTCAACCACCTCCAACCCCTCTGATGTCCCCAAATTCTGGTGAAACCCTGGTGACCTCCTTGTCCCCAACACCCTCAATGTACCCAGAGTCACCAGCTGGTGACAGGGCCCTGGGGGCAGCCACGATGGGGCAGGTCACAGTGACCTCCAGGTCTCCAACCCCCTCAGTGTCCCCAGTGTCACCAGGACCCCAGAAACATTACATCGGGACACATAAGGGTGGCTTCTGTGTCCCTAACACCCTCAATGTCCCCAGTGTCACCACCTGGAGGTGGGCATTATGGGGCAGGTCATGGTGACCTCTTGTCCCCAACACCTTCAATGTCCCCAGTATCACCAGGGCCTCAGGGACATTGTGATGGGGCAGATCATGGTGTCCTCCATATCCCCAACACACTCAACATCACCAGTGTCACCAGTTGATGACAGGGCCTCAGGGACATTGTGATGGGGTAGGTCATGGTGGCCCCTATGTCCCCAGTGTCCCCACCGCCTGGTGTCCCCCCAGTGTCCCCACCTGGTGGCAGGGCCCCAGGGACACTGCTGGGTCAGATCATGGTTGCCTCCATGTCCCCAACACCCTCAATGTCCCCATTGTCACCACCTGGGCGTGGCCATGATGGAGCAGGTCATGGTGACCTCCATATCCCCAACACCCTCAATGTCCCCAGTGCCACCAGCTGGTGACAGGGCCCCACGAACACCGGTTGGGGCAGGTCACGGTGTCCTCCATGTCCCCAGTGTCCCCACAGTCTGGTGTCCCCACCTGGTGGCGGGGCCGCGGGGCGCGGCCGTGCTGCTGCAGGAAGCGGTGCAGGCCCTGCCACGCCCAGTGCAGCATCGAGGGCCTCTCGGCCTTCCCAAAATCCGTCACCATCATCTCGGGCTCGGCCAGCGCGTCCCGCAACCGTTTCTGGGGGAAACACACCAGTGTAAACCAGTATAAACCAGTATAGCTGAATATAACCCAGTATAGCCCAGCATAACCCAGTATAAACCAGTATAGCCCAGTATAAACCAGTACAGCTTAGTACCCTGGCAGTGTACCCTGCAACCGTTTCTGGGAGGGAACAACCCAGTGTAAACCAGTATAAGCCAGTACAGCCCAGTATAAACCCCTATAGCCCAGCACAACCCAATAAAAACCAGTATAAACCCATATAACCCAGTATAATCCAGTTTAACCCAGTATAGCTGAGTATAACCCAGTATAAACCGGCACAGCCCAGTATAAACCCCTATAGCCCTGTATAATCCAGTATACCCCAATGCCACCCAGTACAATCCAGTATAACCCAGTATATCCCAGCATAACCCAATATATCCCAGTATAACCCAGTACAAGCCAAAATAATCCAGTACAATGCAGTATAACCCAGTACAGCCCAATATAACCCAGTATAAACCAGCACAGCCCAGTATAAACCCAAATAGCCCAGTATAATCCTGTAAAACCCAATACCACCCACTGTAATCCAGTACAGCCCAGTATAACCCAGTATGACTCCCTATAATCCTGTACAGCCCAATATAACCCAGTATAGCTCAGTACAGCCCAGTATAACCCAGTAAAACTCCCTATAATCCTGTACAGCCCAGTATAAACCGAGTATACACCAGTATAACCCAGTACAAGCCAATACAACCCAGAATAGCTCAGTATCGCCCAGTATAACCCACCAGCCCCCAAGTCCCTCCCAGTGCCCTCCCAGTGGCCCCCAGTCCCTCCCAGTGCCCCCCAGTCCCTCCCAGTGCTCCCAGTGCCACTCACGAAGTGGATGTGCTTGGGCATCTTGACCTGGGTGACGATGCCACCCCGCACGTAGTCCCCGTAGCCGCTGGTGTCCCCGATGCTGAACGTGTATGGCCCTGGGGACATGGGGGTGTCACTGGGGCACCCCAAAAAGGGACCCAGCTGTGTGGGGCACCCCATAAAAAGGAATCCAGGTGTGTGGGGAACCCCAAAAAAGGGATCCAGCTGTGCGGGGCACCCCAAAAAAGGGATCCAGGTATGTCAGGGACCCCAAAAAAGGGATCCAGGTGTGTGGGGCACCTTAAAAATGGCCCCAGGTGCCTCAGAGACCCCAAGAAGGGCCCCAGGTGCCTCAGAGACCTCCTAAGGATACCCCTAGGTACCTCAAAGACCCCAAAAAGGACCTCAGGTACCCCAAAAAGGATCCCAGGTGCCTCACAGACCCCATAAAAGACCCTCCAAGTGCCTCAGAGACCCCAAAAGGACACCAGGTGCCTCAGAGTCCCCGCAGAGCAGCCCCGGGTGCCTCAGAGACCCCAGGAAAGGACCCCCAGGTGAGGAGCCCCCCAAGCCAGGGCTCACCCAGCACTCGGATCTCCACGGGCCCGCAGCGGTTCAGCTCCTCCATCCCCTCCACCTCCGTGAAGGTGACAAAGTCTCCCGTCTCAAAGCCGTGACGCGCCTCGTCCAGGCAGGTCACCTCCCCAGGACAGCCCTGGGGACACGGGACAGAGTCAGGGGACACCCAGGAACCTCCCCAGGACAGCCCTGGGGACACGGGGGGGGACACCCAGGAACCTTCCCAGGACAGCCCTGGGGACATGGGACAGCGTGAGGGGACATGGGGGACACCAAAAAACCTCCCCAGGACAGCCCAGGGACACGGGACAGTGTGAGGGGGTCAAGGGACACAGAGGGGACACCAAGGAACCTCCTGGGTCAGCCCTGGGGACATGGGACAGAGTGAGGGAACATAGGGGATGCTGAGGAGACCAGGACACCCCAAAACCCCCCTGGACAGCCATGTGAGGACACCCCTGAGCTGTCCCCTGCCCACACCCCTGGGGACACCCCGAGGTGTCCCCTCCTGTACCTTGGTGACCATGGACACCATGGCACTGAGGGGCTGCTCCCCGTTGGGGTCTGTCACCACCATGTCATCCCCAAAGTCGCAGAACAGCTGCCTGTGAGAGAAGGGGAGTCAGTGCTGAACCCCAAAAGGGATCCAGCCTAAAATCCCACATCCAAAATCCCATCCCAAAAAGAATCTCCTAAAAATCCCCCCCAAAAGGGATCCATCCCAACCCCCCCCCACAAAAAGTAACGTCCTAAAATCTTCCCCTTCAAAAGGAAGCCCCCCTAAAAATACCACCCCAAAAGGGATCTACTCTAAAATTCCCACCCTAAAATCCCAACCCAAAAATCCCATCCCAAAAAGAATCTCCTAAAAATCCCCCCCAAAAGGGATCCATCCTAAAATCCTAACCCAAAAATCCCACACCAAAAAGGAATGTCCTAAAATCTTCCACCCCAAAAAGGAGCTCCCCTAAAAATCCCACCCCAAAACGGATCCACCCCAAAATTCCCCCCAAAAGGGACCCGCCCCAAAATGGACCCACCCCAAAAGAGACCTGCCCCAAAAGGGATCTCCCAGAAAAGACCCACCCTAAAAGGGACACACCCCCAAAGGACCCACCCCAAAAGGATCCCACCTCAAAAGGGATCCACCCCAAAATTCCCCCCAAAAGGTCCCCACCCCCAAAAAGGACCCACTCCAAAAGAACCCACCCCAAAAAGAGACCCCAAAACGCCCCCTGTGGGGGTGCCCCTCACCCGAAGAGCCCGCGCGTGTCGGCCACCACCAGTTTGATGCCGTGGCTGTGGCAGAAATCGCCCACCCAGAGCTGCTCCTCCAACGGGGAGTTGGTCAGCACCACCACCTGTGGGACAGGACACCTGGGCACTCACCGGGGCACACACCTGGGTGCTGACCTGGGTATTCACCTGGGCACACACCTGGGTATTCACCTTGATCACCTGCCTAGATTACCTGGGGTACCCGCCCCCCTAAGTGGCACACCTGCCTGAGGGCTACACCTGTACCCAGGTGGGCACACCTGCCTGAGGGTTACCCTTGTGCTCAGGTGGGCACACCTGTGAGGGGGCAGACCAGTACCCAGGTGGGCACACCCGAGGATTACACCAGTCCCCAGGTGGGCACACCTGTCTGAGGGTTACACCTGTGCCCAGGTGGGTACATCTGGCTGAGGGTTACCCCGTGCCCAGGTGGGCACACCTGTCTGAGGGTTACACCTGTACCCAGGTGGGCACACCTGAGAATTACACCAGTCCCCAGGTGGGCACACCTGTCTGAGGGTTACACCTGTACCCAGGTGGGCACACCTAAGAGTTATACCTGTCCCCAGGTGGGCACACCTGTCTGAGGGGGCACACCTGGGGGTTACCCCTGTGCCCAGGTGGGTACATCTGGCTGAGGGTAACCCCGTGCCCAGGTGGGC
The DNA here is from genome assembly GCA_035047985.1 of Basileuterus tristriatus. NCBI lineage: Eukaryota > Metazoa > Chordata > Aves > Passeriformes > Parulidae > Basileuterus > Basileuterus tristriatus. The sequence goes on from JAWWMR010000104.1 coordinate 1,781,168, forward strand.
ACACCTGTGCCAGGTTACCTTACCTGGAATGTGCCCAGCAGCTCCTTGGACAGCGGCTCCCGGGTGCTGCTCACGGCCACGTAGGAGTTGAGCTCGGCCAAGCGCGGCAGCGTCGCCTCGGCCCGGCTGCGCCCCACGTCCTCCTCCCGCAGGTAGAACTGGGGGGAAACGGGGGTCAGGAACCCCAAAACATCCCCAAAAATATCCCCAAAACAACCCCTAAATATCCCCAAGGCAACCTCAGAAACTTCCCCAAAAGAACTCCAAAACCATCCCCAAAACATTCTCAAAACAACCCCAAAACCATCCCCAAAACAACCCCAAAACCATCCCCAAAACCATCCCCCAAACACCCCAAGTCCTCCTCCCACAGGTAGAACTGAGGGCAATGAAGGGTCAGGAACCCCAAAACAACCCCAAAAAAAGCCCCAAACCATCCCCAAAACAACCCCAAAAACATCCCCACAACAACCCCTAAACAACCCCTAAACACTCCATGTCCTCCTCCCACAAGTAGAACTGGGGGGAACGAGGGGTCAGGAATGCCTGAACAACCCCAAAAACATCCTCAAAACAACCTCTAAACATCCCCAAAGCAATCCCAAAACATCCCCCAAACAATCCCAAAACAATCCCCAAAACAACCCCAAAAACATCCCCAAACCACCCTTCAAAACCCCTCAAAACATCCTCAAAACACCCCTAAAACATCCCAAAATCCCCACAACACATTCCCAACACCCCCAAAACCAACCCTAAACACCTCCAGAACACCCTAAAACCATCCCAAAATCCCCCCAACCCCCCCCAATAAATCTCCCTCCAAAATCCCCACACACCCAGAAGAAACTCCAGCACCCAAACCCAGCAATTAACAACAATTTAAGCTTAAAAACCCCCCAAAAAAGCCCAGAAACCCCACAAGGACCCACCTGGGAGGCCAGGTCGGCCCAGGCTGCGGGGTGGGGGTCGTGCAGGGTGACAGATTTGACCCCCCCCAGCACCAGGTTCTTGGCCACCTCCACGCCCAGGCCCCGCAGCCCCGACACCAGCACGTTGGAGGTCTGCATGCGCTTCATGGCCTCGTGGCCCAGCACGTACCTGGGGGGGAAAAACCCCCAAAATATCAGGGGGAACCCCAAAAAATGAAATGGGAACTCAGAGCTCACAGGGGGAATTCGTCAAGGTTGGAGGAACCCCCCTCAGTTCAAGCGTGTCCAGCTTAATCTGCTGTATTTATAAAAAAATCCCAAATTTATGGGTGAACCCCGATCCATGAGACCTCTCTAAATCCATAAGAAACCCAAAATATATGGGAAACCCCTAAACTATAGGAAAATGACAAATCCATAAAGAGCCTGAATCTATGAGGATCCCAAAAACCTCATTGGGACACCAAACAGCTCAATGCTATCCCAAAGAACTCAATGGGAACCCAAAAATCTCAGTGGGACCCCAAAGAATTCAATGGGAACCCAAAAATCTCAGTGGGATCCCAAAGAACTCAATGGGAACCAAAAATCTCAGGGGAAACCCCTCAAGGCTGTGGAATCCCCCCAGTCCAAGTGCATCCTACAAACCTCCCCACACTTAGAGAAAATCCCAAACTTCTAAGAAAATCCCAATCTATGCCAAATTCATGGGAAAACCCCAAATCTGTGGGGACCTCATAACTCACAGGGCAAACCCCAAACTATGGGGAAACTCCAAATCCATGGGGATCCCCAAATCCATGAGAAACCTCAAATCCATGGGAAAACCCAAAATCCATGAGAAACATCAAACCCATGGAGAAACCCAAAATCCATGGGGAAACCCCAAATCTGTGGGGAAACCCAAAACTACGGAGAAACCCCACATCCACAAGAAAGCCCAAATCCATGGGAACCCCACAAAACACAGGGCAAACCCCAATCTATAGAGAAACCCCAAATCCATGGGGGAACCCCAAATCCATGAGAAACCTCAAATCCATGGGAAAACCGCAAACTATGGGGACTCCCCCACTCCACAGGGAGCCCCCCAAGTCCGTGGGGATCCCAAAACCCCCCATGGGGACCCCAAAATGTCCCCAAATGTCCCCCTCACTCACAGCTGGCGGGAGTAGAGCCCCTCATCGATCTCGGCCTCGGCCCCGTTCTTCGCCATTCCCTGGGGACAGAGGGGACAGCGGTGTCACCAGGGGGACAGAGGTGTCACCACAGGGACACTGAGGGTGACAACGGGCGCTGTGACACTCTGGGACAGGGAGCAGGACCTCCAAGGGGTGGCAGGGGAGTGTCACACCATGGTGACAACAGCTGGGCAGGTGACACCTTGTGGGTGACACTGCCCATTGTTGAGGGGACATTGGGGACAGATGTCACCCTCAGGACAAAGAGGGACCCCACAAGGGACAGTAAATTACCCTGAGCAGAGTAAGGGGACATCAAGGGGCACAAGCCACTCCTAAGACCCACAGGTGACACCAGGTGACATCAGGTGACACCACGCCCCTAGCAGCAGCTCTGAGCACCACAACAGTGACAATGACACCAGGGGCCTCCCCAGAGGGTGACAAAGCCCCCATGGGTGGTTCAGGGTCCCCAGTGGGGTTGGTGGCACTCAGGATGGGGTTGGTGGCACTCAGAGGGGACGGTGGCACTCAGAGGGGTTGGTGGCACTCAGGGGGGTTGGGGGCACTCAGGGGGTGGCAGTGTCACTCAGGATGGAGTTGGTGGCACTCTGGAGGGGTTGGTGGCACTCAGGAGGGGACAGTGGCATTCTGAGGGAACGGTGGCACTCAGAGGGGACGGTGGCACTCAGGAGGTGGCAGTGGCACTGAGGAGGGGTTGGTGTCACTCAAGGGGTGTTGGTGTCACTCAGGTGGGGGTGGTGGCACTCAGGATGGGACAGTGGCACTCAGAGGGGACGGTGGCATTCAGCAGGGTTGGTGGCACTCAGCAGGGCTGGGGGCACTCCGGAAGGGTTGGTGGCACTCAGGGGGTGGCAGTGTCACTCAGGGGGGTTGGTGGCACTCAGGATGGGGCAGTGGCACTCAGGAGGGGACACTGGCACTCAGGGAGGGTGACACTCAGGGAGGGTTGGTGGCACTCACGTTGGCGGGGGTGACGCTCGGGGACACGGCGGGGGCAGGGGCACGGCTGGAGCCCGTCGGTGGCTCTGACCCAGAGACGCGGCGCTTCTTCGACAGCGGGGAGCTGGACATCTGGGGACAGCGAGGGGACAGTCAGGGACAGCTGGGGACACGGACATCAGGGACAGCTGAGGACATGTGGGGACAGTCAGGGACAGCTGGAGACAAGGACAGTTCAGGGATGGCTGGGGACAGCTGGGGACATCTGGGGACAGGGACAGTCACAGGACAGGGACATCTGGAGACAGAGTCAGGGGACACCTGGAGAAAAGGACAGGTCAGAGGACACGCGGGGACACATGGGGACAAAGAGAGGGTAGGATATCTGTGGGCAGAGGGGAGCTGGACATCTGGGGACAAGGATGGGGTCAAGGCACATCTGGGGACATCCAGGGACAGGGACAGCAGGGAACTGGACATTTGGGAACAGCCAGGGGTCAGCTAGACATTTAGGGACAAAGACAGAAGCCAAGCAGGGTCACATAGGGACAGTGCTGGGGACAGCAGGAGAGACACAGAGTGATGCTGGGGGCAAGAGGTGACATCTGTGGTGCCCTGAGGGTGACACACAGAGTGGCATTGAACAGGACACAGCGACAGATAAAGTGATGAGAGGTGACACCAGGGACAGGGGATGATGCTGGAAGTGACACCAGGTGACACCGGAGGTGGCAATGAGAGACAGCAGGGATGGAGAGGGTGATGCAGGGTGACACCAGCTGACAGCGGGGACACAGAGGGTGACACCAGGTGACACAGACGGTGACACACCAGGTAAATGGGGTCACGGGCGGGGCCACCAGGTGCGACAGCCCCCGCGCTGTCCCATTGGTTGTCACCGCCCCGGTGACACCAGGGACGGACAGGGCGACACGCAGGGATGGAGGGACACACAGAAGGGTGGGGAGGGACACTTGGGGACAGCGAGGTGGCACTGAGGGACATCAGACCACACCAGCACCCCCCAGACCCAGGCACGGCACCGCCCCCCGCCCTTGAGAGCGCTCCCAGCACCGGCGGCCCCGCGGGGGTCCCGGGGGTCCCATCCCGGGGCGGTCCCGCCCTCGGGGCCTCCCTTGCGGGAGTTCCCCATTAACCGCGGGGGGTTCCCTATCCCCGGGGGTCCCAGCCAGGGGGGTTCCCCATCCCCGGGGATCCCCGAGCGGGGGTCGCGGTTCCACCCGCGCTCCTCATCCTGAGGGTCCCGGTGTGGGGGGGGCGGTTCCCCCACACGGCTCCCCCCAGGCCCGGCGCCGGCTCCCGCAAGGCGGGGCCGCACTGGTCGGCCCCGGGGCCGCCTCCCCGCGCCCCTGCATCCCTGGGAAGCCCCCGAGGACCCCCGGGCTCGCCGCCGGCCCCGCACCAATGTCGCTGTCCAGGCCCCGCCGCCGGGTCCCGCCCGCTCCGCTCGGCTCCTCCGCGACAAGATGGCGGCCGCAGCCGCTGCCACCCGCCGCCCCCTCCCTGGGCGCGAGAGGCCCCGCCCCCCGCGCTCTCCCATTGGTCGGTACCGCCCGGCGCCGCGCTCTCATTGGTTGTCTCCTCCCGCCACCGCCCGCCCCCCTCCCTGCCCGCCTCACCCGACGCGAGGATTGGGCGGGCGCGCCCCGGCTGGCCACGCCCATTTTCCTCCCGCAGAGCCCCGGATGAGGAAGGCCACGCCCCCGGCGCGGTCTCGTGAGACGGCGCGGCACGCGCCGCCCCGACGGCAGCCGAGAGGGGACACGGGGCTGGAGGGGCGGAATGCGGGGGTTTCTGGGTGGGTACGGGGGGAGAGTCTGGGAGCTTTAGGGGCCCGTGGGGGCTATATGAATCTAAGAGAGGTTTATGGAGGTTTATAGGGGCTGATCAGAGCCTCGTAGGAGCGCTTAAAGAGCCCACAGGAAACCGCGGAAGACTTTACGTAGTGTCATGCCGAATTGCACAACTTTGTGGGACTGCATGGAAAACTTTAAATAAAGGCTTCCGAAGTAATGCCGGAACGTATAAGAGCCTGAGCGGGGGGCCCAGAGCCACAGGGGGCTTCACACAGGGGTGTGGAGAGGACCTGAGGGGGCTATAGGGGACCGAGAGGAGTCTGCGGCACCCCAGAGGGAGCGTGGGGAGCCTGGGGCGTCTCCAGGGACATAGAAGGGCTCACTCGCAGGTTATGTGGGGCTTGAGCAGCTGTAGGGAGCCATGGGGGTCCTACAGGGGCTGTGGGGAGCTACAGGGGAACCCGGGAGGGCCGTGGGGACAAAGGAGCCATTTCCGCGTGGTGTCGCTGCCTAGTGATGTCATAGAGCCGCAAGCTCCTCTGGGACATGTAGTCCTTTGAGCACAGCGGAGAAGCCGCGGGGCCAGAGCGCCATTTCCGCGTAGTGTCGCTGTCTGGTGACGTCACCGAGCCGCAAGGCCCCCTGGGAGATGCAGTTTCTTCTTCCTCCTCCCAAAATAAAAGGCGCAGGAGTCGGGAAGGACCCAGAATTTTATTCACAAACCAATGCCGGGCTCCGGGGTCACCCTAGGGGGGCGGCTGAGGGTCCGAGGGTCACTCCGGGGGGGGCAGGGGGAGACGCTTGGGGTCGTAGTAGTTGGAGGTGAGCAGGGGCTGCCCACAGCGCTCCCGCTCCTGCACCAGGATCTCGGCCTCGCGCCGCGCCCACTGCTGCAGCCTGCGGGCGAGGGGGTGGACAGGTGAGCCCCACACCTTGGGGATCCATGAGGACATCCCTAACCCACTGCCAGGTGTCCAAATTCCTCCCTCCTCAAAGTCCCAGGTGTCCCTATAGGTCCCCATACACTTCCCAGAGTCCACCTTAACCCCCCTGAGCACCCCCTTAGGGCTCTGTAGCCCCCTAAATCCTCTCCCAGGTCCCCCATGGGCTCCTGTAGACACTCCTAGAGCTGCCAAGGCCCCTAAAGACCCCAAAACCCCCAAAGAATTCATAGAAACCCCCGTAGGCTGTACAAGGGGTCTTGCTGGCCCCTAAATGCCCTTGGAACCTCCTACAAAACTCTCAGGAGACTCTACAACACCCACCGACCCCCCAAAAAATCCACATTGACCCCACAATTGTAGTTGAGTGCCCCTCCAAAACTTCTCCACAAGCTCCCCTGGGGGCTGTCCCCCTCACCCCTTCACTGGGGGGGGTTTCACAGGTGAGACTCCCCCAATCACGCACCCGTAGTCAGGCAGGTAATGCACGAAGACAGAGCCCAGGACAATGGCGATGGAGATGCCAGCCAGGAAGGCGGCGCGCATGTTCAGCATGTCGGCGTCGGGGTCGGCCGAGAAGCCATGATAGTCGGGGTTCTGTGTGAGGAGGGTCGTGTGAGCCCCCTGCCCCACCCAGGTGTGTCCCAGCCCCTCCTCCAGGAGCCCCAGGTGTGTCCCATCCCCTCCTACAGGACCTCCAGGTGTGTCCCACCCCCTCCTCAGGAGCACTGGGCCAGAGGAGCATTCCCCTTCTCAATCCCAGCACTGGCCACGCCCTTTCCGGGACACGCCCTTCCCTGAGACACACCCAGGATTTCCAAATGTGTCCCCTCCATTCAGCCCAAACCACGAATCCTCCAGGCCCCGCCCCAAATTAGGCCCCGCCACAAAGCCACGCCCCTTCGCGTCAACCTCAAAACTCCTAAAGCCCCGCCCACAACCTTTACACCACGCCCATTCCAACTAGACCACGCCCACCTCTAGACATGTACATTAAGCCCTACCCAGGCGTGGCCCCGCCCAAAGCCCCGCCCCTCAACAAACCACGCCCACCCACAATCCCCGCACAAACCCCGGCCCGCCCCTCCCACTTTGCCCTTGGCCGCTCACCTTCCTCTGCGCCACCAACATCGGCTCCTCCTCGTGCGCGTCGGCCCCGAGCGGCCGCGGCAGCGCCACGGCCCCGGGCGACCCCGCTGAGCGGCCCCGAGCCCCGGCGGGCAGCGCCCGCAGCGCCCGCAGCGCCC
>JAWWMR010000104.1:2074633-2092955 GCA_035047985.1 Basileuterus tristriatus
GTTCCTGGTCAATTATGGACCATTCGTGGTCATTAATGGGGTTCTGGAGAAGGTTCATGGTCATTTATGGACCATCCGTGGTCATTTGTGGGGATTTCGAGAAGGTTTGAGGTGATTTATGGACCATTCGTGGTCATTTATGGACCATTCATGGTCATTGATGGGGTTCTGGAGAAGGTTTGAGGTGATTTATGGACCATTCGTGGTCATTGATGGGGTTTTGGAGAAGGTTTGAGGTGATTTATGGGATCTTGGAGAAGGTTCCTGGTCAATTATGGACCATTCGTGGTCATTGATGGGGTTCTGGAGAAGGTTCGTGGTCATTTTTGGACCATTCGTGGTCATTCATGGAGCTCTGGAGACCATCCGTGGTCATTTTTGGACCATTTGTGGTCACTCGTGGACCCTTTTCTCTCATTCCTGCGGTCTCCAGACCACCACCACCACCCTGTGAGGACCACGCAGGTGCTGGTGGCCCTGGTGACCCCGAGGTGTCCCCCCAGGTCTCCCGGCGGTCATCACCACCTGCCTGGCGCTGGGGACGCGCCGGATGGCCAAGAAGAACGCGATTGTCCGCAGCCTGCCCTCGGTGGAGACCCTGGGCTGCACCTCGGTCATCTGCTCCGACAAGACCGGCACGCTGACCACCAACCAGATGTCCGTGTGCAAGGTGGGACCTGGGGACATCCAGGACCTCCTGAAGTTCTGCTGGAGGACCTCAAAGTTCCATGGGAACCTCAAAAGTTCTCCTGGAGAACCCAAAAGTTTCATGGAAACCTCAAAAGTTCTTCTGGAGAACCTCAAAATTCTATGGAAAACTCCAAAGTTCTTCTGGAGAACCCAAAAGTTCTTCTGGAGAACCTCAGATTTTCCATGGAAACCTCAAAAGTTCTTCTGGAGAACCCAAAAATTTTATGGAAACCTCAAAATTCCTCCAGGAGAACCCAAATCTTCTGGAGAACAAAAAATTCCATGGAAACCTCAAAAGTTCTCCTGGAGAACCCAAAAGTTCTTCTGGAGAATCAAAAGTTCTTCTGGAGGACCCAAAATTTCACTCAGGAACCCCAAAACTCCTCCAGGAGAACCCAAAAGTTCCATGGAAACCTCGAAGTTTCTTCTGGAGAACCTCAAAATTCCATGGAAAGCTTAAAATTCCTCCAGGAGAACCCGAAAGTTCTGGAGAACCCAAATCTCCTGGAGAACCTCAAAATTCCATGGAAACCTCAAAATTTCTTCTGGAGAACCCACAAAAAATTCATGGACACCTCAAAGGTTCTTCTGGAGAACCCAAATTTCTTCTGGAGAACCTCAAAACTCCTCCAGGAGAACCCAAAATTCCTCCAAGAACCCCAAAGCTCCTCGAGGAGAACCCAAACTCCTGGAGGAGCCCCCGAGGAGCCCCAGGTGTCCCCAATGTCCCCGTTTGTCCCCAGATGTTCATCATGGACAAGGTGGAGGGCGACGTCTGCTCCCTGAACGAGTTCTCCATCACCGGCTCCACCTACGCGCCCGAGGGCGAAGTGTGAGTCCAGCACGGCCACCGGTGGCCCCAGGTGTCACCAAAGGTCCCCAAAGGTCACCGAGTGTCACCTTGAGGTCCTCAAAGCCACCCCAGGAGCTCCAGACCTCTAGAACCTCTTTAGATGTTCTCAAAACCTTCTCAAATGTCTTCAAAGTCACCTTAAATGTCCTCAAAACCTCCTCAGATGTTCTCAAATCCCACCTGAAGGTCCTCAAATGTCACCTTGAGGTCCTCAAAGCCACCCCAGGAGCTCCAGAGCTCCAGAACCTCCTCAGAGGTTCTCAGAACCTTCTGAGATGTTCTCAAAAGCTCCTTAAATGTCCTCAGAACCTTCTCAAAGGTCCTCAAATGCCACCTGAAGGTCCCCAAGTGTCACCCTGAGGTCACCAAATGACCCCAATGATGTCCCCGTGTCCACCTTGACCCAAATGATCTCCTTGACCTTGATGTTCCTCAATGTCCTCCTGTCCCTCAATGCTCTCCTGTCCCTGATGTCCCCATGTCCACCTTGACCCTGGTGACCCTGATGTTCTCCATGACCTTGATGTTCCTTCAATGTTCTCCTGTCCCTCAACGTCCTCCTTGACCCCAATGTCCCCATGACCTCCATGTCCCTGATGTCCCCTGGTGCCCATGGTGTCCATGATGTCCTTGATGTCCCCATGTCCACCTTGACCCCGATGTCCTTCATGACCTTGATGTTCCTCAACGTTCTCCTGTCCCTCAACGTCCTCCTTGTCCCTGATGTCCCCATGACCCATGGTGCCCGTGATGTCCCTGATGTCCATGATGTCCCCAATGATCTCAATGTCTCCATGTCCACCTTGACCTTGATGTTCCTCAATGTTCTCCTTGACCCCGATGTCCCCGATGTCCCCAATGGCCTTGATGTCCACCTTGACCCCAATGATCTCCTTGACCTTGATGTTCCTCAAGGTTCTCCTGTCCCTCAACATCCTCCTTGACCCCAATGTCCCCAATGACCCCTGGTGTCCATGATGTCCCCATGTCCACCTTGACCCCGATGTTCTCCATGACCTTGATGTCCCTCAAGGTTCTCCTGTTCCTCAACGTTCTCCTTGACCCTGATGTCCCTGTGACCTCCATGCCCCTGATGTCCCCAATGTCCCCGTGACCCCGATGTTCTCCATGACCCTGATGTCCCCAATGTCCCCGATGTTCTCCATGACCCCTGATGTCCCCATGACCCTGATGTCCCCAATGTCCCCGATGTTCTCCATGACCCTGATGTTCTCCATGACCCTGATGTCCCCATGACCCCGATGTTCTCCATGTCCCTGATGTCCCCAATGTCCCCGATGTTCTCCATGACCCCTGATGTCCCCATGTTCTCCGTGTCCACCTGCTGACCGTGGTGTCCATGGTGTCCCCAGGCTGAAGCAGGACCGGCCGGTCAAGGCTGGTCAGTTCGACGGGCTGGTGGAGCTGGCCACCATCTGCGCCCTCTGCAACGACTCCTCGCTGGACTACAACGAGGTGACAGCGCCGGTGCCACCTGTCCCACCCCACCCGTCCCACCCGTCCCACCTGTGTCACCTGGGGACACCTGGGGACACCTGGGGCATCCCACCTGTCCCACCTGGTCCCACCGGTCCCATCCCACCTGTCCCACCTGGGCCACCGCTCCCAGCTGGGTCACTTGGACCACCTTGGCCATCTTCTGATGACCCCAACCCACCTGTCCCATCTGATGTGTCCAAGCCTTGGTGTCCCCATTGTCCCCATTGTCCCCCCAGGCCAAGGGTGTCCATGAGAAGGTGGGCGAGGCCACCGAGACCTCATTGTCCCACCTGTCCCACCTGTCCCACCTTGGCCATCTCCTGGTGTCTCCAAGCCTTGGTGTCCCCTGTCCTACCTGTGTCACCTCCTGGTGTCCCCTCAGGCCAAGGGTGTCCATGAGAAGCTGGGCCAGGCCCCATTGTCCCACCTGTCCCACCCATTGTCCCCACTGTCCCCAGGCCAAGGGTGTCCATGAGAAGGTGGGCGAGGCCACCTCATTGTCCCCATTGTCCTCTCCTGGTGTCTCCAGGCCAAGGGTGTCTATGAGAAGGTGGGCGAGGCCACCGAGACGGCGCTGACCTGCCTGGTGGAGAAGATGAACGTGTTCAACACGGACGTGAGGAACCTCAGCAAGGTGGAGAGGGCCAACGCCTGCAACGCCGTGAGTGACCGGGACACCTCCTGGAGAACCTGAGGAACCTTCTCCAACCTCCGTCCCACCACCCCAAACCTTCTCAAACCTTCTCCAACCTCCGTCCCACCACCCAAACCTTCTCAAACCTTCTCCAACCTCCATCCCACCACCCCAAACCTTCTCAAACCTTCTCCAACCTCCATCCCACCACCCCAAACCTTCTCCAACCTCCATCCCACCACCCTAAACCTTCTCAAACCTTCTCAAATCTTCTCCAAACCTGGGTTCCACCACCCCAAACCTTCTCAAACCTTGGTTCCAAAACCTGGGCCACCACCTGTCCCACCTGTTCCACCTGAGGAACCTTCTCAAATTCCCACCCCATCACCCCAAACCTCCATCCCACCACCTGAAACCTTCTCCAACCTTCTCAAACCTTGGTTCCACCACCTGGGTCACCTGTCCCACCTGAGGAACCTTCTCAAATTTCCATCCCACCACCCCAAGCTTCAGTCCTACCACCTGAAACCTTCTCCAACCTCGGTTCCACCACCAGGGCCACCATCTGTCCCACCTGGAGAACCTGGGCAACCTTTGCCAACCTCGGTCCCACCACCCCAAACCTTCTCAAACCTGGCTCCCACCACCTGTCCCACCTGAAACCTTCTCCAACCTCCATCCCACCACCCCAGACCTTCTCAAACCTTGGTACCACCACCTGTCCCACCTGAGAAACCTTCTCAAACCTCCATCCCACCACCCCAGACCTCCAGCCCTGGTCCCACCACCCCAGACCTTCTCCAGCCCTGGTCCCACCCGTGGTCACCGCTGTCCCCGTGCAGGTGATCAAGCAGCTGATGAAGAAGGAGTTCACGCTGGAGTTCTCCAGGGACAGGAAGTCCATGTCGGTCTTCTGCTCCCCGGCCAAGGCCTCGCGCGCCGCCGTGGGCAACAAGATGTTCGTCAAGGTGGGTCCCACCGGCCCAGGACCTTCTCGGGTCTTCTCCAACCTCGGTCCCACCACCCCAAACCTTCTCCAGCCTTCTCAAACCTTGATCCCACCACCCCAAACTTTGGTGCCACCACCCCAAACCTTCTCAAACCTTCTCCAACCTTGGTTCCACCACCCCAAACCTCCTCAAACCTTCTCAAACCTTGGTCCCACCACCCCAAAATTTGGTCCCACCACCCCAGACCTTCTCCAACCTGGGTCCCACCACCCCAAACCTTCTCAAAACCTTCTCAAACTTCCTCCAAAACTCCTCAAACCTTCTCCAACCTTGGTCCCACCACCTCAAACCTGGTTCCCACCACCCAAAACCTTCTCAAACCTTCTCAAACCTCCTCAAATCTCCTCATACCTTCTCAAACCTTCTCCAACCTTGGTCCCACCACCCCAAACCTTCTCCAACCTTGGTCCCACCACCCCAAACCTTCTCCAACCTTCTCCAACCTTGGTTCTGCCACACCAAACCTGAGTCCCACCACCCCACACCTTCTCCAAACCTTCTCCAAACCTTCTCCAACCTTCTCCAAACCTTCTCAAACCTTATCCAACCTGGGTCCCACCACCCCAAACCTTCTCAAACCTTCTCCAACCTTAGTCCCACCACCTCAAACCTTCTCAAACCTTCTCCAACCTGGTTCCCACCACCCCAAACCTTCTCAAAACCTTTTCAAACCTTGGTTCCACCACCCAAAACCTTCTCTAACTTTGGTCCCACCACCCAAAACTTTGTCAAACCTTCTCCAACCTTCTCCAAACCTCCTCAAACCTTCTCAAAACCTTCTCCAACCTTGGTCCCACCACCCCAAGCCTGGTTCCCACCACCCAAAACCTTCTCAAACCCTCTCCAAACCTCCTCAAACCTTCTCCAACCTTGGTCCCACCACCCCAAACCTTCTCCAACCTTTTCCAACCTTGGTTCTGCCACACCAAACTTTGGTCCCACCACCCCAAACCTTCTCCAAACCTTCTCAAACCTTGGTTCCACCACCCCAAACCTTCTCCAACCTTCTCCAAACCTTCTCAAACCTTCTCCAAACCTTCTCCAACCTTGGTCCCACCACCCCAAACCTTCTCCAAACCTTCTCCAACCTGGTTCCCACCACCCCAAACCTTCTCCAAACCTTCTCCAACCTGGTTCCCACCATCCCAAACCTTCTCCAAACCTTCTCCAACCTGGGTCCCACCACCCCAAACCTTCTCCAAACCTTCTCCAACCTGGTTCCCACCACCGTGTCCCGCCCGCAGGGCGCCCCCGAGGGCGTCATCGACCGCTGCAGCTACGTGCGCGTGGGGACCGCGCGGGTGCCGCTGACGCCGGCGGTGAAGGAGAAGATCCAGGCGGTGATCAAGGAGTGGGGCACGGGCAGGGACACCCTGCGCTGCCTGGCCCTGGCCACCCGCGACACGCCGCCCAAGAAGGAGGAGATGGCCCTCGAGGACTCCTCCAAGTTCGCCGAGTACGAGGTGGGCGCTCCCGAGGGGTCTTCTGGGGGGTGGGAGCTCGGGTTGGGTGGTGGGACCTCATAATGGGTGGTGGGACCTCGTTATGGGTGGTGGAACCTCATGATGGGACCTTTGGGGTCTTTGAGAGGGGTTCCTGTTCTACCATGACCTCCAAAATTCAATTTTTGGAGGTTCCTGTTTCTTGATGACCTCCAAACCCCATCTTTGGTGGTTCCCGGTCCACCACCTTCTCCAGAACTCCATTTATGAAGGTTCCTGGTCCTCCAAACCCCATTTTTGGAGATCCTTCTTCTCCACAACTTCAAAAACTCCATTCCTGGAGTCTCCAGGCTCTCCAAACCCCACCTTTGGAGATGCCTGTTCCACCATGATCACCAAAATTCCATTTTTGGAGGTTCCTTCTTCTCCACAACCTCCAAAACTCCATTTCTGGAGGTCCCTGTTCCACCACAATCCCCTAAACTCCAAATCCTGGAGTCCTTAGCTTCTCCAAACCCCATTTTTGGAGATTCCTGGTCCACCACGATCACCAAAACCCCACCTTTGAACATCTCCATCCCACCACCACCCCCAAACCCCCTTTTTTTTTGCTGCCCCTTACCACCACCATCTCCTAACACCCCACCATGTCCACCATGTCCACCACCACCACCATCTCCTAACATCCCACCACCACCACCATGTCCACCACCACCACCATCTCCTAACACCCCACCACGTCCACCATGACCACCACCACCACCATCTCCTAACACCCCACCACCGTGTCCACCATCTCCTAACATCCCACCACCACCATGACCACCACCATCTCCTAACATCCCACCACCACCACCATGTCCACCACCACCACCATGTCCACCACCACCACCATCTCCTAACACCCCACCACCATGTCCACCACCACCACCATCTCCTAACACCCCACCACCACCACCATGTCCACCACCACCAGACCGACCTGACCTTCGTGGGCTGCGTGGGCATGCTGGACCCTCCTCGCAAGGAGGTCATGGGCTCCATCCGGCTGTGCCGCGACGCCGGCATCCGCGTCATCATGATCACCGGGGACAACAAGGGCACGGCCATCGCCATCTGCCGCCGCATCGGCATCTTCTCCGAGGACGAGGAGGTCACCGGCCGCGCCTACACCGGCCGCGAGTTCGACGACCTGCCGCTGTCCGAGCAGCGCGAGGCGTGCCGGCGCGCCTGCTGCTTCGCCCGCGTCGAGCCCACCCACAAGTCCAAGATCGTGGAGTTCCTGCAGTCCTTCGACGAGATCACCGCCATGGTGAGGAGGAGAAAGGGTGGTTATGGAGGTCCACCAGGGGTTAGAGGGGGTTTGAGTGGGTTTTGAGGTGGTTATGGAGGTCCACCATGGGTTTGAGTTTGAAAGTTCTTGATGGACGTGGTTATGGAGGTCCACCATGGGTTTGAGTTTGAAAGTTCTTGATGGACGTGGTTATGGAGGTCCACCATGGATTTATGGGGGTTTGGGGTTGAAAGGTTCTTGATGGACGTGGTTATGGAGGTCCACCATGGGTTTGAAGGGGTTTGGAGGTGGTTATGGAGGTCTGCCATGGGTTGGTGAGGGTTTATGGGGGTTTGGAGGGTCGAGCCCACCCACAAGTCCAAGATCGTGGAGTTCCTGCAGTCCTTCGACGAGATCACCGCCATGGTGAGGAGATAGAACGCTGGTGGGACGTGGTTATGGAGGTCTACCAGGGGTTGGAGGGGGTTTGGAGGTGGTTATGGAGGTCTACCATGGGTTTGAGGTTGAAAGTTCTTGATGGACGTGGTTATGGAGGTCCACCATGGATTTATGGGGGTTATGGAGGTCCACCAGGGGTTTGAGATGGTTTGGAGGTAGTTATGGGGGTCTACCATAGATCTGAGTAGGTTTGGGTGGACAGATTCCTGGTGGACGTGGTTATGGAGGTCTACCAGGGCTTTGAGGGAGTTTGGAGGTAGTTATGGAGATATACCATGGGTTTCAGATCAGAAGTTCTTGATGGACGTGGTTATGGAGGTCTACCATGCATTTATGGGGGTTTGAGTGGATTTGGATGTGGTTATGGAGGTCCACCATTGATTAATGGAGATTTACTATTGAAAGTTCTTGATGGACGTGGTTATGGAGGTCCACCAGGGGTTGGAGGAGGTTGGAGGTGGTTATGGAGGTCCACCATTGATTCATGGGGGTTTGGGGTTGAAAGGTTCTTGATGGACGTGGTTATGGAGGTCCACCATGGGTTTGAGGGGGTTTGAGATGGTTTGGAGGTAGTTATGGAGGTCTACCATGGGTTTCAGATTGAAAGGTCTTGGTAGATGTGGTTATGGAGGTCCACCATGGGTTTCAGTAGGTTTGGGGTGGATAGGTTCTTGATGGACGTAGTTATGGAGGTCTACCAGGGGTTGGTGAGGGTTTATGGGGGTTTGGAGGGTCGAGCCCACCCGCAAGTCCAAGATCGTGGAGTTCCTGCAGTCCTTCGACGAGATCACCGCCATGGTGAGGAGGAGAAACGGTGGTGGGATGTGGTTATGGAGGTCTACCAGGGGTTGGTGGGGGTTTGATTGTCGACTGTCAGTGATTGAAGTGGGCTTCACCAGTTTTTGTCATGGTCTTGAAGTTCTACCACCAACATTTGACGTAGTTATGGAGTCCCATCAACTTTTGACGTAGATATGGCATCTCACAAACTTTTGACGTACTTATGGAGTCCCACCAAATTTTGATGTAGTTTTGAGGTTCCATCACCAACTTTTGACGTAGTTATGGAGTCCCACCACCTTTTGATGTAGTTTTGGGTTTCCACCACCAACTTTTGACATAGTTATGGAGTCCCATCACCTTTTGATGTAGTTTTGAAATTCTAACACCAACTTTTGACGTAGTTATGGAGTTCCACCACCAACCCCATCAGTTTTGAGATTCCACCATCAACTTTTGACGTAGTTATGGAGTCCCACCACCAACCCCATCAGTTTTTATGTTCCACCACCAAGTTCTGACGTAGTTATGGAGTCCCACCAACTTTTGCTGTAGTTTTAGGGTTCCACCACCAAGTTCTGACGTAGTTATGGAGTCCCACCACCCACCTAACCCCACCCCACCTCTCACCCACCACCCCCTGTCCACCCCACCAGACCGGCGACGGCGTCAACGACGCGCCGGCGCTGAAGAAGGCCGAGATCGGCATCGCCATGGGCTCGGGCACGGCCGTGGCCAAGACGGCCTCGGAGATGGTCCTGGCCGACGACAACTTCTCCACCATCGTGGCGGCGGTGGAGGAGGGCAGGGCCATCTACAACAACATGAAGCAGTTCATCCGCTACCTCATCTCCTCCAACGTGGGCGAGGTGGTCTGGTGAGCGCCCGCTTCGCACCAGTTCCCACCAGTTCAGACCAGTTCGGACCAGTTCAGACCAGTTTGGAGCGGCTCCCACCAGTTTGGAGCAGAGCTTGGAGATGCTGGAGGCTCTCAGGGGGTTTTGAGCCCAGTTTGGCCCAGTTTGGCCCCAGTCCTGTCCCAGTTCCATCCCAGTTTGTCCCAGTTAATACCATTCCCTCCCAGTTAATCCCAGTTTATCCTGGTCCATCCCGGTTCCATCCCAGTTTGTCCTGGTCCATCCTGGTCCATCCTGGTCTGTCCTGGTCCATCCCAGTTTGTCCCAATCCCCTCCCAGTCCCTCCCAGTATAAACCAGTCCACTCCAGTTCCCTTTCAACCCCTCCCAGTCCATCCCAGTTTGACCCAGTCCCCATTGACCCCTCCCAGTCCCTCCCAGTCCATCCCAGTACAAACCAGTTCCTGTTGACCCCTCCCAGTCCATCCCAGTCCCTCCCAGTTTGACCCAGTCCATCCCATTAACCCCTCCCAGTCCCTCCCAGTCCCTCCCAGTACAAACCAGTCCATCCCATTATCCCCTCCCAGTTTGTCCCAGTCCCTCCCAGTCCCTCCCAGTACAAACCAGTCCATCCCAGTCCATCCCAGTCCATCCCAGTCCATCCCAGTCCCCATTAACCCCTCCCAGTTCCTTCCCAGTCCCTCCCAGTTTGTCCCAATCCCCTCCCAGTTCCCTCCCAGTCCATCCCAGTTCCCTCCCAGTCCCTCCCAGTACAAACCAGTCCCTCCCCTTAACCCCTCCCAGTCCCTCCCAGTCCATCCCAGTTTGACCCAGTCCCTCCCATTAACCCTTCCCAGTCCATCCCAGTAAATCCCAGTACAAACCAGTCCCCGTTAACTCCTCCCAGTCCATCCCAGTCCATCCCAGTCCATCCCAGTTTGCTCCCAGTCCCTCCCAGTTTGACCCAGTCCCTCCCATTAACCCTCCCAGTACAAACCAGTCCCTCCCAGTTTGTTCGCAGTCCCTCCCAGTCCATCCCAGTTTGTCCCCAGTCCATCCCAGTACAAACCAGTCCCCATTAACCCCTCCCAGTCCCTCCCATTAACCCCTCCCAGTACAAACCAGTCCCTCCCATTAACCCTCCGAGTCCCTCCCAGTCCCTCCCAGTCCCTCCCAGTACAAACCAGTCCCTCCCAGTCCCTTCCAGTCCCTCCCATTAACCCTCCCAGTCCCTCCCAGTTTGTCCCAGTTTGACCCAGTCCCTCCCATTAACCCTCCCAGTATCTTCCTGACGGCGGCGCTGGGCCTGCCCGAGGCGCTGATCCCGGTGCAGCTGCTCTGGGTCAACCTGGTGACGGACGGGCTGCCGGCCACCGCGCTGGGCTTCAACCCCCCGGACCTGGACATCATGGACAAGCCCCCGCGCAGCCCCAAGGAGCCGCTCATCTCCGGATGGCTCTTCTTCCGCTACCTGGCCATCGGAGGTGGGTCACACCTGGGCTGGGGTCACACCTGGGGCAGGTGGGGTCAGCGAGGGTTGGTGGAGGGAACTTCTAAACATGACCTGGAGACACCAAAACACCACCTGGAAACGCCATGAAAGTTATCTGGAGGCTTCCGTGGAGGAGGTTCCTTGAGGAACCACCTGGAGACACCAAAAAACCACTTGGAGAACCCAAAAAAACCACCCAAAATCCCCAAAACACCACCTGGAGACACCAAAACACCACCTGGAAACGCCATAAAAGCCACCTGGAGGCTTCCATGGAGGAGGTTCCTTGAGAAACCACCTGGAGACACCAAAAAACCACTTGGAGAACCCAAAAAAAACCACCCAAAATCCCCCAAAAACCACCCAAAATCCCCAAAAAACCACCTGGAGACACCAAAAAACTACCTGGAAACTCCATAAAAGCCACCTGGAGACTTCCATGGAGGAGGTTCCTTGAGGAACACCTTGAGAACCTCACGGAACTACCTAGAGATCCCAAAAAACCACCTGGAAACCCCAAAAAACCACCTGGAGACACCAAAAAACTACCTGGAAACTCCATAAAAGCCACCTGGAAACTTCCATGGAGGAGCTTCCTTGAGGAACCTTGTGAAGAACACCTGGAAACCCAGAAAAACATCTGGAAACCCAAAAATACCACTTGGAGAACCCAAAAAACCACCTGGAGACCCCAAAAATTCACCTGAAGCCCGACATGGAGAAGGTTCCTTGAGGAACCTCGTGAGGAACATCTTGAGAACCTCCAAGAACCACCTGGAGATCCTAAAAAAAACACCTGGAGACCCCAAAACTCCACCTGGAGACCCCAAAACTCCACCTGGAGACCCCCAGTGTGGCCCCTTGGAGACCCCCAGGTTGTCCCCAGGTTGTCCCCAACCCCCGTTTGTCCCCCCCAGGTTACGTCGGTGCTGCCACCGTGGGCGCGGCCGCCTGGTGGTTCCTGTTCGCCGAGGACGGACCCAACGTCAGCTACCACCAGCTGGTGAGTCCCCAAAGTGTCCCCAAGGTGTCCCCAAAGTGTCCCCAGGTGTCCCCAAAGTGTCCTCAAGATGTTCCTGAGATGTCTCTGTGGTGTCCACGATCTCTGGTGACTCTGGGATGTCTCCAAGATGTCCCTGAGATGTCTTCAAGGTGTCCCCAAATGTCCCTGAATGTCCTCAAGGTGTCCCCAAGGTGTCCCCAAGATGTCCTCAAGATGTCCCTGAGGTGTCCACATTCTCTGGTGACCCTGGGACGTCTCCAAGATGTCCCTGAGATGTCTCCAAGGTGTCCCCAGGATGTCCCCAAGGTGTCCCCGAGATGTCCCCAAGCTCTGGTGACCCCAAGGTGTCCCCAGAATGTCTCAAAGATGTCTCCAAGGTGTCCCCAAGGTGTCCCCGAGATGTTCCTGAGATATCCCCAAGATGTCCTTGAGTGTCCCCAAGATGTCCTTGAGATGTCCGTGATCTCTGGTGACCCTGGGATGTCTCTAAGATGTCCCCAGGCATCCCCAAGATGTCTCCAAGGTGTCCCCGAGATGTCCCCAAGATGTCCCTGAGGTGTCCCCACCCCGTGACCCTCCCCAGGTCCATCACGGAGGTGCCACCACCACCACAAAGGTTCCTCGTGGTGTCCCCCAGCTCCCAAATGTCCCTTCCTGGACGTCCCCGAGGTGTCCCTGAGCTGTCCCTGAGCTGTCCCCGACCTGGTGACCCTGAGGTGACCCCGAGGTGACCCCGGTGTCCTCTCCAGACCCACTTCATGCAGTGCTCGGAGCACAACGTGGACTTCGAGGGCCTGGACTGCGACATCTTCGAGTCGCCGGTGCCGATGACGATGGCGCTGTCGGTGCTGGTGACCATCGAGATGTGCAACGCCCTCAACAGGTGAGGACACCTGGGTCACGGTCACCGTGGTCACCATGGTCATCATTGTCACCTCGGTCATTGTCATCATGGTCATCATGGTCACCATGGTCACCTTGGTCATCTCAGTCATTGTCATCATTGTTGTGGTCATTGTCATTGTCATTGTCATGGTCATGGTGGCCACCATCGAGATGTGCAATGCCCTCAACAGGTGAGGACACCTGGGTCATGGTCACCATGGTCACCTTGGTCATCATTGTCACCTCTGTCATTGTCATCATGGTCATCATGGTCAGCTTGGTCACCATGATCATCTCAGTCATTGTCATGGTTGTGGTCATTGTCATGGTTGTGGTCATGGTCATCATGGTCATTGTCATGGTCATGGTGGCCGCCATCGAGATGTGCAACGCCCTCAACAGGTGAGGACACCTGGGGCATGGTCACCATGGTCACCTTGGTCATTGTCGTCGTGGTCATCTCTGTCATTGTCATCGTGGTCACCTTGGTCATTGTCACCATGGTCACCATGGTCATTGTCACCTCTGTCATTGTCATCATGGTCATGGTCATCATTGTCATGGTCGTTGTCGTGGTCATCATGGTCATGGTCATCGTGGTGATGTCCTCGATGTCCCCGATATCCTCAATGTCCCCATGACCCCCCGGTCACCCCGATGTCCCCGCTGTCCCCGCTGTCCCCATGGTGACCCCGATGTCCCCGATGTCCCCATGACCTCCTGGTGACCCCGCTGTCCCCATGGTGACCCCGGTGTCCCCGCTGTCCCCAGCCTGTCGGAGAACCCCAGCCCAGATCCCACCATGGGAGAACATCTGGCTGATGGCTCCTGTCCATCCCAATGTCCCCGATGTCCCCATGACCCCACGGTGACCCCAATGTCCCTGCTGTCCCCATGGTGACCCCACTGTCCCCGCTGTCCCCAGCCTGTCGGAGAACCAGTCTCTGGCGCGGATGCCGCCGTGGGTGAACATCTGGCTGGTGGGCTCCATCTGCCTGTCCATGTCCCTGCACTTCGTCATCCTCTACATCGACCCCCTGCCCGTAAGGGGACACCGGCGGGACACCGGGGTGGCCTGGGCTGGTGGCCTTGGGGACATCAAGCCGGCAGTTGTTGGGGTGGTGGTCATTGAGTTGGTGGTCATCGAGCTGGTGGCCATTGGGTTGGTGGCCTTGGGGACATTGGGGTGGTGGGTTTGGAGACGTTGGGTTGGTGGTCGTTGGGTGGTGGCCTTGGGGACATGGGGTTGGTGGTCATTGGATGATGGTCATTGGGGTGGTGGTCATTGGGGTGGTGGTCATCAAACTGGTGATCATTGGGGTGGTGGCCTTGGGGTTGGTGATCATTGTTTGGTGGCCATTGGTTGGTGGTCATTGGATTGGTGGCCTTGGGGACATCAAGCTGGTGGTCATTGGGTTGGTGGTCATTGGGTTGGTGGCCTTGGAGACGTTGGGGTGGTGGTCAGTGGGTGATGGTCATTGGGACATTGGGTTGGTGGTCATTGGGTTGGTGGTCATCAAGGTAGTGGTCATCAAGCCGGTGACCATGAGGGTGGTGGCTTTGGGGACATTGGGGTAGGTGGTCATTGGGTGGTGGTCATCAAAGTGGTGGTCATTGGGTGATGGTCATTGGGTAGTGGTCATCAAGCTGGTGATCATTGGTGGTCATTGGTTGGTGGCCATGGGGTGGTGGCCTTGGGGACATCAAGCTGGTGGTCATTGGGTGATGGTCATTGGGTGATGGTCATTGGGTGATGGTCATTGGGTTGGTGGTCATTGGTGGTCATGGGGACATCAGGCTTGTGGTCATTGGGTTGTGGTCATCAAACTGGTGGTCATGGTGGTCATTGCGTGGTGGCCTTGGGGACATCAAGCTGGTGGTCATCAAGGTAGTGGTCATCAGGTTGGTGGCCATGTGGACATCAAATGGATTACCACCAACATGGTGACCATTGACCTTCTCTTGAGTGACCGCTGGGTTTGATGACCACGGGTGGGTTCTGCTGACCACGGGTGGGATCTGCTGACCATGGATGGGTTCTCCTGACCATGGATGGGTTCTCCTGACCGTGGCTGGGTTCTCCTGACCATGGGTGGGATCTTCTGCCCATGGGTGGGATCTGCTGACCATGGGTGGGTTCTCCTGACCATGGATGGGTTCTCCTGACCACTGTGGTCACTTTGGTGGCCCCGGTGGTGGCCCGGGAGGAGGTCCCAGCCGTGTCCCCTGGTGTCCCCAGATGATCTTCAAGCTGACGCCGCTGACGCTGACCCATTGGCTGATGGTCATCAAGATCTCCTTCCCGGTCATCCTGCTGGACGAGGCCCTCAAGTTCATCGCCAGGAACTACCTGGAGGGTGAGGAGGTGGCCCTGGCCCACCGCGGTGTCCCCGTGTCCCCTCCTGACCCGCTCGGGGTCATCTCCACCCTTGGTGGTCACCTCTGTGGTGTGCAGGTGGCTTTGGCCATCT
Organism: Basileuterus tristriatus; assembly: GCA_035047985.1. Classification (NCBI taxonomy): domain Eukaryota; kingdom Metazoa; phylum Chordata; class Aves; order Passeriformes; family Parulidae; genus Basileuterus; species Basileuterus tristriatus. The sequence goes on from JAWWMR010000104.1 coordinate 2,089,982, forward strand.
CCAACATCTCCTGGTCACCTCCATGGTCACCTTGTGGTCACTCCATGGTCACTCTGTGTCCCCTTGACCATCTCCTGGTCACCACCATGGTCACCTCCATGGTCACCTTCCCATCCCCTTCACCATCTCATGGTCATCTCCTGGTCACCTCCATGGTCACCTCATGGTCCATGGTTACTCCATGGTCACTTCCAGGGTGTCCAGGTGGCTTTGGCAATCTCCACCATCTCCTGGTCACCTCCATGGTCACCTCCCCATCCCGTTCACCATCTCCTGGTCATTTCCTGGTCACCTCCATGGTCACCTTCATGGTCTGTGGTCACCTCCATGGTCACCTCCCTGTCCCTTTGACCATCCCCATGTCCCCTTGACCATCTCATGGTCACCTCCATGGTCCCTCCATGGTCCCTCCGTGGTCTGTGGTCACTCCATGGTCACTCCATGGTCACCTCCCTGTCCCCTTGACCATCTCCTGGTCCCCCCGTGGTCCCTCCATGGTCCCCCCATGGTCCCCCATGGTCCCTCCATGGTCACTCCTGGTCCCTCCATGGTCACCTTGTGGTCACTCCTGGTCACTCCATGGTCCCTCCGTGTCCCCTCCGTGTCCCCTCCGTGTCCCCTCCCCTCTCTCATCTCCATCTTCTCGTCCCCAGCGTGACCCGGCCCGGGCCCGGCACCGCCCACAGGTACCAGGGGACACCATTGTCACCATTGTCACCTGTGTCACCTGTGTCACCTCATTGTCACCTGTGTGTCACCTCATTGTCACCATTGTCACCTGTGTCACCATTGTCACCTGTGTCACCATTGTCACCTGTGTCACCATTGTCACCATTGTCACCATTGTCACCATTGTCACCATTGTCACCTGTGTCACCTCATTGTCACCATTGTCACCTGTGTCACCATTGTCACCTCATTGTCACCTGTGTCACCATTGTCACCATTGTCACCTGTGTCACCTGTGTCACCTGTGTCACCATTGTCACCATTGTCACCTCATTGTCACCTGTGTCACCATTGTCACCATTGTCACCTGTGTCACCTATGTCACCTGTGTCACCTCATAGTCACCATTGTCACCATTGTCACCATTGTCACCTCCGTGTCACCTCAATGTCATTGTCACCTCGGTGTCACCATTGTCACCATTGTCACCTGTGTCACCATTGTCACCATTGTCACCTGTGTGTCACCTCGGTGTCACCATTGTCACCATTGTCACCTGTGTCACCTGTGTGTCACTTCAGTGTCACCTCTGTCACCTCGGTGTCACCATTGTCACCTGTGTGTCACCTGTGTCACCATTGTCACCTGTGTGTCACCTGTGTCACCATTGTCACCTGTGTCACCATCGTCACCTCATTGTCATCATCACCTCGGTGTCACCTGTGTCACCTGGGCCACCTCATTGTCATTGTCACCTGTGTGTCACCTCGGTGTCACCATTGTCATTGCCACGGTCACCTGTGTGTCACCTGTGTCACCTCGGTGTCATTATTGTCACCTCGTTGTCACCGCCATGTCACCATTGGCGCCCCATTGGCACCGGGTTGTCCCCTCGTTGTGACGTCACTGCCACCCCCCTGTCCTGCCCCTGGGCTGTCCTTGTCCCCTCCCTGTGACGTCATTTCCCTCCCAATTGTCACCGCCCTGTGACGTCATTGTCACCTCCCTATGACGTCATAGTCCCCTCCCAGTGACGTCGTTGTCACCTCCCTGTGATGTCATTGCCGCTGGCATGACGTCATTGTCTATTCCATGTGACGTCATCATCGCGATCCCTGGTGACGTCATCGTCCCCTGACATCGTCACCTTGACCCCCCTCTATGACGTCATTGTCCTCTCCCGGTGACGTCACTGTCACCTCCTTGTGATGTCACTGCCCCCTAATTGTCACCGCCCTATGACATCATTGTCACCTCTCTGTGACGTCACTGTCCCCCCCAACACTCATGGGGAGAGGGGGGAGGGGCGGGAGGGGGGCGTGGCCACCCAGCTCCCTCCCTTCGTGACGTCACCTCCATGACGTCACCCCTATGACATCACCGCCCTGCTGATGACATCACTTTTCTCCCCTCTCCTCCCTCACAGTGGACGAGCCCACCCGGAAGCACCGGAAGTGACGATTTTGGGGACCCCGCCCCCAACCCCGCCCCCAAATTGGGGAGGGGGCATGGCCAACACCTCCCCTCCCCCACCTTCACCCCTCCCCCAACCCCCCTCAATCCCCAAAATTCAGGGAGGGGGCGTGGCCAAAATTGGCCCCTCCCCCTCCACAAGCCACCCCAAATTTGGGAAGGGGCGTGGCCAAAATTGGCCGCTCCCCATCCCCAAATACCCCCAAAATTCAGGGAGGAGGCGTGGCCAAATTTGGCTCCTCCCCCAAATCGAATATACAAATTTTTGGAGGGGGCGTGGCCAAATTTGGCCCCTCCCCACCCCAAGCTCCACCCCCGGGGGGGTTTTGGGGCCGCCCCCTGCAGTGGGGCCCCCCCAAACCCCTCCCCCCAAATTTTGAAAAGGGGCGTGGCCAACACTGCCCCCTCCCCCATTTTTGGGGATTTTGGGGAGGCCCCGCCCCCAAATTTCGAGGAGGGGCGTGGCCACACGTGGCCCCTCCCCCTCTCTCAAGCCCCGCCCCCTTCATGCCCCGCCCCTCCCCCACCCCCAGCGTCGCTTATTTATTGCCAATAAAGGGAATTCGCCCCTCCCCCATCCCCGAAATTTGGGGGTTTTTGGTCTTTTTTGGGGTGGGGGAGGGGCCTGGGGTGGGGGAGGGGCTAATTAGGTGGGGAAGGAGTTAATTAGAGTGGGGGAGGAGTCAATTATGGTGGGGAGGGGCTAAATGGGGGGGGTTCAGCTAATTAGGGTGAGGGGCTAATTGGGGTGGGGGAGGGCCTAATTAGTGTTGGGAAGGGTAATTAGGATGGGTAGGGGCTAATTAGTGTGTGAGGGGCTAATTAGGGTGAG
>JAWWMR010000104.1:2373749-2384811 GCA_035047985.1 Basileuterus tristriatus
CACCATGCCTGAGACCACCAGTGCCCCATGGACCACCACCAGTCTTGAGACCATTTCTAACACCCCTGAGACCACCAGGACCATCCCTGAGACCACCAGTGACCCATGGACCACCACCAGTCCTGAGGCCATTTTCTCCACCTCTGAGACCACGATGACCATCCCTGAGACCACCAGTCCCGAGGCCACCAGTGACCAATGGACCTCCACCATCCCTGAGGCCATTTCCACCACTACTGAGACCACCACGACCATCCCTGAGACCCCCTTTCCAGAGGCCACCAGTGACCTCTGGACCACCACCAGCCCTGAGACCCTTTCTGCCAACCCTGGCACCACCACAGTCCCAGACACCACCAGCAGCTTCTCTGAGACCACCAGCACCATCCCTGGGACCACCACCAGAACACCTGGGACAAACACCAGCCCTGAGACAGCAACGTTCTCTGAGACCACCACGACCCCTGGGACCACCATGACCTTCCCTGGGACCACCAGTCCTGAGACCACCAGGACCTCCCCTGGAATCTCCAGCAGTCTTGAGACCACCACCAATCCTGAGACATCAATGTTCCCCGAGACCACCAGTCCTGAGACCACCACCCTCTCTGAGACCACCACCACCTTCCCTGGGATCTCCAGCAGTCCTGAGACCACCACCCTCTCTGAGATCACCACCACCTTCCCTGGGACCCCTGGCACCACCACACTTGAGACAACCTCAACCCCTGAGACCACCACGACCATCTCTGAAACCACCAGCACTGAGACCACCATGACCTTTGAGACCACCAGCACCATCCCTGAGACCACCAGAACCAGTCCTTGGACCACCTCCAGTCCTGAGACCATCTCTATGGCCACTGGGACCACCACCACCTTCTCTGAGATCACCACCACCCTTCCTGGGACCACCACCTCAACACCTGGTGCAAACACCACCCCTGAGACAGCAACGCTCCCTGAGACCACCATGACCTTCCCTGAGACCACCATGACCTTCCCTGGGATCTCCAGCAGTCCTGAGACCACCACCCTCCCTGAGACCACCAGCACCATCCCTGGGATCTCCACCAGTTCTGAGATCACCACCACCTTCCCTGGGACCCCTGGCACCACCACACCTGAGACAACCTCAACCCCTGAGACCACCATGACCATCTCTGAAACCACCACCCCTGAGACCACCACCACCTTTCCTGGGACCACCACCATCCCTGGGACCATCACCCCTGAGGCCACCACCATCTCTGGGACCATCACCACCACCCCTGGGACCACCACCACCCCTGAGACCACCAGCACCATCCCTGGGACCATCACCACCCCTGAGACCACCACAAACCCTGGGACCAACCCCACCACCCCTGAGACCACCACCCCTGAGACCACCACCCCTGAGACCATCACCATCCCTGGGACCACCACCACCCCTGAGACCATCACCATCCCTGAGACCACCACCATCCCTGGGACCACCAGCACCATCTCTGGGACCTCCATCACACCTGGGACCACCACCACCCCTGAGACCACCACCTTCCCTGGGACCATCACCACCCCTGAGACCACCACAAACCCTGGGACCAACACCACCACCCCTGGGACCACCATCCCTGAGATCAACACCACCATCCCTGGGACCACCATCCCTGAGATCAACACCACCATCCCTGGGACCACCATCACCACACCTGTGACCAGCACCACCACATCTGGGACCACCACAACCCCTGGGACTGACACCACCACCATCTCTGGGACCTCCATCACACCTGGGACCACCACCACCCCTGAGACCGCCACCTTCCCTGGGACCACCACCACCATCCCTGGGACCACCACCACCCCTGGGACCATCACCACCCCTGAGACCACCATCTCTGGCACCACCATCGCCTTTCCTGAGCTTAACACCACCCTTGGGACCACCACCATCCCTGGGACCACCACGTCCAACCATACAACCACCACCACCACCACCACCACCACCACCACCACCACACCTAGGACCACCCGTAGAACCACCACCACCACCACCTCCACCACCATGACCACCAGTCCCCACCCCACCACCACTCCAGGTACTTCCCACCCCTCCTTCCCCCCTGGCCCCTTTCCATGTCCCTTCTGGTTCCTCCTCCATCTCCTCTCCTTCCAGGGATCTGCAGCAACGGTGGCACCTGGGTCAACGGCCACTGCCAGTGTCCCCTGGGCTTCACCGGGGACAGGTGTGATGACATCAGCAACACCATCGAGACCACGGCTGGTAGGAATTCCATCTTTTTTTGGGGATGCATCCAAAGCTGGGATGAGATCTGACAGGGGTGAGGAAGATCTCCAGGTGTTCTCCAGGTGTGACCGTATCTCAAAGAACCTCCTCTGTAGATCCACCTCCTCCTCCAAAGCTGTCCCACATGGATCCAACCCTTCAGGTGGATCTCCGTGGTCACGTCCAAGCCGTTTTCTGCTTGGAACAAACGGGTCAAGAACCATCAGAGTCTCTCAGAACCCAAAACTTTGGGAGGAGGTGGTGGTTCCACCACGTCCTGCCCACTGAGGGTGAGGTGGGATCTACCTGAGATTCCCCACCTGGAAAGTTTTGGAGATGTGGGTGGTGACCCCGGCTCCAAACCATCAGCAGGATCAGGATCCACCTGGGAGGACCAGGTGGGAATTTTGGGGAACGGGACACGGCCCAGTCCTTGCTGGGATCACCGATGGTCTCTCCCGATGGGTGGAGGACGTTTCTCCTGGTTCCTTCACAACGACCCCCAAATTCAGGGGATTTAGGGGGAGATTCACGGGTCCCACCTGCCTGGGAAGGTCTCTCTGCCCCACCCTCCTTCATGGGGTGGTTTTGGACCTTCCCAGAGACCAACGGGACGGTGCAGGTGGAGCTGCGCGTCACCAACCGGGACTTCACCGAGGACCTCAAGAACAGCAGCTCTTCCACCTACCAGAAGTTCGTCCAGGAATTCATCACGCAGGTAAAGGGACACGAGACCCCGCCTGAGGTCCGGATCTACCTGGTGGACCACCCCAAGTTCTCCAAGAGCTTCTCCAGGGTCTTGCCTGGTGTCCTCCGGGTCCACCGGGATGGATTTTGGTGGGGGGGACACCCAGAATGAGGGAGATCCAGGAGGGTGAGAGGGGAATGGACCCAACCGTCCCACCTGGAGACATCTTCTCTTCCAGATGGACCCGGTCTACTCCAGCATCGAGGGGTACCTGGGCATCAAGGTGACCAATCTCAGGTGAGCACCAGGGTCACCAGGACAGCGATTTTGGGGTCATTCCATGGGTTGGGATCGGGATGGTGACGTTTCTGTCCAGGCGTGGCAGCGTGGTGGTGGATCACATCATCATCGTGTCCCTGAGGGTGACCTCCCAGAGCCAGGAGAAGCTCCAGAACATCACGGCCAAAGTGCAGGAGAAGATCGAGGTGGCGGCGACGCGATTCAACTGCACCGACGGTACCTTGTCACCTTCCCACCGCGGGGCTGGGGACAACCACGGCCACCCATGGCGTGGGGGACACCTTCCCACCCACCCAAACCACCCTGGCCACCCCAGAGAGGGGCTGTGGGGCTGTGTCCTTCACCTGTTTGACCTCCCCTGCAGGTGACCTGTGCTTCAACCCCTCCGAGGTGAACATCACCACCACCACCCTGGAATTCGATGGAGATGGTGAGTGGGTGGTGGGGATCCAGGTGGGTTTGGGGTCTCCAGAGCACCTCCAGGTGACCTCTGTCCCTTCTCCAGCCTACTGTTGGAACCAAGCGCCTGAGGGCTACCAGGAATTCTTCTTCCCCAACCTGACGAGCTCCGGGTTGTCCTGCATGTCCAACTGCACGCCGGGCACCGCCAGCACCATCGACTGCAACCGTGGGACGTGCCACATCACCCCAGGAGGTCCTCAGTGCTTGTAAGGGCTGAAGGAAACTCCTCCTCCTCCTCCAAAGCTGTCCCACCCTTCAGGTGGATCTCCACGGTCATGTCTGAGCTGTTTCCTGCATGGAAATGGGTCAAGAATCGTCAGGGTTGGAGTAGATTCTTGGTCCACATGGTGGATCTCCATGGACACGTCCAAGGTGTTTCCTGCACGGAAATGGGTCAAGAATCATCAGGGTTTTGGTCCACAAAGATCCAAGCTCCTGGTGGATCTTCAGAATCCTTTCCAAGCTGTTTCCTGTTTGGAAATGGGTCAAGAATCTGGGTTGGAGCAGGGTCTTGGTTCACATGGTGGATCTCCATGGTCACATCCAAGCTCTTCCCTGCTTGGAAATGGGTCAAGGACCATCAGGGTTGGAGCAGGGTCTTGGTCCAAGCTGGATCCAACCCTTCTGGTGTAACTCCAGAACCACCTCTGAGGTTTTCTCTGCAGAACAAGAGGTCAAAAATCATTGAGGTTTGTGTAGGGTCTTCCACCCCGTGGGTCCAAACCTTCTGATGGATCTCCATGATCATCTCCAGGGTTAAACCCCCTGAGGTGGAGCTCAAGTCTTGCTTCAAGCTGCAGAAATGGGGTTGGGGTGGGAGGAATTTCTTCTAGGGGGTCCCAGCTTTGGGTTGACCTCCTTTGTCCCACCCCACCAGCTGTGATGAGACCCACCTGTACTGGTACCAAGATGACCGCTGCGCGTCACGGGTCAGCAAACTGGCCATGGGCCTGGGCTTGACCGTGGCCATCCTGGTCGTCGTGGTCATTGTCCTCTCCATCTTCCTCTTCCGAGCTCGGAAATCTGGGTCCTTTGACAGGTGAGAGGGGACAGGTTTGGGGTGGTTTCCAAGATGTTCCTCATCCTCAATGAGGTCCTGAGGGTTGAGGGGAGGACCTTGGCTCTTTGTGGGGGTGTGGAGGAGCTGAGGGGGTCCAGGCAGGGATGGACCTGCTGATGGTGACCCCTGCACCCCCTGACCCATCTCCAGGGCTGAGCAGAAGATGATGGAGAATTGGTACGAGAACATCAGTGAGGAGTGGAGCCCCCAAGGGACCTTCACCTTCCGGAACCAAGGTGGGCGTGGAGTGGGTGGGGGGTCTCTGGTGACCCCACAGGGGTGGTGGGGTTGGTTGGTGCCCCCCATCCCCAACCCAAGCACCAACACTGAACCCTCCTGTCCCACAGATGTCCAGCTCGAGGATGACCACCCAGTCGACCTTGAGGCCGTGGACACCTCGGTGCCGGTGAGTTCCTCCCGCTCTCCTGCCGTGGTGGGACCAGGGCAATGGGGACACCCCAGATGTTCCTGACTCCCCGTTCTCCACCGGATCTTCTCCGTCACGTCCCGACAGATCCAAATCCCGCGGCCGGAGAAGTTCATCACGGAGCTCTGAGACATGGTGAGGTGGTGGTTCCCACCACCAGAACCTTACCTCATCATCATGACCATCATCATCAATGTCATCAACATCAATATCATTGTGACCATCAAAATCTTCTTCACCATCACCACCATCATTATCATCATCACCATTTATTATTATCATGACCAGCATGATCTCCATCACCATCATCATCATCAACTTGATTGCCACCAGCATCATCATCACCATCACCATCATCATCATGCCCATCACCAACCCCATGGAACGACGTCATCCCCCCCCAGCATTGCAGGACAACCTGGACCTTCTCCTGGGTCCTGGGGGGACACCTTGACCCCCTGCCCTCATCTTCATCCTCCTCCTGTATCCCTCCTCCTCTTCCTCTGAGCACTTTTAGGTCGTGACCCCACTTTTGGGATGTGAGGACCTCACCTCCAGCAGCACTTTTGGGTCCTGACCTCACCTGAAAGGTCATGTCCCCATCTCCAAGGTCATGTCCCCACCTCCCTCTGTCCCCAAATTCAAGAGTGAAGACCCCTCCCACCCAAAAAACCGGGCTGGACCCTCTCTGTCTCAATGAAACCACTCAAACATCTCTGGTGTTACTGGTTTGTACTGGGACAACCCCAGTGACGGCTTGGGGAGGGGACAAACATCTCCCACCACCTTTTTGGGGCTGTTTTTGGTGGTGACACCCCCACATTCACTTTGCTCCAACTGGGGACACTCCCACCACATTCCAGCACCTGCCAGGTGTGTTTGGGGCCACACCTGGCCACACCTCCAGGTGTTGGGGACTTTGTCCCCGTTCCCGGTTGCCAAGACACCAAAATGTTGATTTTAGCCAGGAAGGGTGGGGCGGGAATTGGCTGAAGGCCAAGGTCCAACGCCAGGGTGGGACGTGTCCTCCTGCCCCATCTGTGGGGTGGGAGAAGGTGGTGGGGGTGGTGGGGTCATGGTGGTCATGGTGGGAGGTGATGGGTTCATGGTGGTCATGGTAGTCATGGTGGTCATGGAGGTGATGGGGTCATGGTGGTCATGGGGGTGGTGGGACTGGAGTGGGCATGGGGGTGATGGGGTCATGGTGGTCATGGTAGTCATGGTAGTCATGGTAGTCATGGTGGTCATGGTGGTCATGGGGGTGGTGGGACTGGAGTGGGCATGGGGGTGGTGGGGTCATGGGGCTTGTGGGGGTGGTGGGGTCATGGTGATTATGGCGGTGGGAAAAATGGTGGTGGAGAGCATGGTCGTGGTGGTCCATTGTCCACCTTAGGACCCTCTCAATGTCCCCACCACAACAAAGGGTGGTGCCACCTTGGGACCTCCTCAATGTCCCCCATTCATGGGTGGTGCCACCTTGAGACACCTTCAATGTCCTCCACAACCAAGGATGGAACCACCTTAGGACCCCATCCATGGGTGATGCCACCTTGGGACCCCCTCAATGTCCCCTCCACTCAGGGGTGGTGCCACCTTGGTTGGTACCACCACGGTTGGTGCCACCACAGCTGCCCCACCCTCCTCCTCCTCCTCCTCGCTCTTTGTCCCCATGGGAAGGAAGTGTGGAGGAACCTCCAGGGTGACATTTCATTCCAGGCTTGGGGACAAGGGGACATTTTCTCCCACACAAGTCACCAGCCAAGGCCAGGGTGTCCCAAGGGCGGTTCCGAACCGCTCGGTAAATAATTACCTCATTCCCAATATTTTCTTTTCTTTATTTAGAACTGTTTTCCCTTGGGTTTGGACCTTGTCCCCAACCCAGACCTGGCCTTTGTCACGGAGCCACCTCGCGTCCCCAAGAGGAATTGGACAGGTGACAATAAAGTTAAGGATGTGTTTAATTATAAATAAATTCTATGTGCAAACTTCTGCGTGGGGAGGAAGAGGATGGTGGATGTCTTGATTCTCGACACGCTCATGTCCCTTTGTCCCCTTCCCCATGTCCTCATGTCCCTGTGTCCTGTCTCTGCTGGATCTCAGGTGGCTTCACTCAAGGGGACCACGGTGGGTCTCTGGATGTGGATCTGGGGAGGAAGGAGATGGGAGGATGATGATGATGGAGTCCCACCACCATCCAAAAGAAAGGAAACACGAGGGACACCATCAGGGTGTGTCACCCACCGTCCTCGAGGTGTCCACCATCTCCAGGTTGATGTGGCTGGTGCTGGGGGTCTCCATGTCTGTGGGGTGGAAGAAGAGGTGCCATGGACCCTCCTGGGTGCCACAGAGACCCCCACCCCATCCCCACCCCATCCCCACCTCCGTGCCCGTTACCTTCCCAGGTGGCCGCCGCGTTGGAAATGACCAAGCCTTGAGGTCCATCCCAGTTGCTGTCATCGCTGCTGTAGGGCTCCGAGTAGGACCTCAGCTTCTTCCTGCGTGGTGGGACCCATGGGATGAGACCCGAGACCCCCATGGGACCCCCCAGCTCACCCCATGGTGACACCTCTACCTGAACTGCTCCTTCTGCCTCCGAGATCTCAGCAGGAGGACGGTGAAGATGATGGAGGCCAGGCCCAAGGCGGCCACCGGAACGCCCACGGCCACCCCAACCTTGCTGATGCGGGAGCTGCAGGCGCTGTCCTGGTACCAGAAGGCCACCTGGTCCGAGCACCTGGTGGGAATGGGCATGGTGGGCATGGTGGTCGTGGTGATGGGGTCACCATGGTCATGGTGGTCATGGTGTCACCATGGTCATGGTGGTGGGGTCATCATGGTCATGGTGGTCATGGTGGTGGAGTCATCATGGTCGTAGGGTCACCATGGTCATGGTGGTCATGGTGGTCATGGTGGGGGAGTCACCATGGTCATGGTGGTCCTGGTGGTCATGGTTACGGTTGTTATGGTGATGGGTTCACCATGGTCATGGTGGTCATGGGGGTCACGGTGGTCATGGTGGTCATGGTGGTGGGGTCATCATGGTCATGGTGGTCATGGAGGTCATAGTGGTCGTGGTGGTCATGGTGTTGGGGTCATGGTGGTCATGGCAGTTGCCATGGTCATGGCCATGATCATCCTGATGATGGGGTCACCATGGTCGTGGCGGTCATGGCGGTGGGGTTGTCATAGGTGGTCACAATTTTGGGGTCACCATGGTGGGCAGATCATGCTGGTGACAGCCATAGCTTTTGAGGGGCATCATCCATTTTTTGGGGGGCACCACCCATTTTTGGGGGGCACCACCCATTTATGGGAGGCACCACCCATTTTTGGGGGGCACCACCCATTTTTGGGAGGCACCACCCATTTTTGGGGGGCACCACCCATTTTTGGTAGGCACCACCCATTTTTGAGAGGCACCACCCATTTTTGGGAGGCACCACCCATTTTTGAGAGGCACCACCCATTTTTGAGAGGCTCCACCCATTTTTGGGAGGTACCACCCATTTTTGGGAGGCACCACCCATTTTTGAGAGGCACCACCCATTTTTGGGAGGCTCCACCCATTTTTGGGAGGTACCACCCATTTTTGGGGGGCACCACCCATTTTTGGGAGGCTCCACCCATTTTTGGGAGTCACCACCCATTTTTGGGAGTCACCACCCATTTTTGGGAGGTACCACCCATTTTTGGGAGGTACCACCCATTTTTGGGGGGCAGCACTCATTTTTGGGGGTCCTTACTCGCACTGCGGCCCCTCCCGTCCCACGGCGCAGCGGCCGTGGACGCAGGGCAGGGGGTTGGCGTGGCGGCCGTCGCAGCGGGTGATGCAGATGACACCAACGTTGGTCAGGAGCGGCGTGTAGAAGCTCCTGAACTCCTCCTTGATGTACCTGTCGCACAGATCTGAGGGTGGAGACGCGGGGCTCAGGTTCTGGGGCTCTCCAGAAGGGTGAGGGACACCCAAACACCTCGTGGGCTTCACTTACTTCCTTCCAGCGGTTGCACGGTGGTGCCGACGACGGAGGTGTAGTTGGTGTTGAAGCAGACACCTGGCATGGAGAGAGGAGCCGCTGGTGGGCAACCACCACCAGGGCCGCCCACCCCTCAGCGAGGACCTGGCAGTGGTGGGGGTGACCCCCGGGGTCACTCACAGTCGTCCCCGGTGCAGTTCTCGCTGCAGTTGTAGTTCTGGATGGCAGCGACGAGGTTCTTGGAGATGACGCTCACCACCTCTTCAGCCTTGGTGCTGGCGGGGATCTCCAGGATGACGTCGTAGTCCACCACGATGCTGCCTGCGCTGTGAGGAGAAGGGGCAGCGCTTGGTTCTGGACCAAACTGGGACCAGTGTGGGATGTCCAGTGTGGAGGGACACCACGGTCACACGGGGCTGGACCGTCCTGGAGGAACTCCATGGACACAACGTGGCTTGGAGGGATGTGGACGCTCCAAACTTGAAGGGAATCACCTCAAACTGACCCCCGTGGGTCCCTTCACCCCAAACCACCCCACCAAAGCTCTGGAGAGGGTCAGGACCCCACCTGGCCACCAGTGGAGGCTCACCTCAGCTCTTTGATCTCCACACGTCGGAACCCCTCGATATCTTTATAAAGCTCCCACATCTGGAAGACAAAGAGAAGCCAGGGGAGATCCAGGCCCCCGTCATGGTCCACGTAAGCCCCTCAAGGGGCTGTCCCCAGGGTCACCCCTGGCATCACTGAGTCCTGACCTGCTTCTGGAACGTGTCGTTAAACTTCTGGTAAGCTTCTGAAGATGGATCCTTGAGGTTTTCATCAAATTCCCTCTCGATTTTGGTCTTCATCTCCACCGTCGCGTTCATCGTCACTTGGCCAGGCAGAGGAGACCCATAAGGAAGAGACCCAGGTGTCCCCCTCCCACCCCTGGTGTCCTTGGTCAGCTTGGTCCCTCCGCGGTGACCCCAAACCCAGGTCAGTCTCACCAAGGTGACCTCGGTTGGTGCCTCTGTGGTGACCCAACCTCATCCCAGGGTCAGTCCCTCCATGGTGGTCCCATTCCCAGGTCATACCCTCACTCCAACCCCCGGCTGACCCCTCAGAGGTGACCTCAGCCCAGGTCCTGGTCTGGTGGCCACCCCATGGGACCTTGGGAGAGCTCCTTACCGTTTTTGATCTCCACAATGTCCTTGGCGGTCTCACACCTGTCCCCTTGGAAATTGGGGGGACATTGGCACATGCCGTTGGCCCAGGTGCCCCCGTTTTGGCAGATGACCTCCTCGCAGAAGTCACCTTGGAACCCCTCGGGACACACGCACTTGCCATTTTCCCAGGTGCCACCATTCTGGCACAGACCTGGGAGAGGGAGCCGAGGACACAGGAGATGTGACACGGCCTGGAGAAACCCCAGGAGCCACCTGGAGAATGCTGGGAGGAGAACGGGGAGAAGGGACGTGGCTATGGAGGGCCGCCAAGGAGGAAGACTCACCTGGACTGGTGGCTGTGGTTGTCGTGGTGGTGGTGGTGGTGGTGGTGGTTGTAGTGGTGGTCGTGGTTGTGGTGGAGGTGGTTGAGGTGGTAGACGTGGTGGAGGTGGTTGAGGGGGTTGAGGTGGTGGAGGTGGTTGAGGGGGTTGAGGTGGTGGAGGTGGTGGAGGTAGTGGAGGTGGTGGATGTGGTGGGTGCAGTCGAGGTGGTTGAGGTGGTGGAAGTGGTGGGTGCAGTCGAGGTGGTTGAGGTGGTGGAGGTGGTAGGTGCAGTTGTGGGGGTTGAGGTGGTGGAGGTGGTGGAGATGGTGGAGGTGGTGGGTGCAGCCGAGGTGGTTGAGGGGGTTGAGGTGGTGGAGATGGTTGAGGGGGCTGAGGTGGAGGTGGTGGAGA
>JAWWMR010000104.1:2578302-2595044 GCA_035047985.1 Basileuterus tristriatus
GAATCTCCGTTTATGGGACAAGACTCACTTCTCCTCCAGAACCTTCTCCAGGAGGTGGTCTCCACCCCTCTGACCCCACAGGAGCTCCACCCATGAGGAGATGCCTTAACTTGTAAAACCTCCAGAACATTCTCCAGGGGGTGGTCTCCACCCTTGACCTCACAGAAGCTCCACCTATGGGGCAATGACTCCTCCAAAACTTTCTCCAGAACATTCTCCCGAGGGTGATCTCCACTCCTGACCCCACAGAAGCTCCACCCACAGGGTGATGACTCACTTAGACTCCTCCAAAACCTTCTCCAGAACATTCTCCCGAGGATGATCTCCACCCCTGACCCCACAGGAGCTCCACCCATGGTGACTCACTTGGCCTCCTCCAGCTCCTCGGTGCGTTGGATGGCGTCCGTCTCATACTTGGTCCTCCACTGGGCCACCTCGGAGTTGGCCTTGGAGAGCGCGCGCTGGAGCTCAGCCTTGGCCTCGGTCTCCTCCTCGTACTGCTCCCGCAGCAGGTCCCCGTCGTGCCGGGCCGACTGCAGCGCGTGCGCCAGCGCGTTCTTGGCCTGGTGGGGAGAAGGTGGCACCGTCGGGTCCAGGCCACCTGGAATCCTCTTGGGTGTCTCTGGCTCAGCAAGAGCTGATCTTCATCACCTCAACCCAACCAGACCTTCTGCAGAACAAGCCAAGCTTCTCCAGACCAGCCCAACCCAATTTGGACCTTCCACAGACCAACCCAACCCCTCTTTAAACCACTTTAGACCAACCCAATCATCCTTGGACCTTCCATAGAGCAACCCAAGCTCTTCCAGATCAACCCAACCTTCCTCACACCTTCAGGAGAAGGTGTGACCTTGCTGGATGCAAGTAAGTTTGAGCTTCTTGGGGTCTCCAGATCAGCAAGAGCTGGACTTCATCACCACAACCCAACCAGACCTTCTCCAGAACAACCCAACCCAGTTTTCCTTGGAGCCTATTTAGACCAACCCAACCTTCCTCAGATCTTCTGTAGACCAACCCATTCTCCCAACCCTCCCTACACCTTCAGGATAAGGTGGTACCATTGGATCCAGGTCAACTTGAACTCCTTGGTATCTCCAGATCAGCAGGAGCTGGTCTTCATCACCCCAACCTGACCAAACCTTCTGCAGAACAAGCCAACCTTCTCCAGACCAACCCAACCCTATTTGGACCTTCCATACACCAACCCAAGCTCCTCCAGGTCAACCCAACCTTCCTTACACCTTCAGGAGAAGGTGGCACCGTTGGATCCAGGTCAGCTTGAACTTCTTGGAGTGTCCAGCTCAGCAGGAGCTGGTCTTCATCACCTCAACCCAACCAGACCTTCCATAGACCAACCCAACCTACTCCAGACCAATCCAACCTTCCTTGGACATTACATAGACCAACCCAATCCCCTCCTGACCAACTCAGCCCACCCTGGACCTTCTATGGTGGAACTGCCTGTAGATGGACCCACCCAACCCAACCATTCTGAACCAGTGACCACAAGGGTGAAGGACACCTGTGACCCACCTGGATGCCCCCCAGGTCTTCTGACCCCCACCAGACCCCACCTTCATCTCCTCCTCCAGCTGCCTCCGCAGGTCCTCCAGCTGCTGGGTGTAGGACACCTTGCCGCGGGTCAGCTGGGACACCAGCGCCTCCTTCTCCTCCAGCTGCCGTGACAGCTCACCTGGATGGGTGGGTGGGGCTTCAGGTGTGGGGCGGGGGTACGGTGGGGTGGGGGATGGAGTGCAGGTGTGGGGCACGGGTGGGGCCACCCTGGGTCAGCTCCCACCGTTCTCCGTCTGCAGCTTCGCCCGTTGGGTGTTGGCGTCGTTGAGGACGCGTTGGGTCTCCTCCAGCTTTGCCAGGTGCTCGGCAGCCTGGTCCTCCATGGAACGCGACATCTTCTCCATGGCCACCTGCATGGAGGGGAAGAGGAGGGTGGGGCTGGAGGCTATGGTGGGGTGGACACGCCCAATGGCTGGAGGTGTCCAAGGCCAGGCTGGACAGGGCTTGGAGCCACCTGGTCAATTGGAACCCTGGGTGGGATCCACCCAACCCTGCACTCAACCCAACCCAACCACACGGAGAGTCTGCATTTCAACCCATCTCAGGTCAACTCAGCCATGTGGAGACTCTTCAGCTCAACAAACTGAAGGTTCTTCAAAGCGGCTCAACCCAGCTCAACCAGTTGGAGACTCTCCAGCCCAGCCAGCTGAAGGTTCTTCAAAGTAGCTCGACCCAACAAGATGGATGCTCAACCCAACTCAACCAGTTGGAGACCCTTCAGCCCAACTTAACCCAACCCAGCCTGGTCTAGTGGAAGGTGTCCCTCCCCATGGTTGATGGAACTGGATGATCCCAGTGGTCCTGTCCCACACAAACCATCCCATGATTCCCTGCGGTCCATCTCAACCTCCTCCTACCTTAGACTTGATCAGCTGCTCCACGTTGGCGCTGAGGTCATCCAACTCCAACTTGAGCTCGCTCTTCTCCTTCTCCAGCTTCTGCTTGACGCGCTGGAGGTTGTCCAGCTGCTCGCCCAGCTCAGCCACGCTGTCAGCATGTTTCTTCCTCAGCGCGGCCGCCGTGGCCTCGTGCTGCAGCGTGGCCTCCTCCAGGTCCCGCCGCAGCTTCTGGAACTCGGCCTCCCGCTTCTTGTTGAGCTCCAGCTGCGCCGAGGTGGCGCCGCCGGCCTCCTCCAGCCGCTCGCTGAGCTCCTCCAGCTCCCGCGACAGCTCCGAGCGCTGCTTCTCCACCTTGGCCCGGCCCGTCCGCTCCGCCTCCAGCTCCTCCTCCAGCTCCTCGATCCGCGCCTGCGCGCCAAGAGGGTGCTCCACTCAACAAGGTGGACACTCAACCCAGCTCAACCAGTTGGACACTCTTCAGCCCAACCAGCCAAAGGTTCTTCAAAGCAACTCAACCCAACAAGGTGGACATTCAACCCAACCTAACCAGTTGGAGACTCTTCAGCCCAACCAGCTGAAGGTTCTTCAAGGCAACTCAACCCAACAAGGTGGACGCTCAACCCAGCTCAACCAGTTGGACACTCTTCAGCCCGACCAGCTGAAAGTTCTTCAAAGCAACTCAACCCAACAAGGTGGATGCCAACCCAACTCAACCAGTTGGAGACTCTTCAGCCCAACCAGCTGGAGGTTCTTCAAAGCAACTTGAGTGAACCCTCAACCCCTCTGCTCAAGCCAACTCAAGCAGCTTTGGGACACTTGAATCCAACTCAACTCGACCCAACCCAAGCAGCTGGAGACCATTCAGTTGGAGTCAACCCCACCAGTTGGAGACTCAACCCAGCCCAACCAGATGGAGATTCTTCAACCCCATCAAAATTGACCCAGCTAAGTGGAGCCTCTTCTACTCAGCCCAATCACCTGGAGACTCTACAACTCAACTGTCAGGTTGCTCTTCAACCCAACCAAACCACCTGGAGATGCTCCAGTTCAGCCCAAAAAGACACAGATCCAGCTTCCCCCCAACCTGTAGCTCCTTCAGCTTCTTCTGGAGCTGCAGAGCCAGTGCCTGCTCATCCTCGATCCTGCTGTTCTGCTGGTGGATCTCAAACTCCTTCCTGCGGAAGAAGTGGGGGCAAGTGAGGCCTCACCAGTGACCCTCAACTGGACCTCACATGGCAGGGAGATCCAGCCTCACTTCTTGAGCTTCTCCTCCAGCTGCTGCTTGTCATTCTCCAGATCCATTATGTTCTCCTGGGTCAGTTTCAGGTCACCTTCCAGTTTCCTCTTGGCCCGTTCCAGGTCCATCCGGATCTTCTTCTCCTGCTCCAGGGAGCCTTCGAGCTGTGCAGGAACACAGAAATGGGGAGAAACCTCAAGTTCTGCTCATCTTTGCCCCAGAAGCTCCTCAGCAGGGCCTGGGGTGGGACCAGCCACACTCACATCGTCCACTTGCTGTTCCAGCTTGACTTTGCCCTTAGTCAAGGTGTTGACCTTGTCTTCCTCAGCCTGCAGGTCGTCCAGCGTCTGCTGGTGGGACTCCTGCAGAGCCTTCTTCTCCTTGGCCAGCTTGGTGATGGTCTCATCCAGCCCTGCCATCTCCTCCGTCAGGTTCTTGACCTGTGGGAGAAGCGTCCAGCCTCCAGCTCAGGGGTGGGACAGAGCTGGGGGAGGTTGATGTTCACCTCATCCAAAGAGGTAGTTTCAATGCAGGAGAACCCAAAGGACTTTGGGTCTTCTCAATGAGCCCAAGTCAACCAACACTGGATCTTCCCAACCTGCCTTTGGTCTCCTCAACCCAAGCTAACAGATCCCACCCAGCCTTGGGTGTCCTCAATACCTCATATCTTCTCAACCCACCTCAGCCATCCTTGATCATCTCAACCCAACCTAACCCAACCAGTTTTATGGCTCAGACTCAAGTCCCCTCACCTCGAGGCCAAGGTCTCTCCCCATCCTCACCTTGTTCTCAGTTGCGTGTTTCTCCTTCTCCACCTTGGCCAGGGTCAGCTCCAGGTCATCAATGTCCTTCTTCAGCTCCGAGCATTCGTCCTCCAGCTTCCTCTTCTTGGCTGTCAGCTCGGCGTTCATCTCCTCCTCGTCCTCCAGCCGCTCTGTCAGCTCCTTCACCTTGGCCTCCAGCTGGATCTTGTTCTTGATCAGCTGGTCACAGCGCTCCTCGGCGTCGTTCAGGTTGTCCTGCTCCTGTTGGGGCAGAGGTGACAAGTGAAGCAGGATTGCCCCAGGATCTGGTGGGGGTGGTGGTCACACCTGGGATGTGGTTTTGGGCTGATCTGACTCACAGCCTGCACTTGGAGCTGGAGGTCGTTCTTCTCCTGCAGCATGGAGACCATCTTCTCCTCCAGCTCCTTCCGCCGCGACTCCGACTTCTCCAGGGCGTCCTTCAGCCGCCCGTACTCCTCCTTCATGTTCTGCTCCAGGAGACCCCCAACAGGTCAAAGACCCTCATCCAACACCCCCCAGACCATCCTGGTAGTGGTGGTGGTCCCACCCCACCCTGCCCACCCCTCCCACCTGCATCTCCTTCTCTGTCTCCGCGCTCTTCAGCAAGGGCTTGATCTTGAAGTAGAGTTTCATCCACGGCCAGTTCTTCACCCCCATGAAGGCCCGGAGGTTCCACTGGATCACCAGCAGCGCGTCCCTACGAGGAGGAGGAGGACACAGGTGCCACCACATGGCCAGCCAGGTGACCAGGTGAGCAGAAGGCCCACCCCTGTCTCACCGGCGCTCCACGATCTTCTTGAACTCGATGCGCATGAGCTGCCCCCGCGCCCGCGCCTGGATGCGGGTGATGATGCGGGACAGGCGCTCGTCACGCATCTCCTCCAGCTGGCCCAGGAGCCCTGCCTTGAAGAACACCTGAGGGGAGGGAGGAGGTGGTGGGACCATGAGGGCCATGTCCCCCTCAGATGGTGGGAACAGAGACCGCGGGATCTCCCCACAGTGTGCCCAAAGGCATTGTGGTGGGTGGAAGGATGGGGTGGAGTCTGGGTAGATGGACAGATGGACATGGTGATCACGGCACCACAAGGTCCATGTTCACCTTGGACAGTGGGACCACAGGGAACAGAGACAACGGTATCTCCTCTCAGTGTGCCCAAAGGCGTTGTGGTGGGTGGAAGGATGGGGTGGAGTCTGGGTAGATGGACAGATGGACATGTTGATGGACAGATGGACTCGGGGATCATGGGACCATGGGATCCACAGCACATGAAGGATGGTGGGACCACAGGGAACAGGGACCACGAGATCTCACCCAGTGGGATCAAACTGGTTGTGGTGGGTGGAAGGATGGGGTAGGGGTCCAGAAGGAACAGATGGACATAGGGAGGGACAGATGGACAAGTGAATGGTGGGACCATGGGGTCCATTACGCCTGAGGGATAGTGGGACCACATGACCTCACCTTGGTGTGCCCAAACTTGTACTGGTTGTGGTCGATGTCGATGGAGCCCAGGAGCTTCTCGGCGCCCTTGCGGCTGTCGATGAACTGCCCCTCGGGGATGGCCGCGGGGTTCAGGATGCGGTACCTGGGGGCCACAGAGGACGTGACCCCCGAGCTCAGCCCGGTGGGGTTGTCCCCCCTCCCCAAACCCGCTCCATGTCCCCACCGCTGTCGGAAGTCCCCGTAGAGGATGCGGTTGGGGAAGCCCTTGCGGCAGATGCGGATTCCCTCCAGGACCCCGTTGCAGCGGAGCTGGTGCATGACCAGGGCGTTATCCATCACACCTGGAGGGGGACACAGGTGAGGGGTCAACCACGAGCCACGCCCACGCCCCAACCTCCAATCCCCAGCCTCGGCTCACCCGGCTCCTTCCGCTCGTTCGGGACGAGGCAGCGGACGAAGTGGGGGTGGGTGGTCTTGAGGTTGGCCATCAGCTTGTTGAGGTTCTCCTGGGGAGGAGAGGGGAGGGTGACCAATGGGAGAGCAGGGGAGGGGCTGGGCGGTGATGGGACCGCCCTCTACACCAGGGGTTGTTCTCCCCCTGCCCCACAGCAGATCCAGTGCAGGTCCCTCACCCGATGCAGGGCTGAGACCGTCTGGAAGGAGGAACCTTTCTTCTTGGCTCCTTTCCCCTTCCCGCTGTCACCGCCTGCAGAGGACAGCAGTGGGATGAGGTGGGAACAAGGTCAGCTCCTGTGGGAGCTGTCTTCTCCACCCCTCCATCACCCACCAGAGTCTGCCCCGGCGTAGTTGGAGAAGAGGTGGGCCAAGAGCTTGAGGGCGGATTTCTGGTAGAGCCCCACCACCGTCTCGTTGAGGGGGTCCTTGTTCTTCTCCAGCCAGCCCAGGATATTGTAGTCCACGGTGCCGGCGTAGTGGGTGAGTGAGAAGTGGGCCTCGGACTTGCCCTTGACGTTCCGTGGCTTCCCGAAGTTGGCCGACTTGCCCAGGTGGTTGTCATAGAGTTTGGACTTGAAGGTCATGTCCGAGGCCTTGGGGAACATGCACTCCTCCTCCAGGATGGACATGATCCCCATGGGCTGTGGACAAGCAGAGCTTGTTGGCCGGGAAGGACCCCAGGGACAACCCAAAAGCCGCTCCTGGGGCACCTGAGGGGCTCCAGCTGGACGGACCCTGCTCCCTCAGCCCCTGGAGGCCCTGGGGGTGGTGGTACCTTCTCGATGAGGTCAATGCAGGCCTGCAGGTCCATGCCGAAGTCGATGAACTCCCACTCGATGCCCTCCTTCTTGTACTCCTCCTGCTCCAGCACGAACATGTGGTGGTTGAAGAACTGCTGCAGCTTCTCGTTGGTGAAGTTGATGCAGAGCTGCTCGAAGCTGTTGAACTGGGGGAGGAGAGGGAGAAATGGGTGAAGGAGTCCATGGGGCCAACCCAACACCCAGTGGGGCCAACCCAACACCCAACAGGGCCAACTGAGTCAATGGGGTCAACTCAACATCCAATGGGCTCAACTCAACACCCAATGGGGCCAACTCAACACCCAGTGGGGCAAACTGAGTCCATGGGGTCAACTCAACACCCAATGGGGCAAACTGAGTCCATGGGGTCAACTCAACACCCAATGGAGTCAACTCAACATCCAACAGGCAAACTCAACACCCAAAGGGGCCAATGGAGTCCGTGGGGTCAATTCAACATCCAACAGGGCCAACTGAGTCAACAGGGTCAACTCAACACCCAATGGAGCCAACTGAGTCCATGGGGTCAACCCAATACCAACAGGGCAAACTCAACACCCAACAGGACCGACTGAGTCCATGGGTCAACTCAAGACTCGGGGCTCAATAGTGTCAACAGGGCCAACTGAACACCCAGTGGGGTCACAGTGATGTCCAATGGGATGGACAGGATCAATCTGACACCCAGTGGGGTGAAGACAACATTGAATGGGATCCATGGGGTCAACTCAACATCCAACAGGGTCAAAGTGATACCGAGTGGGGGTCAACGGGGACAACTCAACACCCAGTAGGGTCAGCAGAACATCCAATGAGATCAGTGGGGTCAACCTGAGACCCAAAGGGCTGAAAACCGCACCCAGTGGGATCAAGAGGGTCAACTCACCACCTAAAGGAGTCAATGGGATCAATGACGTCAACGCAACACTCAATGACATCAACACAACGACCCAATCCCCACCCAAGGTCACCATGAAGCTGCAGGAGACCCCCTCAACGCCCGGCTGGCTCAATGCCACCCCTGCAAGGCCCAGCGCCACTGCCCTGCCCCGAGCCTCACATCAAAGATCTCGAAGCCCGCGATGTCCAGGACGCCGATGAAGTACTGCCGCGGCTGCTTGGTGTCCAGCGAGTTGTTGATCCTCACCACCATCCAGTTGAACATCTTCTCGTAGACGGCCTTGGCCAGGGCCCCGATGGAGTAGTAGACCTGCTGGACGCTCTGCCCCTTGGTGACGTACTCGTTGCCCACCTTGACGCGCGGGTGGCACAAGCCCTTGAGCAGGTCGGCCGAGTTCAGCCCCATCAGGTAGGCGGACTTGTCGGCATCTGCGGAGCAGGAGACACCTGGTCAGGTGCCACCTCACCTGGTGACCCCTCCCTGACCCGTCACCCCCTCGCCCCGACCCGCCTTCGGTGCCGTCCGGCTCCGCCTGCTCCTCCCGCTGCTTCTGCTTGAACTTCATGTTGCCGAAGTGCATGATGGCCCCCGTCAGCTTGTAGACGCCGGCCTTCTCCTCGGCCGTGAAGCCCAGGACGTCAAAGGCGCTCTGGGAGGGGTGGAGGAGGAGAGGGAGGGGCCAGGTGAGGGCGCGGCCTCTGCTGGTCACCACCTGTGATGGTCACCCCCTGAGGGCACCTCCCACTGTCCTTCCCACTCGTTAGCCTCGCGTCCAGCCACGGGCTTGTCCACTTGAGAGACTTGTGCATGGACTTGTTCGTTCATCCAGGGGTTCAATTGTCCAGCTCAGGACTCATTTATCCTGGATCCATCCATCTGTGGACTCATCCATCCATAGATCCATCCATTCTTCTAAAGAGTTATCCATCCATCATCCATCCATCCATCATCCATCCATCCATTTCAGAACTTCATCCATCCAACCCTGGACACATCCATTTGTGGACTCATCCATCCAGCGTTGGACATATCCATTCATGGACTCATCCATCCATTTGAAGACATTTATATTCATGGGTCCATCTAAGGACCCACCCCTCCTTCTAAGGACTCATTGTTCCATGGAAGTATCCATCTATCCATGGACTCATCCACACATTTGAGGAGCTTTACATCCATGGATCCATCCATCCATGGACTCATCCATCCATCTCTCCATCCATGGACTCATCCACCCATCTCTCCATCCATCCATCCATCCATCCATGGGGTCATCCCTCCATCCATCCATTCATCCATCCATGGACTCATTCATCCATCTCTCCATCCATTCATCTGTGGACTCATCCATCCATCCATCCATCCATCCATCCATGGACTCATTCATCCATGTCTCCATCCATTCATCTGTGGACTCATCCATCCATCCATCCATCCATCCATCCATGGACTCATTCATCCATCTCTCCATCCATCCATCTGTGGACTCATCCATCCATCTCTCCATCCATCCATCCATGGACTCATCCATCCATCTCTCCATCCATCCATCCATCCATGGACTCATCCATCCATCTCTCCATCTCTCCATCCATCCATCTCTCCATACCTCCATCCATCCATCCATCCATCCATCCATCCATCCATCCATCCATCCATCCATCCATCCATCATCCATCCATCCATGGACTCATCCACCCATCTCTCCATCCATCCCTCCATGGCCTCATCCCTCCCTCCACCCCTCCCTGCTCACGTCGGTTGCCAACAGCTCCTCGGCGTCATCGATGGAGGCCACGGTCACCTCACCCTGGGACACGTACCCGTAGTCATAGGGGTTGGAGGTGACCAGCAGCATCTCTGGGGCAGGATGGAGACACCTCTGAGCACTCCCAATCTCCTCAAACCACCCCAAATTTCAGGAGGAGGGGGGAAGGAGAAGCCCCGAGGCCACGGTGGTGGCCCAGCTCACCCAGAAGCTCCGGCTTCTTGTTGGAGAGGATCTGGTAGAAGATGTGGTAGTTGCGCTCCGCCTTCAGCTGGAAGATGACACGGGACTTCTCCAGGAGGTCTGGGAGGGTGGATGGGGAGAAGGTGGAATGAGGGGAGGGATGGAGAGGGAATGGTGAGGTCAGGAGAGGAACGGAGACATGGAGAGATGGGTGGAGGCATGGACATGGGGATGGGTGAAGAGATGGATGGATAAATGAAAAGTTGGATGGAGACATGAGGAGATGGAGAGATGAGGAGGTGGAGGGTCTGATGGCTGGTGGGACGAGGAGATGGAGGGATCGACAACAGGACGGGACACCAGCTCATTGGATCTACCAACCATGGAGAGGGATGGAGGGATGAACATTGGAGGGATGGATGGATGATGGATGGATGGATGATGGATGGATGGATGGATGGATGGAGAGATCAGGATGGTGGTATGAGGAGATGGAGGGATGGACAACAGCTCATGGATCTGTCAGCCATGGGCAAAGGGTGTACATGGGGACAGAGCGAGGGGCACATGAGGAATGGAGGGATGAGGAGATGGATGGAGGGATGGACAGCTCATGGATCCACCAACCAGGAAGACAGACGGACATATGGAGGGCAGGAGGGATGGGTGGAGACATGAGGAGATGGGAGGATGAGGAAGCGGACAGAGGGACGAGGAGGGCTCTGGACACACGGACAGAGGGACGAGGAAGGCTCTGGACACACGGACAGAGGGACCAGGAGGGCGCTGGACACACGGACAGAGGCCAGACAGTGGCCAGGCCCTGGTCCCACCAGCCTGAGGCCACTCACAGGTCTCGATGTCGGCCGACGCCAACTTCCCGGTGGCCCCGAAGTGGATCCGGATGAATTTCCCCTGAAAGGGTGGTGGGGGGCCACAGGTCCTGCCCCACAGGCCCCACACAAAGACCCTGCCCCATAGAGGCCGCCCCATGGACCCTTCCCCACAGGTCTGTCCCATAGACCCTGTCCCCTTTACAACTGCGATCTTCAGACCCCACCCCATAGACCCAGCTCCAGCCCCATAGACCCTGCCCCATAGACCCAGCCCCGACCCCATAGACCCTGCCCCATAGACCCCACCCCATAGACCCAGCCCCGGCCCCATAGACCCTGCCCCATAGACCCCAACCTGTACACTCCACCCCATAGACCCAGCCCCATAGACCCCACCCCACAGACCCAGCCCCGGCCCCATAGACCCTGCCCCATAGACCCTAACCTGTACACCCCACCCCACAGACCCTAACCGGTACACCCCACCCCATAGACCCAGCCCCACAGACCCTGACCCACAGACCCCAACCTGTACCTCCACCCCATAGACCCAGCCCTATAGATCCAGCCCCATAGACCCTGCCCCACAGACCCTAACCTGTACACTCCACCCCATAGACCCAGCCCCAGCCCCATAGACCCAGCCCCATAGACCCTGCCCCATAGACCCTAACCTGTACACTCCACCCCATAGACCCAGCCCCATAGACCCTGCCCCATAGACCCCAACCTGTACACTCCACCCCATAGACCCAGCTCCAGCCCCATAGACCCTGCCTCATAGACCCTGCCCCATAGACCCTAACCTGTACACTCCACCCCATAGACCCAGCCCCATAGACCCTGCCCCACAGACCCAGCCTCGGCCCCATAGACCCTGCCCCATAGACCCTAACCTGTACATCCCACCCCACAGACCCTAACCTGTACATCCCACCCATTAGACCCAGCCCCACAGACCCCAACCTGTACACCCCACCCCATAGATCCAGACCCAGCCCCATAGACCCTGCCCCACAGACCCCAACCTGTCCATCCCACCCCACAGACCCCATCCCACCAGCCCTAATGGACCCTGCCCCATAGACCCTACAGTCTCCTCCCCACAGAGCCCACCCATGGACTCTGCCCCATTGATGTGCCCCACAGACATTGGCCCCACCCCATAGACTCCACCCCGTAGACCCCAACATCCAATCTCCACCTCACAGACCCTACCCATTGATCCCACCCCATTGATGTGCCCCACAGACACCGGCCTCACCCCATAGGTGCTGCCCCACCCAAAGCCCTGCAGACTCCTCCCCCAAGCCCCACCCCATGGACCCCACCCCATCGATGTGCCCCATAGACACCAGCCTCACCCCATGGGTGCTGCCCCACAGACCCCACCCTAAGGCTCTGCAGACTCCTCCCCCATAGATTCCACCCCCTGGACCCCAAAATCCAATCTCCACCCCACAGAACCCACCCCACTGAAGTGACCTACAGACACCGACCCCACCCCAAAGACTACACCCCATCAATGTGCCCCACAGACACCGGCCCCACCCCAAAGACTCCACCCTATAGACCCCAAAATCCAATCTCCACCCCACAGAACCTCCTATGGACTCTGCCCCATTGATGTACCCTGCAGACACCAGCCCCGCCCCACCCCAAGGCCCTGTGGACTCCTCCCCCAGGCCCCACCCCATGGTGGACCCCGCCCCACATCCCCGGCCCCGCCCCCCGGCCCTGCCCCACTCACGAATCGCGAGGAGTTGTCGTTGCGCACGGTCTTGGCGTTGCCGAAGGCCTCGAGCGCGGGGTTGGCCTGGATGATTTGATCCTCCAGGGTGCCCTGGGGCGGAGGTGACACCGCGGGTGGGTGGGCGGGGACACGGCCAGGGGGGCGGTGACACCGCGGGGGGCGTGGCCGGGCCCCGCCCTCACCTTGCTGCTATTGGCCGCCTCCTTCTTGCGGTCGCCGATGGCGGCGATGCTGGCGAAGTATTGGATGACGCGTTTGGTGTTCACCGTCTTCCCCGCCCCCGATTCGCCGCTGGGGGGGCAAAGGGGTCACCAGGGGGTCACTGAGGGGTCACCTGGGGGTCACCCCACACCTGTGGGGCAGCGTCGGGGTTGGGGACTCACGTGATGAGGATGGATTGGTTCTCACGGTCTGTGGGGAGAGAGAGGGGTCGGGGGGTGAGGAGGGGTCTTGGGGGTCTTCAGACCTTCCCCAGGTGAGGAGAAGGTCAGGTGGGACAAAGTTCAGGAGAAGTTTGGTGTTTGGGGTTCTCCAACCCCCTCAGGTGAGGAGCAGGTCAGGTGGGACAAAGTTCAGGAGATGTTGAGGGTTTGGGGCTCTCCAATCCCCCCAGGTGAGGAGAAGGTCAATTGGGAGATAATTGGGGGTCTTGGGTGTCTCCAGACTCCCAGGTGAGGACCAAGGGAGGTTGGGGGAGAAACTGAGTGGTCTTGAGGTGTGGCTGGGGTTCCCCACCCTCCCAGGTGGGACAGAGGTGAGGGAGATCTTAGGGTTCCCCACCCTCCCAGGTGCAGGAGATGTTGGGGTTCTCCACCCTTGCAGGTGGGACCAAGGTGAGGAAGATGTTTGTGTTCTCCATCCTCTCAGGTGGGACCAAGGTGAGGAAGATATTGGGGTTCCCCACCCTCCCAACTGAGCTATCTCAAAACCATGAGGACCCACGGGGACCCTTGGGGACCCCCTTGTGCCCAGGTGTCCCCAGGTGTCCCCAGGTGTCCCTGGGCCGCTCTGGGGGTCCCACCTGTCAGCATGTACTGGTAGGCGTTGTCGGAGATGGAGAAGATGTGCGGGGGGACCTCGTTGCGCTTCTTGCCGCGGTAGGCGGCCACCACTTGTGGGTCGTAGACCGGGAGCCACTTGTAGGGGTTGACGGTGACACAGAACAGCCCCGAGTAGGTCTGGGGGGACAAACGGGGGGTCAGGGGGTGGCACACCCGGGGTGGGGACACCAACCCCAACCGGGGCGTGGGAAGGGGTGCTGGGGGGCTTTGGGGTCAAGGATGGGACACTGGGGTCTGGAAGGGGTTCAGGGGGTCCTGGAGGTCCAAGGATTGGAGATTTTGGGTCTGGGGGTGCTGGGGGTCTAAGGTTTGGAGATTTTAGGTCTGGAGGGGGTTCAGGGGGTCCTGAGGGTCAAAGAATTGGAGATTTTGGGTCTGGGGGTCCTGGGGGTCCAAGAATTGGAGATTTTGGATCTGGGGGTCCTGGGGGTCCAAGAATTGGAGATTTTGGGTCTGGGGGTCCTGGGGGTCCAAGAATTGGAGATTTTGGATCTGGGGGTCCTGGAGGTCCAAGGATTGGAGATTTTGGGTCTGGGGGTTCTGGGGGTCCAAGAATTGGAGATTTTGGGTCTGGAGGTCCTGGAGGTCCAAGGATTGGAGATTTTGGGTCTGGGGGTCCTGGGGGTCCAAGAATCTGAGATTTTGGGTCTGGGGGTCCTGGGGGTCTAAGGTTTGGAGATTTTGGGTCTGGAGGGGGTTCAGGGGTCCTGGGGGCCCAAGAATTGGAGATTTTTGGTCCTGGGGATGCTGGGGCTCCAAGGTTTGGAGATTTTGGGCCTGGGGGTCCTCGGGGTCCAAGGATTGGATATTTTGGGTCTGGAAGGGGTTCAAGGGTCCTCGAGGTCCAAGGATTGGAGATTTTGGGTCTGGAGGGGGTTCAGAGTTCCGGGGGCTCCAAGGTTTGGAGATTTTGGGTCTGGGGGAGGTTCAGGGCAGCCAGGGATGGGACATTTGGGATCTGGGTGGGCCAAAAGGGTCTGGAGCAGCCTCCCTCCCACCCCAATTCTTGGTGCCCTCCCCATTTTTGATGTCCCCCTCCCCATTTCTGGTGCCCCCTCCCCATTTCTGGGTCCCCCTCCCCATTTCTGGGTCCCCCTCCCCATTTCTGGGTCCCCCTCCCCATTTGGGGTCTCACGTAGATCATCCAGGCGGCGTAGCGCTCCTTGAGGTTGAAGAGCACGGCGGGCTCGTGCAGGAAGGTCAGCATGGCCATGTCCTCGATCTTGTCGAACTTGGGCGGGTTCTGCTGGTGCACGTCGCCCGCCTTGACCGTCACCGTCTGGGGACACCGGGGCTCAGCGGGGGCCTCGCGGTGTCACCTCATGTCCCCTCTCCAGCAGTGCCACCACGAGTCCCCCATGATCCATCTGGGGTCTCCTCGAGGTCCCCGTGACCTTCCTGGTGTCACCTCTCCGTGTTCCATCTCCATGGTGGCATCTCCCAATGTCCCATGGAGACCCCTGTGACCCCCGCATGTCCTCAAGGTCCCCATGACCCCTCCATGTCCCCATGTCCCCTGGTGTCACCTCTCCCAGCTCGGTCTCCACAGTGACATCCCTTTGATGTCCCATTGAGACCCCTGTGACCCCCGCATGTCCTCAAGGTCCCTGTGACCCCTCCCCATGTCACCTCTCCCATGTTGGTCTCCACAGTGACATCTCCCCCAACGGTGTCCCATGGAGACCCCTGTGACCCCCACATGACCCCAAGCCCCCCATGACCCCCCCACATCCCCAAGGTCCCTGTGTCCCCAAGGTCCCCATGGTCCCCATGTCCCCAAGGTCCCCATGATGCCCCCAGAGCCCTGTGACCCTCCCCAAGGTCCCCGTGTCCCCAAGCCCCCGTGTTCCCCCCATGTCACCTCTCCCAGCTCGGTCTCCACAGTGACATCTTACTGATGTCCCATTGAGACCCCTGGGACCCTCCCCATGTCCCCAAGGTCCCTGTGACCCCAAGCCCCCAATGTCCCCAAGGTCCCCGTGTCCCCTGGTGTCACCTGTCCCAGCTCGGTCTCCACGGTGACACTGCCCCCAATGTCCCCAATGTCCCCATGACCCCGGTGTCACCTCTCCCAGCTCGGTCTCCACGGTGACGCTGTCCCCCTGTCTGTCCAGCACGCGTCCCCGGACGAACTCGTGTCCGGCGTGGGGCACGAAGCACTCGGCGCGGGGGTCGAAGGGGCGCGTGGTGGCCGCCAGGCGCTCGCGCTCGCCCGGCCGCAGGAACGGCGCCGCCGCGCCCAGGGCTGCCAGCACCGCGTCCGCCATGGCCTGGGGACAGGGACACCTCTGGGTGACAGCAACCAACCCTCCATGGTCATTGATTGTCACCAGCACCGCGTCCGCCATGGCCTGGGGACAGGGACACCTCTGGGTGACAGCAACCAACCCTCCATGGTCACTCATTGTCACCAGCACCGCGTCCGCCATGGCCTGGGGACAGGGACAGCTGGGCATGGGGACAGACCCACCCACTGACCCTCCATGGACCCCCATGATTGACCCCCATGGCCATCGATTGACCCCTACGGTCATCGATTGTCCCCCATGGTCACTGATTGACCCCCATGGTCATTCATGGAGTGCCACGGTCATCCCTGACCCCACAGTGTCACCAGCACCGCGTCCGCCATCTGCCCTGGGGACAGGGACACCTCTGGGTGACAGCAACGAACCCTCAGCCACCCACTGACCCTCTATGGACCCCCGTGACTGACCCCCGTGGCCATTGATTGACCCCCGTGGCCACCCCTGACCCCACAGCATCACCTGGGGGGTGACAAGGACAAACCACCCCCAGTCTCACCTGCAGTTGTGGGTCCGGTGGGATGGAGGGAGGGATCTGGGGGGACACGGGGTGAGGGGCTGCACCCCACAGACCCCACGTGTGCCCCATAGACCCCATGTGTGCCCCACAGACCCCTGTGTGCCCCATAGAACCTCTGTGTGCCCCATAGAACCTCTGTGTGCCCCATAGAACCTCTGTGTGCCCCATAGACCCCCTGTGTGCCCCATAGACCCCCTGTGTGCCCCACATACCCCCTGTGTGCCCCATAGAGCCCATGTGTGCTCCACAGACCCCATGTGTGCCCCATAGAACCCCTG
>JAWWMR010000104.1:2628429-2654909 GCA_035047985.1 Basileuterus tristriatus
GCACATCCCCAAGTGATCCACACATACCAGGATGGGCCTGGGGGAATGGTTTGGGTTGGAAAAGCCCTCAGAGCCCACTGAGTCCACTCAAGGCCACCCCTGAGCACATCCCCAAGTGATCCACACATACCAGGATGGGCCTGGGGGAATGGTTTGGGTTGGAAAAGCCCTCAGAGCCCATTGAGTCTGCCCAAAGCCACCCCTGAGCGTGTCCCCAAGTGATCCACACGGCTGTAAAATCTCCCCAGGGGTGGCACTCCGGCCCTGCCCTGGGCAGCTGTGCCAGGGCTGGAGAGCCCCTCCAGGAGGAGATTTCCCAATATCCCTCCTCAACCTCGCCTGTCCACCTGCACCGGCGGGCTGCAGAGCCTTCCCCTGCTCTGCTCCTCCTCGGATCCAAGAGGAGGGGAGCATTTGCTTGGGCTTTGGATCTGAGGGACTCCTTCCCCACAGCAAACACACCTGGAGCTGGAGGGCATCCAGAAGAACCTGGCCAAAGTCAGCGAGAAGACGGAGCAGGTGCTGGCGCAGCCGGAGCAGGCAGGCTCGGCCCCGGTGCTGCGCTCCGAGCTGGAGGTCACCCTGCGCAAGATGGAGCAGGTGTACAGCCTGTCCAGCATCTACCTGGAGAAGTGAGTCAGCCCTGGCACCTGGAAACGAGACTGGGCAGCTGCGGGGCCATGGGGAGTCTGGGCAGAGCCAGCATGCCTTTCCCTTTCTTTTCCTTCCCTCTTCTCTTCTTCCTTTTTTTTCCTTTTTCCCTTTTTTTCTTTTTTCCCTTTTCCCCTTTTTCCCTTTTTTCCTTTTTCCATTTCCCCCTTTTTTTTCTTTTTCCCTTTTTTTCTCCCTTTTTTCCTTTTTTTTTCTTTTTCCTTTTTTTCTCCCTTTTTTCCTTTTTTTTTCTTTTTCCCTTTTTTCCCCTTTTTTTCTTTTCCCTTTTTTCCCTTTTTCCCTTTTTCCCTTTTTTCCCTTTCTTTTCTTTTCCTCTTTTTTTCCTCCTTTTCCCCGTTTTCTCTTTTTTTCCCTTTTTCCCTTTTCCCCCTTTTTTTCCTTTCCCCCTTTTTTCCTTTCCTCCTTTTTTTTCTTTTTCCCTTTTTTTTGCCCTTTCCCTTTTTTTTCTTTTTTCCCTTTTTGCCTTTTCCCCTTTTCCCTTTTTTCCCTTTTTTCCTTACTCATTTTTTTTCCATTTTCCCTTTTTTCCATTTTCCCCTTTTTTACCTTTTACCTTTTTTTTTTCTTTTTCTCATTTTTTTGCCTTTTTCCTTTTTTTTCTTTTTTCCCTTTTTTACCTTTTTCCTTTTTTTCCTTTTTTCCCTTTTTTCTTTTTCCTTTTTTTTTTCCTTTTTCCTCTTTTTTTTTTTCTTTTTCCTTTTCTCCTTTTTTCCCTTTTCCCTTTTTTTCCTTTTCCCCTTTTTTTTTTCCTTTTCCTTCCCTCCTGGTTCTGCGGTGCTGCTCTTGCTGAGCTGCCCGCTCCCGCCCTGCTCCCGCTCCTGCTCCCACATGATCCCAGCTGATCCTGGCTAATCCATCCCGCTCCCGCCCCGCTCACATCCCGCTCCCACTCCTGCTTGATCCCGGCTGATCCTGTTCCCATCCCACTCCCGGCTGATCCCGGCCGATCCCGAGCCCGCTCCCATCCCGCTGCCGATCCCGCTCCCGGCTGATCCCGGCCGATCCCGCTCCCGGCTGATCCCGATCCCGCTCCCAATTCCGCTCCCGGCTGATCCCGGCGGATCCCGATCCCGATCCCGCTCCCGGCTGATCCCGGCCGATCCCGACCCCGCTCCCATCCCGCTCCCGGCTGATGCCGCCCCTGTGCCACAGGCTGAAGACCATCGGGCTGGTGATCCGGAGCACGCAGGGGGCTGAGGAGCTGCTCCGCAAGTACGAGGAGCAGCTGAAGGACGTGCAGGCAGTGCCGGCCGACCTGGCTGAGCTGGAGGCCAGCAAGGCTGAGCTCAAGGTACCGGGGGCTCTGGGGGTGCCGAGGGGACCCAGGGGGTGCCTTGGGGACATGGCGGCTGGCCCTGACCGGTGCCCATCTGCCACAGCGGCTGCGGGCACAGGCCGAGGGGCACCAGCCCTTCTTCAGCACACTGGAGACCGACCTGGGCAAGGCCAAGGACGTCAACGAGCGGATGGTGCGCGGGCACAGCGAGCGCGACGTGGACCTGGAGCGGTACCGGGAGCGGGTGCAGCAGCTGCTGGAGCGCTGGCAGGCCGTGCTGGGCCAGGCCGACCTGCGGCAGCGCGAGCTGGACCAGCTGGGCCGCCAGCTGGGCTACTACCGGCAGAGCTGCGACGCGCTGCGCCAGTGGATCCGCGACGCCCGGCAGCGCCAGGAGGCCATCCAGGCCGTGCCCATCACCGACAGCCAGGCCGTGCGCGAGCAGCTGCTGCAGGAGAAGGTGGGGATGGCCGTGGGGGCAAGGTGGGGCTGGCCATGGGGGCAAGGTGGGGCTGGTCATGGGGCAAGGTGGGGCTGGCCTAGGGGCAAGAGGTGCTCCTGGGCATCCCCAATGGGGCAAAGTAGGGCTGGCCATGGGGCAAGGGGTGCTTCTGGGCATTCCCAATGGGGCAAGGGGTGCTCCTGGGCATCCTGAATGGAGCAAGAGGTGCTCCTGGGCATCCCCAAAGGGGCAAAGTAGGGCTGGCCGTGGGGCAAGGGGTGCTCCTGGCCATCCCCAATGGGGCAAGGAGTGCTCCTGGCCATCCCCAATGGGGCAAGGGGTGCTCCTGAGCATCCTAAATGGGGCTAGGGGTGTGTTTGGGCATGCCCAGTGGGGTGAGGGATGTGCTTGGGCATCCTCAATGGGGCGAGGGGTGTGCCTGGCCATCCCCAATGGGGCAAGGGGTGCTCCTGGCCATCCCCAATGGGGCAAGGGGTGCTCCTGGCCATCCCCAGCAGGGTAAGGAGTGTGTCTGGCCATCCCTAGTGGGGCAAGAGGTGCTCCTAGGCATCCCTAATGGAGTGAAGGGTGCTCCCGGGCACCCCAAATGGGGCAAGGGGTGCCCCTGGGCATTCCCAGAAGGGTGAGGGGTGCTCCTGGCCATCCGCAGTGGGGTGAGGGGTGCTCCTGGGCATCCCCAATGGGGTAAGGGGTGCTCCCAGCCATCCCCAGCAGGGTCTGGGATGTGCCTGGCCATCCTCAATGGGGTGAGGGGTGCTCCCAGCCATCCCAGCAGGGTGAGGGGTGTGCCTGACCATCCCAAATAGGGTGAGGGGTGCTCCCAGCCTTCCCAGCAGGGTGAGGGGTGTGCCTGACCATCCCAAATAGGGTGAGGGGTGTTCCTGGGCATTCCTCAGCAAGATGAGGGGTGATCTCAGCTATCCCTGGCCGTGGTGTGGGAAGGGATTCACCTGGCCATCCCCAGCAGAGTGCAGATCTGCCCATCTCTGTCAGTGGCAGAGGGAGGGGAGTGCTGGGCTGTCTCCAGCCATGGCACATTGAGTGTTGCTCTTGGGTGGCTGCAGCAGGAGGGGGGCCATCCCTGGCCATGGTACCTGGTGGGTGCTCTCAGCTGTCCCCAGTAGGATGGGGGGTGGTCCTGACCATTTTTGGCTGCAACAGGGTGAGGGGTGCTCCCGGCCGTTCCCAGCCATGCAGGGCAAGGGGTGCTCTTGGCCATCCGTGGCCATGTTGGGGTGAGGTGTGCTCTTGGGTGGCCATGGTGGGGTGAGGTGTGCTCTTGGGTGGCCATGGGCTGCCCGGGCTCACCCCTACGTGTCTCCCCAGAAACTGCTGGAGGAGTGTGAGCAGCACAAGGAGAAGGTGGAGGAGTGCCAGCGCTATGCCAAGCAGTACATTGACGCCATCAAGGTGGGCCTGGAGAGGCAGCACAGTGTCCTGCAGGGGGTGGGCTCACAGCGCCGTGGCCAGGGGTAGCAGAGCTTTGATTACTTTCTCCTCATCAGGACTACGAGCTGCAGCTGGTGAGCTTCAAGGCACAGGTGGAGCCGGTGGCATCGCCGGCCAAGAAGCCCAAAGTGCAGTCGGCATCTGACAGCATCATCCAGGAGGTGAGGAGGGGTCTCACTGCTGCTGGCCGGGGGTGTCCTGCAGCTCCTGGAGCGTGGCTGCTCACTGAAGGGGGGGACTCGGGGCTGTGGTTGTTCAGCCCCATCATTGCTGGGGTACCGGTGGGCAAGCTCCCCTCTCCTGTGCTGACCCCCTGTCTCCACAGTACGTGGACCTGCGGACGCAGTACAGTGAGCTGACCACGCTCACCACCCAGTACATCAAGTTCATCACCGAGACACTGCGGCGGCTGGAGGACGAGGAGGTAGGGAGCTGTGCAGGGCAGCATGGCCAGCTGTATGACCAAAAGGAGCGCAATTCACGGCGTCCCTGGCCCCATCACTAACACCAGCCCACGGCCGTGACTCCAGCCCTGTCACCGGTGCTAGTTCATGTCCTGAATCTGGCCCCACCACTAACGCCAGCCCACGGCCGTGACTCCAGACCCGGCCCCATCACTAACACTGACCCATGGCTGTGATTCCAGCCCTGGCCCCATGACTAACACCAGCCCACGGCCGTGACTCCAGACCCATGACTAATACTGGCCCATGGCCATGACTCCAGCCCTAGCACTAATACTGGCCCATGGCTGTGACTCCAGCCCTGGCCCCATCACCAACAACAGCCCATGGTTGTGGCTACAGCCCCATCACTAACAGCAGCCCATGGTTGTGGCTCCAGACCCATGACTAACACTGGCCCATGGCCATGACTCTGGCCCTATCACTAATACTGGCCCACGGCCTCTAACTCCTGCTCCCTGCTGGGCTCCTGGGAGCAAGGCTGCTGGCTCTGCGTACAGGGGCCCTCCAAGCCAAGCTGGCTCTGGGCACTGGGGGCTCTGGTGTGACTGGTGGTAGGAGGCACTTCCCAGATACACGTAGTGCAGTCAGCACCTGCCTGCGCATGCTGCTGTGCTGGGCGCTGGCCCGTGGGGTCTGGCGCGGGGTAACCTCTCTAACTCTTGGTTTCTGCCCTTGGAGCCGCTTTGCCAGTGCTTTTTCTTGGGGAGTATTTGTGTTGGTGGGGATCTAATGGAGGGTAAAAAACCAGGATGACTCTGGCAGCCGTGCACCAGGTACTCACTCTGCGCATGCCCTCTCCCCGCGGCACCCTCTGCCTGCCCCACGGCTCACCCTCTCCTCCTCGCCCTCCTCTACGTCCGTGCTGCTCCGGGATCAGGGGTCCACTGTGGGGTCTGGCTCCCCTGCATGTGCTGCCTGTGCCCGGGCCCTGCGGAGCGTGTGGCTGCCTCGCTCACGGTGCATGTGGTGCGCCAGCTGCGTTGGCCCTTTGGCAGACCCTGCTCCCAGTTGCCTGGAGAGGGCTGGGAGGGGTTTGAACCAGCTGAACCGCTCTCTCCTGTTGAGGCTTTCCTGGCAGGGAAGGCTCTGCTGGCACCGCCCTCACACCGCTCCCCTCTCTTCTGCTCCCGGTGCTCCGGCCATCTCTCTCCTTTCCCCACGGCAGGGGCTGTCTGTGCCAGCCTCCTCGCAGGGGGAGCCAGGGTGGTGATGTGCACGCTGCTCGCATCGTCTTCATCGCTTGGGCTCCGCTCGCTCTCTGTCCCTTCTCTCTGGAGCGTGGCTTCCTGCGCTGCTGTCTGGCTCCTGTTGCCTGTCTGCCTGTGCTGTCGTGTGTCCCCTGTCGTGCCACACATCTTCTGGAAGCTGGCGTCACCGGCTCGTGTGGTGGCCCAGGGGCCGAAGCCATTCCACGCGCATCTGCCACCCCTCGGCTGTCTCGGCAGTGTGCGGCTGGGCCAGCATCGATTCCACGGCGCGATCGCATCCCTTGTGATTTGTCTCTCTCTCCCCTCTCTGTCCCCTGCACCCTCTTTCCCCTCCAGAAAGCCGCCGAGAAGCTGAAAGAGGAGGAGAGGAAGCGGCTGGCGGAGGTGGAGGCGCAGCTGGAGAAGCAGCGGCAGCTGGCCGAGGCCCACGCCAAAGCCAAGGCACAGGCGGAGGCGGAGGCGCGGGAGCTGCAGCTCCGCATGCAGGAGGAGGTCACCCGGCGGGAGGTGGTGGCCGTGGATGCTGAGCAGCAGAAGCAGAACATCCAGCAGGAGCTGATGCAGCTGCGGCAGAACTCGGACCACCAGATCAAGTCCAAGGTGAAGCTGATCGAGGAGGCCGAATACAACCGCAAGAAGGTGGAGGAGGAGATCCGCCTGATCCGCCTGCAGCTGGAGAGCACCGAAAAGCAGCGGGAGAGCGCAGAGACAGAGCTGCAGGAGCTGCGGGCGCGTGCCGAAGATGCCGAGCGGCAGAAGCGGCAGGCGCAGGAGGAGGCCGAGCGCCTGCGCCGACAGGTGAAGGAGGAGAGCCAGAAGAAGCGCGAGGCGGAGGAGGAGCTGAAGCGCAAGGTGCAGGCTGAGCGCGAAGCGGCCCGGGAGAAGCAGAAGGCGGTGGCAGACCTGGAGCAGCTGCGGCTGCAGGCAGAGGAGGCCGAGCGACGCATGCGGCAGGCGGAGGCCGAGAAGGACCGGCAGATCCAGGTGGCTCAGGAGGTGGCCCAGCGCAGCGCTGAGGCCGAGCTGCAGAGCAAGAGGCTCTCTTTCGCCGAGAAGACGGCGCAGCTGGAGCTGTCACTGCAGCAGGAGCACGATGTGGTGGCCCAGCTGCAGGAGGAGGCCGAGCGGCTGAAGAGGCAACAGCTGGAGGCCGAGCGCTCGCGGGAGGAGGCTGAGAAGGAGCTGGAGCGCTGGCGGCAGAAGGCCAACGAGGCGCTGCGCCTGCGCCTGCAGGCCGAAGAGGTGGCCCACAAGAAGTCACTGGCACAGGAGGAGGCCGAGAAGCAGAAGGAGGATGCAGAGCGTGAGGCCCGCAAGCGCGCCAAGGCAGAGGAGGTGGCCGTGCGGCAGAAGGAGCTGGCAGAGGAAGAGCTGGAAAAGCAGCGGGAGCTGGCAGAGGGCACAGCCCAGCAGAAGCTGGCGGCGGAGCAGGAGCTGATCCGGCTGAAGGCGGAGATGGAGAATGGGGAGCAGCAGCGCCTGCTCCTGGAGGAAGAGCTCTCGCGGTTGAAGGGCGAGGTAAACGAGGCCATCCAGAGGAGGAAAGAGCTGGAGGAGGAGCTGGCCAAGCTGCGGGCAGAGATGGAGGTCCTGCTGGAGAGCAAGGCCAAGACAGAGGAGGAGTCGCGCTCCAGCAGCGAGAAGTCCAAGCAGCGGCTGGAGGCGGAGGCCAACAAGCTGCGGGAGCTGGCTGAGGAGGCCGCCCGCCTGCGCGCCCTCTCCGAGGAGGCCAAGCGGCAGCGGCAGCTGGCAGAGGATGAGGCCACCCGGCAGCGGGCCGAGGCCGAGCGCATCCTGAAGGAGAAGCTGGCGGCCATCAACGAGGCCTCACGGCTGAAGGCAGAGGCGGAGATTGCTCTGAAGGAGAAGGAGGCAGAGAACGAGCGGCTGCGGAGGCTGGCGGAGGATGAGGCCTACCAGCGCAAGCTGCTGGAGGAGCAGGCAGCCCAACACAAGCAGGACATTGAGGAGAAGATTGCCCTGCTGAAGCGCTCCTCAGAGAGCGAGCTGGAGAGGCAGAAGGGGCTCGTGGAGGATACCCTGCGGCAGCGGCGGCAGGTGGAGGAGGAGATCCGCGCCCTCAAGGCCAGCTTCGAGAGGGCCTCAGCTGGCAAGAGCGAGCTGGAGCGGGAGCTGAACCGCATCCGTGGGGAGGCAGAGGAGGTGCAGCGCAGCCGGGAGCAGGCGGAGCGGGAGGCCGAGCGGCAGCGGGCGCTGGCGCTGGAGGAGGAGGGCCGCCGGCGTGAGGCCGAAGAGAAGGTGCAGGCCATCCTGGCGGCCGAGGAGGAGGCCGGGCGGCAGCGGCGGCTGGCCCTGGAGGAAGTGGAGCGGCTGCGGGCCATGGTGGAGGAGGCGCGGCGGCAGAAGGAGCTGGCGGAGAAGGAGTCGGAGCGGCAGATCCAGCTGGCACGGGAGGCGGCGCAGAAACGGATTGAGGCGGAGGAGAAGGCGCACCTGGCTGCCGTGCAGCAGAAGGAGCAGGAGCTGCTGCAGACGCGCCAGCAGGAGCAGAGCCTCCTGGACCGGCTGCGCGAGGAGGCTGAGCGGGCCCGGCGGGCGGCCGAGGAGGCCGAGTTTGCCCGTGGCAAGGCCGAGCAGGACGCCAGCTTGTCCCGGCAGCGCGTGGAGGAGGCTGAGCGACTGAAGCAGCGGGCAGAGGAGGAGGCGCAGGCCAAGGCAGAGGCACAGGCGGACGCGGAGAAGCTGCGGAAGGAAGCCGAGCTGGAGGCAGCAAAACGGGCGCAGGCAGAGCAGGCAGCCTTGAGGCAGAAGCAGCTGGCCGACGCTGAGATGGAGAAGCACAAGAAGTTTGCCGAGCAGACACTGCGGCAGAAGGCGCAGGTGGAGCAGGAGCTGACCAAGGTGAAATTGCAGCTGGATGAGACAGACCACCAGAAGGGCATTCTGGATGAGGAGCTGCAGCGGCTGAAGGAGGAGGTGACAGACGCCGTCCGGCAGAAGGCCCAGGTGGAGGAGGAACTCTTCAAGGTGCGGGTGCAGATGGAGGAGCTGGCCAAGCTGAAGAGCCGCATCGAGGAGGAGAACAAGGCGCTGATCCTCAAGGACAAGGACAACACGCAGAAGTTCCTGGCGGAGGAGGCAGAGAAGATGAAGCAGGTGGCAGAGGAGGTGGCCCGTCTGAGCGTGGAGGCGCAGGAGGCCGCCCGCATGCGGCAGCTGGCTGAGGATGACCTGGCACAGCAGCGTGCACTGGCAGAGAAGATGCTGAAGGAGAAGATGCAGGCGGTGCAGGAGGCCACGCGGCTGCGGGCCGAGGCTGAAATGCTGCAGAAGCAGAAGGATCTGGCGCAGGAACATGCCAAGAAGCTGCAGGAGGACAAGGAGCAGATGCAGCAGCGCCTGGCTGAGGAGACCGAGGGCTTCCAGAAGACACTGGAGGCTGAGCGCCGGCGGCAGCTGGACATCACGGCTGAGGCTGAGCGCCTCAAGCTGCAAGTGGCAGAGATGAGCATGGCCCAGGCCAAGGCTGAGGAGGAAGCCAAGCGGTTCAAAAAGCAGGCGGAGGAGATCAGTGAAAGGCTGCATGAGACTGAGCTGGCCACACAGGAGAAGATGACGATGGTGCACACCCTGGAGATCCAGCGGCACCAGAGCGATGAGGATGCCGAAAAGCTGCGGAAGGCCATCGCTGACCTGGAGAAGGAGAAGGAGAAGCTGAAACAGGAGGCAGCGCTGCTGCAACAGAAGGCAGAGGAGGTACTGGGCTGCGGGTCCCCCTTAGTGGTGGTGGTACGCAGGGAGGCTGTCCCTCTTCCCAGCCAGCCCACACCATCCCTGGGCCGGTCCCCAGGGACCATCACTGGGGATGGTGGGGCTGGACCCCCCGTGCAGGTCAGGGATGTGCACAGAGTTGTAGGTGGTGGAGCAAACCGCTCAGGCAGCGTTGGACCCCAAACCCCAGGAGCCATGAAGGTGGGATCCCCACCGTCTGGGCTGGCTCTTCCACCCCGTGGCACGTCCTGCCGTGTTCCTCTCTGTGCCCAGCTCCCAGCCTTGGTGCTGGGGGTTCCCTTGTGTCCTTCCCCTGGTCATCCTGCCTCATGTTGTGTGTGTCTCCCTAACCCTGGCTCTGCTCCTTAGCTATTACCTGTTGTAGAGAGTGTGTGGGTGACTCTGTGCCTCCGTGCCACCCCTGCTGCCTGTCCCCCTGCCTCAGCCCACCTTCAGTCCCCCCCTGTCCTCCTGGGTGTCTGACCATGCTGTTCTCTCTCCCACCCCAGATGCAGGTGGCCCAGCAGGCTCAGCTCCGTCAGGAGACACAGCTCCTGCAGCAGAGCTTCCTGACGGAGAAAGATGCCCTGCTGCAGAAGGAGAAGTTCATTGAGGAGGAG
This sequence comes from Basileuterus tristriatus, assembly GCA_035047985.1. NCBI lineage: Eukaryota > Metazoa > Chordata > Aves > Passeriformes > Parulidae > Basileuterus > Basileuterus tristriatus. Next base: position 2,638,317 of record JAWWMR010000104.1, read on the forward strand.
AAATCGAAGCTGGAGAAGCTCTTCAAGGACGAGGTGAACAAAGCCCAGAACCTGAAGGCAGAGCAGGAGCGGCAGCAGCGGGAGATGGAGCAGGAGAAGCAGCAGTTGAAAGCTATGTTAGACGAAGCCAAGAAGCATCAGAAGGAAGCTGAGGAAAACGTCCGGCACAAGCAGGAAGAGCTGCAGCAGCTGGAGAGGCAGCGACAGCAGCAGGAGAAACTTCTGGAAGAAGAGAACCAGAAGCTGAGGGAGAGGCTCGAGCAGATGCAGGAGGAGTACAAGGCTGCCCTGGCCCAGAGACGGGAGATCATGATCCAGACAGATGACCTGCCTGGGGAGGTGGTTACAACAACACAGCTGCTGGATGTCAAGGCTGTGCCCAATGGCCGGGATGCAATGGACGGCTTAGCCCAGAATGGGGAGCCGGAGTTCGCCTTTGACGGCATCCGGCAGAAGGTGTCAGCAGAGAAGCTGGCTGATGCCGGCATTCTGAGCAGGGAGAACTTGGACAAGTTGGTGAAGGGTGTTGTGAGTGTGGGTGAGCTCTCTCAGAGGGAGGATGTCAAGAAGTACCTGCAGGGCAAGAGCAGCATTGCCGGTTTGCTGATCAAACCCTCCAACCAGAAGATGAGCATCTACGAAGCCATGAAGAAGAAGCTGCTCAGCCCAGGCACAGCGCTGGTGCTCCTGGAGGCACAGGCTGCTTCTGGCTTCATCATTGACCCTGTGAGGAACGCAAGGCTCTCGGTGAACGAGGCGGTGCGAGAGGGGGTGATCGGGCCAGAGCTGCACAACAAGATGCTGTCGGCTGAGCGGGCTGTCACCGGCTATAAGGATCCATACACGGGTGACAAAATCTCCCTGTTCCAGGCCATGCAGAAGGATCTCATCGTCAGGGACCACGGCATCCGCCTGCTGGAGGCCCAGATCGCCACCGGTGGCATCATCGATCCTGTCAACAGCCACCGCCTGCCCGTGGAAGCCGCCTACAAGCGTGGCTACTTCGATGAGGAGATGAATCAGGTCCTGTCTGATCCCACTGATGACACCAAGGGCTTCTTCGATCCCAACACTCAGGAGAACCTCACCTACCTGCAGCTCATGGAGCGGTGTGTGACTGACCCAGACACAGGGCTGTGCCTCCTGCCGCTCACTGACCAAGCAGCCAAAGCCAGAGAGCTGGTCTACACCGACAAGGAAGCCAAGGATGTCTTCAAGAAGGCCACAGTGACAGCACCATTTGGCAAGTTCCAAGGGAAGACGATGACCATCTGGGAGCTCATCAACTCTGAATACTTCACTGAGGACCAAAGGCGGGACCTGATCCAGCAGTACAGGACTGGCAAGATCACAGTGGAGAAGATCATCAAGATCGTCATCACGGTTGTGGAGGAAAGTGAGAGAAAGAGCCAGATGTGCTTTGAGGGCCTGCGGGGCCCCGTGCCCGCTGCCGAGCTGCTGGAGAGCAAGGTCATCAACAAGGACCTCTACAACCAGCTGCACCAGGGCAAGAAGTCCGTAAAGGATGTGGCAGAGATGGAGTCTGTACGGCAGTACCTGAAGGGCACAGATGCCATCGCTGGTGTCCTGGTGGAGTCTACAGGCCAGAAGCTCACCTTCTACGAGGCCCTGAAGAGAAACCTGCTGAAGCCAGAGGTTGCCCTGTCCCTGCTGGAGGCACAAGCTGCTACCGGCTACATCATTGACCCTGTGGGTAACAAGCTCTTCTCCGTGGACGAGGCAGTGAAGGCCGAGGTGGTGGGGCCAGAGTTCCACGAGAAGCTGCTGTCGGCAGAGAAGGCGGTGACTGGCTACAAGGATCCCTACACGGGTCAGACGGTTTCCCTCTACCAAGCACTCCAGAAGGGCCTCATCCCCAGCGACACTGGGCTCCGGCTGCTGGACGTCCAGCTTGCCACCGGTGGCATCATCGACCCCGTCAACAGCCACCGGCTCCCGCTTGAGGTTGCCTACAAACGCGGCTACTTCGATCCAGAGATAAACAAGGCTCTGACTGAGTTCCAAGATGAAGCCAGGGCTTTCTACTGTCCCAACACCCAGGAGCACCTCACCTATGCCCAGCTGCAGAAGAGCTGCCACCGTGACAAGCAGACTGGCCTGTGCCTGCTGCCCCTGTCCGACAGGGCAATCCAGTCGCAGCAGGAGGAGGTCTACACCGACAGCCAGGCCAAGGAGTGCTTCGACAAAACAACCATCGAGGTCCCGGTGGGCAGCATGAAGGGCCAGACAATGACCATCTGGGAACTGATCCACTCTGAATACTTCACAGAGGAGCACAGGCGGGAGCTGCTCCGACAGTACAAGACCGGCAAAGTGACAATCGAGAAGATCATCAAGATTGTGATCACCATCATCGAGGAGGCAGAGACCAAAAAGCAGGAGAAACTGACATTCAGTGGTCTGCGGGCTCCAGTGCCAGCCAGTGAGCTGCTGGAGTCCTGCATCATCAGCAAAACCCAGTACGAGCAGCTGAAGGAAGGCAAGAAATCAGTGAAGGAACTCTCGGAGACAGATGCGGTGAGGAGATTCCTGCATGGTAGCGACTGCATTGCCGGTGTCTATGTGGAGGCCACCAAGGAGAAGCTGAACATCTATGAGGCCATGAGGAGGAACCTGCTGAGACCCAGCACTGCCGTGGTCCTCCTGGAGGCCCAGGCAGCCACCGGCTTCTTGATCGACCCTGTGAAGAACCGTAAGCTGTACGTCAACGAGGCGGTGAAGGCTGGCATTGTCGGGCCTGAGCTGCACGAGAAGCTGCTGTCGGCTGAGAAGGCTGTCACGGGGTACAAGGATCCCTACTCGGGCGATACCATCTCCCTGTTCCAGGCCATGAAGAAGGGGCTGATTGTCAAGGAGCACGGAATCCGTCTGCTCGAGGCCCAGATCGCCACGGGCGGCATTATCGACCCCGTGCACAGCCACCGCCTGCCCGTGGAGGTGGCCTACAAGCGCGGCTACTTCGACGAGGAGATGAACCGGACCCTGTCCGACCCCACTGATGACACCAAGGGCTTCTTTGACCCCAACACTCAGGAGAACCTCACCTATGTGCAGCTGAAGGAGAGGTGCATCGAGGATCCCGAGACGGGCCTGTACCTGCTGCCTCTGAGGGAGCCTGAGAAGCAAAAAGTGGTGGAAACCACTCACGTGTACACAGAAGCAGAGACACGGAAGGTGTTTGAGGAGACACAGGTGGACATCCCTGTGGGCAGCCGGGCAGGCTCCTCCATGTCCCTGTGGGATGTCATGCACTCAGACCTGCTGCCCGAGGAGCAGCGTAAACATCTCATGGAGGAGTTCCAGTCGGGCCGCGTGTCCAAGGAGCGCATGATCATCATTATCATCGAGATCATCGAGAAGACTGAGATCATCCGGCAGCAGAATCTCACATCCTATGACTACGTCCGGCGCCGCATCACCGCCGAGGACCTCTTCGAGGCCAAGATCATCACACAGGACATCTACAACCTGCTGAAACAGGGCTCCAAAACCTTCCGGGAGCTCCTGGATGTGGAGACTGTCTGGAAGTACCTTTACGGGTCAGGCTGCGTGGCTGGCATCTACATCCCCTCCTCCAAGCAGACTCTCAGTGTCTACCAGGCGCTGAAGAAGGGGCTGATCAATTCTGAAGTGGCCCGCTCCCTCCTGGAGGCCCAGGCAGCCACCGGCTTCATGATCGACCCCACGAAGAATGAAATGCTGACTGTTGATGAGGCGGTCAGGAAGGGCGTGGTGGGGCCAGAGATCCACGACCGGCTCCTGTCCGCTGAGAGGGCTGTGACCGGCTACAGAGACCCCTACAGTGAACAGAAGATTTCCCTCTTCCAGGCCATGAAGAAGGACCTCATTCCCAGCGAAGAGGCCCTCAAGCTCCTAGATGCCCAGATCGCCACCGGCGGCATAATTGACCCTCACTTGGGCTTCCACCTGCCCCTGGAGGTGGCTCTCCAGCGGGGCTTCATCAACAAGGAGACGTACGACATGCTGTCGGAGCCCAGCGAGGTGCGCAGCTACGTGGACCCCTCCACAGATGAGAAGCTCAGCTACACGCAGCTGCTGAGGCGGTGCCGCAAGGACGAGAACTCCCGGCTCCTCCTGCTCCCGCTCTGCGACACACGGAAGCTCACCTTCCGGGGCCTGAGGAAGCAGATCACTGTGGAGGAGCTGGTCCTTTCGCAGGTGATGGACGAAGCCACAGCCCAGCGCCTCCAGGAGGGTCTCACCTCTGTCGAGGAGGTCTCTAAGAACCTGAAGAAGTTCCTGGAGGGCACCAGCTGCATCGCTGGCGTCTTTGTGGACTCCACAAAGGAGCGTCTCTCCATCTACCAGGCCATGAAGAAGGGGATCATCCGGCCTGGCACTGCCTTCGAGCTCCTGGAGGCGCAGGCGGCCACGGGCTACGTGATTGACCCCATCAAGGGCCTCAAGCTGACAGTGGAGGAAGCTGTGCGCATGGGCATTGTGGGCCCCGAGTTCAAGGACAAGCTGCTCTCTGCCGAGAGGGCCGTCACCGGCTACCGGGACCCCTACACCGGAAAGCTCATCTCCCTCTTCCAGGCTATGAAGAAGGGTCTGATCCTGAAGGACCACGGGATCCGCCTGCTGGAGGCACAGATCGCCACAGGAGGCATCATTGACCCCGAGGAGAGCCACCGCCTGCCCGTGGAGGTGGCCTACAAGAGGGGCCTCTTTGACGAGGAGATGAACGAGATCCTGCTGGACCCTAGTGACGACACCAAGGGCTTCTTCGACCCCAACACAGAGGAGAACCTCACCTACCTGCAGCTCATGGAGCGGTGCATCACAGACCCAGAGACCGGCCTCTGCCTCCTGCCTCTGAAGGAGAAGAAGCGGGAGAGGAAAACCTCCTCCAAGTCCTCCGTCCGCAAGCGCCGGGTGGTGATTGTTGACCCAGAGACCGGCAAGGAGATGTCTGTGTACGAAGCCTATCGCAAGGGCCTCATTGACCACCAGACTTACCTGGAGCTGTCAGAGCAGGAGTGCGAGTGGGAGGAGATCACCACCTCCTCCTCCGATGGCGTGGTGAAGTCAATGATCATCGACAGGCGCTCGGGGCGCCAGTATGACATCGACGATGCCATTGGCAAGGGTCTGATCGACCAGTCAGCCCTGGACCAGTACCGCTCGGGCACCCTCTCCATCACCGAGTTTGCTGACATGCTCTCTGGCAACATGGGTGGCTTCCGGTCGCGGTCGTCCTCGGTTGGATCCTCCTCCTCCTACACTGTCAGCCCAGCCCTGTCACGGACCCAGATCTCCATGTGGACTGACCCAACCGAAGAGACTGGGCCAGTGGCAGGCATCCTGGACACGGACACTCTGGAGAAGGTGTCCATCACGGAGGCGATGCGCCGCAACCTGGTGGACAACATCACAGGGCAGCGGCTGCTGGAAGCCCAGGCCTGCACCGGGGGCATCATCGACCCCAACACCGGTGACAAGTGCACCGTCGCCGATGCGGTCACCAAGGGCCTGGTTGACAAGATCATGGTGGACCGTATCAACCTGGCGCAGAAGGCCTTCTACGGCTTTGAGGACCCGCGGACCAAGACAAAGATGTCGGCGGCGCAGGCCCTGAAGAAGGGCTGGCTGTACTACGAGGCCGGGCAGCGGTTCCTGGAGGTGCAGTACTTGACAGGAGGCCTGATCGAGCCCGACGCCCCAGGCCGTGTGTCCCTGGATGACGCGCTGCAGAAGGGCACCATTGACGCGCGGACTGCCCAGAAGCTGCGGGATGTCAACACCTATTCCAAGTACCTCACCTGCCCCAAGACCAAGCTCAAGATCTCCTACAAGGACGCCATGGACCGGAGCATGATCGAGGATGGGACTGGCCTGCGGCTGCTGGAGGCCTCCTCCCAATCCAGCAAGGGCTACTACAGCCCCTACAACATCAGCAGCGCCGGCTCCACCTCCGGATCACGCTCAGGCTCTCGCACCGGCTCCCGCTCAGGCTCCCGGCGCGGCAGTTTTGACGCCACTGGCTCCAGCTTCTCCATGACCTTCTCTTCCTCCTCCTACTCCTCCTCGAGTTTCGGGCGCAGATACACGGGGGGGACCCAGGGCACCGTGGAGGAGGCTGCCCTTGCCCTCGCCCTGGCCGCATCCAGAAGCTGCGGGTGGGAGGCGAGCAGGGAGTGCCCTGGGGTGTCTGGGCCCCTGCTCCATGTGGCCTGAGACCTGCCAGCCCCCCGAGGCGCCGCCTCACCCGCTCCGCATGTGGCAACGCTGCTGGCTAATCACTAGTATTTTTTTTAATTTTGAACCTCCACTCTTCTCCCAAAGCAGTGCCTCAAGTTTAACCAAAAAAGACAAGACTAATAAATTAATATATGCGAATGTGCTGACAGTGTTTGTATATTAAGAGACAAGAGAGAATGAATACACACTACCCTCCCCACCCTGCGCCCTGGGAGCCGGACACCGTTCCTGCTCCTGGCCGCGCCAATCCCGCCGCTGCTCGCACACGGCGTGGCCGAGCCGGACACCAAGAAAACAGTTCCCTGTTTGGATCTAACCACTTAGCACTCTTTTGTAATTAACCTGCCGGCTTCAGCCCCTGCACCCCAAAGGAGGAGACTGCCTTGGCCCTGTGGTGCACCCCACTGCAACCAATGTGCCAGAGGAGGACATCACCAGCTCCTCGGCACTGGACAGCCAGACACACTCGGCCATGCCCACCACACCAGCCCTGAAGCTGCTGCCTGGACCCCTTCCACGCGCCCTCGGTGCAGCAAGGAGGGGGCTCTGCACCCCAGCCCCCCAAGCTGCCCCATCTCCCTGCCTTGGCCTCCCAGCACGTCCCCACCACCGCGCCGCAGAGCCGGTGCCCTGACCGTAAGTGCCGCGCTGGCGCTGCCCTGTGCTTCCGCGCCGTGCGGGGGGACCTGCCTCCGCTCGCCACTTCGCCCGCCGAGGGGCTTCGCTGCGTGCCCGCCTCCGCCAGCCCACCCGCTCACCCGTCCTCCGGGACGCGCCCGCCGCGGTCGGCCGGTCTGTCTGTCAGTCTCTCCGTGTATCTGGGAAGTGCTTCTGCTCGAGGTTGATTTCCTCACGCTCATGTGGCTCCGTGACCCGTTGGCAGGTGTCTGCCAGAGCCCGCGCCCCAGCCTGGGTCTGCGCAGCTCCTGCCTCCAGAACCCCCCAGGGCCGTGGGGGTTTTCCTGACCCTCACTAAGGGTATGAGGGCCATAGGACCCCTGCAGCACAGGGTGGGCCGTGGGATGCTGTAGCAGCCTGGCACACGCTCATGTTAGAAATAGGCAGATTCCTGTAAAACCAGCCTCCTTTTCCTTCTTCGCCGTAACTCCATCCCCCCTGGTTCATCCCCACGCCAGCGCTAACGCGCTCTCTCTCTGGCAGACGTCTTTTTCCAGTCCCAACAAAGACCTCCCAGTGCCGCTGGGCGAGCTCCTGAGCTGGGTCTCCGACATCAGCAGGTCGTGGATGGCCTCGAGGGGAGCCCCGGAGGCGGCAGCTGCTCGGCCGTGCCCACCTGCACAGGTAACGCCGACCTCCCCCGTCTGTCCCGGTCCCACGGCAGGTGCGCGGCGCTGACGGCCGGGCTTGGTGGCTTCATTTCATGGATTGTTCTCCCTGTCTCATCCCATCTTTTCTGTTCGCTTTGTTGTAGTGTGGCTGGATGTCCATACCACTTCCCTTCATCGCCGCCATGGAGCCCGTCCCCCGCCCTGAGGCCGGTGGGACTGCACCTGAGGACACGGGGACGTTCTCCCTCACCCTTTGCACTTGCCAGAGTCCCCTGCCAGAGACTGGGGCCACGGTGCCCGAGCAGCCAATGGCCCAAGAAGCACCCGCAGGGTCACCCGGCCCCCACTCGCCCCACACACTCCCTCCTCCCTGGGGATGGCCTCCTGGTGTGGTGTCGGGCTCACTGCGGATCTCCAAAACATCTCCTCCTCCCCACCCGCTCTCATCTGCCACCTGTAAATCCTGTCATGTTACCCTCCGCCTCTGGTGTCATTATTGCTCTCATGACCCCCTTCGGCTTTGCATGAGGTGCCCCTGCACGCAGCTCCAGGACCCACTCCCGGGGCGCCCCACACCCCGGCCATCACTCATTGGGACATTGGGGGTCCATGGATTACCCAAACACATCTCTTTTTGGGGGCAAAACACTAAACTTGTACATACCACGAAGTGTCTGTAAAAGGAGCAGTGCGGACCCAGGGCTCCCCTGCAAGGGCAGTAAAGGAGAATCCTCTGAAACCAGCCGGCAGCTCTGCGTGATCTGTTCACCCTCTGGCCTTGCCACCGTGGGCTCCCATTGCCTCCTGAAGCTTTGTGCCACGGGCTGTATGGGCTGCTGCAGGTCGTGGTGAAGTGTGTCAGGGATCTGACCAGCTCCTGGGCCTGGGTGTACCCATGGTGCTGCCAGGCACAGAGCAGGGCCATGGTGTTGTCCTCAGAGCTGGCAGCACAGCTGGCACTGCTGGGAGGTCAATGCGGGTGCAGCATTCGACCCCTGGTTTTGGGGAGTGGGTGCTGCTGGTGCTGTGGGGGCTTCTGAGCATTGCTTGTATGAGGACAGACCTGTCCCTTCATCACTGGGGCTGTGGGCTGGGCAGGGACGCTGTCCCCCATGGCACTGTTCCCGTGTGTGCTGCTGCCTCTGCCGGTGCCATGGCCTCTGCCCAATGTGGGCTGTGCTGTGGGCGCTCTTTTTGGGCAGGGGGGCTGTTGGGGGTGGATGGCCATGGTCAGCTGTGGGGTTGGGGGTCTTTAGGGGGTTTAGGATCTGATGGCCTGGCAACCACTGGTAGGCAGCAGCATTCAGAAGGGAAAGCCTGGAAAACCTGGAGACGTCAGTGCAGCCACCGGCACAGGTAGCTCAAGAGGTCTGTCCAGCCCAGTGAGGCAGGTGCAGCCCAGGCTGGGACTCCCCGAGCACAAGGGTCGTCCCACAGCAGTGCCAGGAGCCCCAGGCACCGTGCCAGCAGCGCCAGAGCTGTCAGGACCTTGCAGGACCCCTGCAATGTCCAGGAGCCGGTGGGGTCTCAGTTGTGCCAGGACCAGCCAAGCATGTCAGCAGCCCCGGCTGGGGCTGGCCGGGACAGATGGCGGTGGCTGGGCAGGACGTTAATTGCATTGTCCATCAGCAATTAACCGCAGCGTCCGTCTGTCCCCACAGCAGTGGGATGAGGCCGTTAGGCACAACTGGGCCGGGGGGGACTCAGGGGGGCCACAGGCTGCTGCAGCCATTGGGGGGTTCAGGAAAGGTCCCAGAACAGCAAGACATTCCCACAAGCTGCTCGGGGCCTTGCCCCACCTCACTGGCCCCCCAGATATTCCTTGCTTACCCCTCAACTCCCTGACTCCTCCCCCAGGGTGAGTAACGTCTCCTAAAGCTCATGAGAGCACCAAGAGCCCCCTGACCCATGGCCCCGTCCCAGTCATGGCCTGGAAGCCCCTCACACCCCCCCAGCCCCAACACTGGTGGGGTCCAGCTCTGTTTCCTGGTGAGAAATGCCCCTGCTCCCAGGCCCAGCCGTGGGACTCTCATCCATGTGCCAGGGGGGGACCCTTTCCCCCAAACCCCTTCAACCCAGTGCCAGGGACCTTCCCTGGTGTGCCTGGGGCAGTGGGATGCCCCCACAGTGACTGGCAGAGGAGGGTGAGGAGGGTGGAATGCCCCGAGATCCAGGCTGGCTGCTCCTGGGGTGAGCCGGCCTCTTCCCCCACTCAGCACACTGTCCCCTGCCCACGGACACTCTTCATCACCTTGTGTTGCTCCATGTCACCCTCCTGCCCCACTGATACCCCCTGTCCCTCCCACAGCCCCTTCAGCACCGCCGGCCGGCAGTGACCCGGCCAAACTCATCACCATGGAGAACTCCACGATTTTCCCCATTTTAATGCCCTGCATGTCACCCTGCCCCGCTGCTGCGGAGGCTGCAGCGAACCCTCCCCGCCGCCCTGAGTTAAACCATCCCTCAGAACCGCGGTGCCACGGGAGACACCGGGCGCCTCCCCGGCCGTGCAGGGGTCCCTCGCCCCCCTTCGGGATATGAGTGGCAGCACCGCCCCGTCCTGGCTGTGCTCCGTCGGGCGGGACCCGTGCCGCTGTCCCAAGCGTGGCCGCGGCCACCAGCTCGGCCCTGCTGGCACGGAGCGGCTGCCAGCTCGCTGTGCCCACCGCCCCGGGCGCTGCTGGCTCGGCCCCCGCCGCGCCGGGAACGCTCTGTTCAGCTCCTCCACAAAGCCCGGCCGGCCTCTCCCACGCCCCCCCCGAGCCGGGGCGCTGAACCTCCCCATGGCCAGGGACCCCCGGACCCCCCCGGCCGTGCCGCTGAGGCTCGGAGCCCGGGTACTCCGGCCAAGGGCGGCTGTGCCCCGTGTGAAGCGCTGCTGCTCCGTGCCCCTGTGCCCGGACCGCTGTTGGCTGGAGGGATGAATTCCCCGGTGGAGAGGGGACGGTGCTGCCCCAGCGCTGCCGCTCTGTGTCCTGAGCCGGGGACGGTTTTGCCTGGAGGGATGAATCCCCCCGTCCCCGATGGAAAGGGGATGGTGCTGTCCCAGGGCTGCAGCCGCCACGTCCTGCCGGGCACCGGGCAGCCCCCGGGCACCAGGGCCATTCGGACACGGTGGTGCGGTGCGGGCAGCGCGGTGCGGGACCGGGAGCTGCTGTCAGGCAGCTCCAGCGCTGTTTGCTCCGGCTGTCACGGGCAGCCCGCGGTGTCCGGTGCCCGAGCCGGTGCTGGGGGCTGCTCTGAACCGGCCCCGCAGTGTGCCGGGGCTGGGGGCGGCTCTGGGACCCTCACAGGGATGACGGGGGGACACCCAGCGGGTCCCAGCACCAGTTTGGGGTCCGCTGTTCCTTGCAGTCCCGTGTCTCGCGGCACATCCCGACTGGAGCAGCCAGTGCAGCCGTGCTGGCACCGTGTCTGGGGCAGGCTGGCAGCGATCATCGGAGCTCCAGCCCCAGCCCCAGCCCCAGCAGCCCTGGCTAAATTTGGGCTGGAAGAGCTTTTCCCAGTGCACGTTATCCTCTGCCCACCTGAGGCGGCATCCTGCACCTGCCTGGTTCCCTGTGCCCAACGCCTGGCACCAGGGCTGGCACTGTCACACTGCAGTCCTGCCCTGGGATGGGGGCACACAGGATCAGGGACCACCAGTGTGGGACAGGAGGGCTGTGGGACCACCTGTGACTGCACTGGAGCTGCCACAACCCACGTGGCCCCAGCTGTGCCATCCTGCTCCCTCCCTGAACACTGACCTGGCCCTGGCAGGGGGAAGCAGGGTGCTGCTGGTGGCTTTTCCAGCTGCTGGGTGGCACTGGTGCCCGTGCTGGGGCAGGTGCCACACTGTGGGTGCCTGGGTTGGCTGGGGCTCTGCTGATGGCATCGTGACAGCAGTGAGCTCTGAGCACACGTCCCCAGAGTGTCCCCGATGGGACTGAGCCCTGCTGGCACTCTGACCACGAGGAGCTGCTGTGGCACCAGCACCCAGCACCTGTCTGGTGCCTCTTCCCTCATCCAGGGAATTCTGGTGGGGTTCCTGACCAGACCCTGGCTGAGGTTCCTCCTGCAGCAGACACATCCCAGGCCCTCCCAGCCTCCAGTGCTGCAGCTCCTGCTCAGCTGTCGTGTGTCACCTTTCCCAGGCCCATCCATGGCAGCAGTGCCACGTCACTCCTGCACCACGGGGGTTTTATCTCCGTTTACCCAGCCCACACTCCCTGGCTGTTTCCCCTGGTACAGTCTCTTGGAGATGTGATCGTGCCCTTGCTGAGGTGCTGGGCCCATCACCATCTTTGTGGCATCACTGTGGCTGTGCCCCATTTCCCTCACAGTGCTGTCTCCCCCTCCTCGTGCTCAGCCAGGTGACCTGTCTTAATTAACCAGGGTTAACGACCAGTTAATTACAGGGCTGTGGGAGCAGCGTCACCCTCAGCCTCAGGGTGCAGGCTTGGTGTGATCCCTCCTGCCAGTCCCGCTCTCCACTGGGGCACAAAGGACCTGCTGCCTGTTCATGCCCCGTGTCCGTGCCAGGGCATTGCTGGTTTGTGGATTTCAGTGTTTGCCTGGCATCTTCTCCCGTGTGTTGTGGCAAAGTGGCTGCACTGGCAGCACCTGAGGAGCACCTGGTCTGAGGCACCACTGCTCCACGCCAGAGCAGGGGGTTTTCTATGGGCCACTTGGTAATTTTTTGCTGAGGGTCAGTTTGCTATTTGGTTTGGGGTCAGCCAGCAGCTCTGCAGTGCACAGAGCAGACGAAGGGACACCAGGGACCAGATGTACCCCCAGAGACAGCAGGGTGAGATCTGGGAGCAATCCCAGGTTTGGAAATTGAGGTTCACCACAGGAATTCAGAGGAGCTGGAGCCAAGCCAAAAGCTGCAGGTACTGCTGATGGCTGGAGCACAGGACAGACAGGGGATCCTGGCCAGGGGAGCTCTGTCCCAGCTGGTGCAGTTGATAATTTTTTGCTGAGGGTTGGTTTGCCATGGGTTGGTTGGGCTCAGGCAGCAGCTCTGCAGTGCACAGAGCAGGTAAAGGGACACTAGGGACCAGATGTACCCCCCAGAGACAGCAGGGTGAGATCTGGGAGCGATCCCAGCTGAAAGAGGTTGGGAAATTGAGGTTCACCACAGGAATTCAGAGGAACCGGAGCCAAGACAAGCCTGCAGGTACTGCTGATGGCTGGAGCACAGGACAGACAGGGGATCCTGGCCAGGGGAGCTCTGTCCCAGCTGGTGGGGATGGGCTGTCCCTGGGGAGACACGGAAATGCTGCAAACCTCCCCACTGTGGAGCTTTGTCCCTCTGCCAGGACCTGATGCGCCGTGCCCACCGTCCCTCTGCTCTCCCCGCAGGTGCACCGTGCTGCGGGGGACACCGGAGATGGTGTGGAGGGCTCGCCGTGGGACAGGGAGGAGCTGGAGAGGTACGGGCACCGCTGGGCACTGCCAGGGGCACGGCTGGGCACTGCCAGGCGGGCCGTGCCGGGAGCTGCGGCCGTGCCCGGTGTCCGCACCCTGACGGGGGAGCTGCTGAACCAGCAGGCTGGGAGCGAGCTCAGGTGTATCTGTGGCCAGCAGGGTGGGAGCGAGCTCAGGTGTGGCTGCGGCACATCTCGTGCAGGTGGGCAGCGAGCCCCGAGTTCAGGGCAGTGTGGGGACAGGGGACAGTGGCCGTGGCCCCCACAGCCCGGTGTGTCTGGGGCCAGCAGGGTGGGAGCGAGCTCAGGTGTGGCTGTGGCACACCTGGGGCAGGCAGGCAGCGAGCCCCGCGTTCAGGGCACTGCAGGGACAGGGGACAGTGGCCGTGTCCCCCACAGCCCCGTGTGTCTGTGCTCTCTCCGCAGAGCCTGCCTGCGCTCCGAGCAGAGGCTGGAGGTGCAGGAGCAGCTGCTCGCCCTGCGGCACTGGCTGGACGCCGTGGAGAAGCGGCTGCTGGCGCTGCCCGAGCCCGGCACAGCCCTGCAGGTAACGCCTGGCCCCGGGCCGTGCAGAGCCGGGCAGGACCAGCCCACGTCTGCACCGAGGCTGGAGAGGTCCTGCTCCTCGCAAGGGAGGAAGGCACCTGGCCACAGCTGGCTGGGAGACCCTGCAGCACAGCCCTGCAGGTGTCCGGGGTCAGGTCTCCTGTGTCCGGGTCCCTGTCCCCAGCCCAAGGGTGCTGCTGGCCTGGCTGGAGCCCCATGGCCCTGGCGGTGCTCAGGGTACTGCTGCCTTGGAGCCCTGCTGGCCACAGGGCCACCACCTGCACCGGTGGCACTGTCACAGCTCGTGGCACTGTTACCTGGGCACGGGGAGAGTGGCCAAACACCAGGGGTGGACAGCTGAGCACAGGGTGTGTACAGCCGGGCACAGCGGGTGTGAGGGGTGTACAGCTGGGAACAGGGAATGAGTGGCTGTACGTGGGGTGTACAGCCGGGCACAGGGGGTGTGAGGCTGTGTGAGGGGTGTACATCCATGCACAGGGGGTATACAGCCAGGCACAGGAGGTGTGAGGGGTGTACAGCTGGGCACAGGGGGTGTGAGGCTGTGTGAGGAGTGCACAGCCAGGCTTACGGGGTGTGAGACTGTTTGAGGGATGGACAGCCGGGCACAGGGTGTGTGAGGGGTGTACATCCATGCACAGGGGGTATTACAGCTGTGTGAGAGGTGTACAGCTGTATGAGGGGGGTACAGCCAGGCACAGGAGGTTTGTGGCTGTGCATGGAGCGCACAGCTGGGCAGAGAAGGTGTGAGGCTGTGAACAGGGTGTGCAGCCGGGCACAGGGGGTGTGAGGCTGTTTGAGGGGTGTCCATCCATGCTCAGGGGGTATACAGCTGTGTGAGGGGTGTACAGCTGTATGAGGGGGGTACAGCCAGGCACAAGGGGTGTGTCGCTTTGTGACAGGTGTGCGGCCGGGCACAGGGGGTGTGTGGCTGTGTGACGGGGTGTGAGGCTGTGCACAGGGTGTGCAGCCGGGCACAGGGGGTGTCAGGGCAGGTCAGATGTGTGCCCAGCACTGCCCGCACAGCCTGTGCTGCTGTGCCCCCTGCCCAGGCGCGGAGCCGCAGCGGGAGCAGCGCAGTGGGGGCTGCCGGCCGCCCCCTCCTCGCCGCCCCTCGCCGGCTCCTTTTGTTCGAGGCCTGGCCGGCACACGGGCTCCCTCGGCACACATGACGGCACAAACTGAAAGGGCCATTCATCCCGGCCCCGGCGCAGACAAAGCCGAGGCCGCACAGAAACCCACCCGGCTCCCGGGATCTGAGGCTGTGCATTCCAGCCGACCGCTCCCGCCCGGTGCCCCGCGCCGGGCTCCCCTGCCCGGGGCGCCCGTGCCACCCCGAGCCCGGTACCTGGGGCTGCGGAGCGTGCCGGGCGAGCTGCCGGCGGGCGCGGGGGACGGGGGTGGCGAGCGGCTCCGAGCTGCATCCTCACCCCCTGCCCAGCTGCTCCCTGGCAGGGCCCGGCCGGGCTCGGTGGGCGCTGTGGGTGCCCGGAGTACCGTGGGGCTCAGACCCCGCTGGTGCCCAGCCCCTCGGTGCCAGCAGCACAAGGCTCCGGAGCCGTGCGGGGAGGAGGATGCCGAGCTGCTGCAGGACGGTGCGGAGCCACCGAGGAGGCCCTGGCAGATGCTAATTCCCGGCAGCGTCTCTGGCAGCAGACAAAGCCCCCGGCCCCGCCGCCCGCCGCTCCCAGGAGACCCCAGGGAGCCCCATCCATCAGCGTGGCCGACGCGCCTGCAGCGGCCCCCCGGCTCCCGGGGCCCAGCGAGGGGCACCCGTGCGGCTCTGGGGGGCAGGATCCACTCCTGGGGGGCTCTCAGGGGCTGGGAGGCCGAGCCAGGGCAGGGTGGGGAGGGGGCTCACACCAGCCGCAGGAGCAGCCCCCGCCTGGGCACCTCCAGTACGCCCTGCTCCCTCCAGCACCAGGGTGGCAGCGAGAGGGGTTCTGGAGACCCAGGCCCGCAGCACCCTGGCTCTCAGGGTGGGATGCAGTTTAGCATCTCAGCAGCCCGGCTTGACCCCCCTCAAACCCAGCCCTGCTCCACTGAGCCCCCCTGGGCCCCTGGCTGAGGGGTCCCTACACCCAAAGAGCCCCAGGGAGTGGGGCCAAGCCCCTCAGTGAGCACAGCAGCAGCCACTGCCTGGGGGGCACAGCCAGGGTGGGGGCTGCAGCCCCATAGAGGGAGGGACCATGGGGCTGTGGCACCATGGAGCTGTGACACCGTGGGGTGGTGACACCACGGGGCTGTGCTGTCCTGAGGCTGTGACACCGTGGGTCTATAACACCGTGGGGCCGTGGCACCGTGGGTCTGTGCCACCGTGGGGCTGTGCTGTCCTGGGGCTGTGACACCGTGGGGCTGTGCTGTCCTGGGGCTCACGGTGAGGCAGCAGAGCCTGGGGCGGTTCCGGTGCAGGTTCTGCTGCCGGTATCAGTGTGGTTGCTGGTATGGGAGCAGGTGCTGGTGTTGGTGTTGTTGCCGGTACCAGAGCAGTTCCTGATTCCAGTATAGGTACCGGTGCTGGGTATGATTGCCGGTACCGAAACAGGTCCTGGTCCCGGTGCTGGAGCTGAGGCAGGTGCCGGAGCAGGTGCCGGTGTTAGTGCTGGTGCCGGAGCAGGTGCCGCTGTCAGTGCAGGTGCCGGTGCCAGTGGCGGTGCTGGTGTCGGGACAGGTACCAGAGCAGGTGCCGGTGTTAGTGATGGTGCCGGAGCAGGTGTCGGTGTCAGTGCCGGTGCCGGTACAGGTGCTGGTGTTAGTGGTGGTGCCGGTGGCAGTGCTGGTCCCGGACCAGGTGCCGGTGCAGGTGTCGGTGTTAGTGCCGGTGTCAGTGCCGGTGCCGGGGCAGCGCGGGGCGCGGGCTCTCGCCCCCCCGGGCTGCGCGGGGCGGGCGGTGGGCCGGCACCGCCCCTCCCCCGCGGGATGGCTGCGGGGCCCCGGGGGTTTCCCCGGTAACGGCGGCGATCGGCTCCCGCAGGGTTAACGGGGGCGGTGCGGTGTGTCCTGGGTCAGACCAGCCCCGCCGAGCCCGGCCGTGCCGGTGCCAGGGTCTCCGCCCGGTGCCCCCCGCGCTCCCCCCGCGCCGCGGGCGC